>VZTZ01011558.1:378017-560538 GCA_013400955.1 Drymodes brunneopygia | reverse complement strand
CTTTATAGGAACTCCCAATGTGGTATACGTGTAAGAGAGCACATTTTTTCCTCTCAGCGGTTCTTTAAGATATCAGTATTTGGTTGAACCAAGCAATAAAGGGAGCCAGAGATCATAGGGGTGTTTCTGTACGGAATGCTCATCTGCTCACTCTGTTTCATCGACTCTGCAAGTTACTGTTTTTCCGGATTCGACCGGTCTTTGTTTTTGATGGAGAGGCACCTCTTCTGAAGAGACAAACCTTGGTAAGTACCTTTGTGAATCACTGCAATGCAAAAGAGAATGTATGTCTGCTGATAGTAAGTAGCTATTTTCAGTTTCCTTCCTGTTGTTCTGCTTATGCTTCTGAACTATGGGGATGGAGGATTGAAGTCCACTGCTGTGCAGGTGTCCTTTGCAGTCCCAGCTTGGGTTAGCTCTTGGAGCATGCAGCAGCTCTCTTTTGCTCTAGGCACGTTTGATTTGCATAGGAGCCAGGCTGCAGATAAGTAGATGATGGCACAAGCCTGGCTTGTGCTCTGGAATGCAGCTGTGCAGGCATTTGTACCTGGAAGGTGAAAACTGTTCCTGAGTCCCACAGAGGAAACAGACATAGATTTAGAGGCTCTGAAGGCTCTGTCCCCCTTGGTATAGGATGAGTTAGGAGTAGCTCATAGGCTCAGTACACAGAATTTTAACAGGGATTCACTGGATATGTATCTTCAGCACCCAGCAAAATCTTCTTGGTGTTAATCTTATTTTCATAGGCTAAACGAAGACAAAGAAAGGAAATTGCTGTCAATGATTCCAGGAAAACTACAGAGAAACTCTTGAAAACACTTTTGAAGAGACATGTTGTCAAAACTGCTCTTACGGGCAAAAGGCAAGAATAAAAATTATTTTCCCCTTGTTTATAGGTGACAGTAAGTCTTTTTGAAGCTGTTAATTGCTGTTATGTTTTTTCTTCTTTTTCTCTAAGCAATGAAGCTTTGCCCAGTATTACACAAGTTCGAAGAGAAGGAATTGATGATCTGTATGTATTGCCTGCTTTAGAGGATGAAGAGAAGAATAGGTAAGTAGAATTAAGAAAAATAGCTTAAATGGCTTTTAATAAACTTGCGTAAAAGTATAAACCTCATTTTTTGATGCTGATGAAAGGCCTTTGACCTATGAGACACTGTAACATATATATATAAAGTGTATTTCTTTAATTTATATTTTATTTCAGTTTCTTTTTGGATGCAGAATCCTTCTAGTTCTTTATGGGAAAGTAACAGAAGAAGCTTTCAGCCCAGATTAAATTTCTACACTGGATTCATGTATAAGGATGAAAGTTCTACCTCAGTCTCTGTGGCCATGTCCGTACAACTGAATGGGACTGATTGTTCAAGATTCGGTGTGGCAGCTTGATTCTGTTTTGTGTTGGCATGTTCGGCAGAGGCAGGCTTTGTCTGTACTTGTCACACCTGTGGGATCTTCTTAAAAAACACTGAGTGTGAAGCTGCCCTGTAGGTCACTCTTTGCACATCTGTGCTTTTATATAATTCAGATGCTGACCAAGTAAGAACTGTGTCATGATCTAAACAGCAGCAGTTGTGTCCACCTAGTTTTAACTGACATTAGTTTGCCTTGTTACTTTCTGTTCAGATCTTTTTGATTTCTATACGTGTTTGTATATATATATATATGTTTGATGCTGCAAGTTTTTGTACTTAACCAGCAAAGGGATGACTAATGTCTTTTTGCTTAAAATAGGAACTCTCTTTTCCTGAGTAAATACCTACACCTTTTGCTTTCTCTTTGTGATTTTTAGCTCAGACGAGGAGGAAGAAAAAGAATGGCAAATGAGAATGAGTCAAAAACAAATGTTGCAAGTAAGTGCAACCTAGTTGCCTTGTTACTGTGAACAATCCTCTCATTCACGTGCTGTGCTTAAAAGACAAAAAGCTTAAAAAATCCAATTGTTTGGAGATACAGGTCCTATAATGTAAGCAAACAACTCAATTTTCAGTACTCTAAGATTTCCTGTTAATAAGGAAACATTAATGTAATTTCTCCACTAGAATACAGCAAAATAGAAAATTCATATGGTATCCTTTAAACTTTCTTTAAGCTGCTTCCTCTGAACATGTGGAGAAGACATTGGTTTTTGTACTGATGTAAATGAAATGCATGCATTTGTGCATGTGTATGCACGTAAAAGCATATTGAACAGAATTCCTATACTTCTCCAAATGTGAACTGAAGTTGAAGCACTTCAGTCCTTGTGTTTTCACAGATAAATTCTGTATTTGCTTCTGATGTGCTGATCTGATAGGAAGAGGAGAAATATATAAGCTAAGAAGACATAATAAATAATAAAATTATCTCTGCTTTCATCAATGGAAAAAAAAAGAAAAAACTCTTGGAACGACTGTTTTGTCTTTGAAATAGTTCTCATTCAGGAGAGTCTCTTTGGAAGGGTAAAATCAGAGTAGCTGAGGCTATATGACCTGCTTCTGTGATTCATACTATGTATCTTTTTGTGTAAAGAAAATAATCAAGTTTCTCTGCATGGTGTGCATCAGTGGGGTACTTAACATTATTCTATTACAGAGTAGTTACTTTTTTTTTTCTTGTTTTCTTCACCTTGTGGGAAGTAGCAACAAAGTTCTTGTGGGGTTTTTTTGTCTTGTTTGGAATGATGCTCTAAATATTTTATTATTTTTGTTGTGCTGTAATACAAAATATGTATTGTTGTTTTCCATTTTTATAGGAACAGTTATGTGAAAATCCTTATTCTGTAGATATTGAATCAGAAGATTTCCACAAGCTGCCTCCAGAAATAAAACATGAGATCTTGACTGATCTTAAAGAACTTACAAAGCGAAGAAGAACGTTATTTGAAGCAATGCCAGAGGTAATATTTAAAATAGCTTTCAAGGCATTGGAATGGAGCTATTGCCACTAATGCAGATGAAGAAAGAGTACTACATCTGGAAAACTTTACACCCTGGACTATTCAGTAAGAGAGGTTATCTTGAGGAGAAAAAAAACCCAATGAGATAATGACTCTTAACAGCCTTACCTCTTGATTTCCCCTAAAATTAGCAGAGCTAATTCGGTTTGGCAAAAATGTTAAAAATAATGCTGTGTTTTGTGCCTTATCAGCATTATGCCCAAGATTGTGTAACATGCTACTGTTGTGGATAAACCAGGCAGAATGAACACAGCTTGGATTCCAAACCCTGAGGTTGTTAGTGAAGCTGGCAGCTGGGAAAAGGCTTTTGTAACTTAGGCGGATGTGTTGAAGCTCTTCAGAGATAAATAGGGAATCCTATAGTGCCACTTCTACAGTGAGTTTTTGAAAGTACAATATACATCAGATCAAATGATGGCTTGTGTCCAAGTGTAAGACAAGAACCATCATTTTTAAATGATCCACATGTTTATTCTCTTTTAATTGCTTTTTTTTTTTAAAAAAAATGGGGGTGGTGAGCTCTGATGCCAGCTAAGTTTTGTTGGTCACAAAATTGAGATCTCGTGTTTAGCCAGCACTCAGAACTACTGGTTCTGAGTAGTTATTAAAATTAAAAACAATTTTAAAATTGTTTGTTGCCAGTATAATATTGCTGTCTCTTGGGAGTGCAGCAGCTAGGGAAAGACAAATGTTAGCTGCTTAAAGGAACTCTTGAAAGAATTCCCAGAGTGTGAGAAATTAACTTGCTTAAAAGGGGTGTTTTATTTCAATTGACTTGTTTTATTTTTTTCTTTTTGTTTTGCTTTGTGTTTTTGAGGACTCCAATGACTTTTCCCAGTACCAGCTTAGGGGTTTGCTTAAAAAAAGCAACCTCAATCGGTGCATAGAAAATGTACAAAAAGAAATGAATCAACAGCACTCGGGTGAAATCCAAACACAATATGAAAATGAAGGTGGTTTTGTGAAAGAAGTGGAATCAAGGAGGGTGGTCTCTGAAGAGACTTCTCACTATATTCTGATAAAGGGTATGTCAGGTCTTAATTTTGTAAAACCTGTTGTTTGGAGTGTGCATTCTGGCACACTTAAAACTGGCAGTTTTAAGAAAAACCTGAATATTGTTTATTGGTGCATGTAGCCAATACTTCGTATGAAATGTGCATTGCTGTTATACATCATTAACTGTGATCTGTAAACCTGTAGAAAATGCTTTAATAGTCTTTATATAATGATGTTCATTATGTAAAATGGTATGTTATTATAAAGCAGTGTTTTTCCACACAAAACTTTCTTTCAGGTATTCAAGCAAAGGAAGCTATGAGTAGAGACTTGGAAACTACTGCAGGACCCTCATCAAAAATACATGAATTGACTACATTAAATAAAATCAATGAATCTACTGCTAATGCAAAGCCAGCTGCATGTGACAAGATGCAGACAGAGAAGGAAGACAATGTGGTGGCAGCACCCCCCTCTCCTCGGACTTTGCTGGCTATCCAGGCAGCCATGGTGGAAAGCAGCTCAGAAGAAGAACTGGACACAGGACAAATGAACGTGGACCAGTTTGTACCAGAGGAAGGCAGTGTGTCCCCAAGAACAGTGCGGGCAATTCAGCAAGCTCTGAGTGAAGATGATAAAAAGGAGGAAGTTGTTACTGCTACAACTGATGGAATGCTATCAGAAAGACCAAAAATGAAAGACTTTCTGCTTATTAGCTCAGACGAGGAAGAGCAGATTCCTGAAGTTAAGGAGGGAAAAAACATTCTGGCAACTACAATTCATTCATCAATCCAAGTGACTATGCAAGATGCTGAATTGAAACAGAAGAGTCAGGAGTTGGAAGAAAGTCATATTACACCCAAAGACACTGGTATATCCAAAGATGAAAATTATTCTGCTATTGAAAATACTAGAAAAGGCAAAGAAGATACAAACAAAGAAGAAAATGATTCAGAAAATCATATTACACCCAAGGACACCAGTATATCCATAGCTGAAACTTATATTGACAATACTGTAAAAGACACAGAAGATGTAGACAAGAAAGAAAATGGTTCCAAAAATCATATTTCACCAAATTATACCAGTATATCCAGAGATGAAAATTATTCTTATATTGACAATACTAGAAAAGGCAAAGAAGACTTAGACAAAGAAAAAAATAGTTCCAAAACGGACTTAAAGTCTCTGGGAGATAAGGATATGAATTTGTGTGCGCAGAAGCCAAGCTGTTCCCCTGTGCAAAGTACTGTAGAGGCTTTGATTCATGCTGAAACAACAGACCTTTCTAAAAATGAGAAAAACTTGAAAATTTCTGAAAATACAGAAGAAGTAATTTCAGAAGCAGAGGAGAATGTATCTGAGGATATTGGATTTTTTCCAGAAGCAAGAGATCCTGAGGAGGAAAGAAAAGAGATATCACAGTCCGAAGACAGTGATTCTGATGGTATGTGCTTTTTAATTGTGTAAAAGGATAAGAAAATAGGACAATATTGTATCTATAGTCAGTTGAAGGTAACCTTTTTTCCTAGTAAGAAATGCTTTCAAATGCATCTACTCCCAGATATGTAGAAGGCAGGAAGAAACTCTGAGCTGTGTTTTTCCCCTTGGTGTCACATTTTGTCATTGAAACCTGAGTATAGAATATGGAGAGTCAGGAAAGCATGTTGTGTACGTTGAACTTAACTGGTGTATTAGCAGTCAGCCTCTTGGTTTATGTAATTTCACCCTTATATTTATCCCCTGCATATAGGAAAAGCATAATCATTGCCCAAGTTAAAAATGTGTACAAGTCTTTATTTTCCTTTGATAGGAAGCTTTATTGAAGTGGATGCTGAAGTCAGTAATGAGGCTGAGTTTCCTACTAAATATGATGAAAAAATGGATGATGAAGTGGCACTTCCAGGAGTGGAGACAGACAGACCTGATGTTGTCACACAGGACTTGCTGAAGGAGTCTGATGAAGTGCAATTGGGAAACACTCAGAATGTTGAAAGAGAAGCTGATGGTGAAGGTGCAGTGGATGAGTGGCAGGACATCAGTTTGGTAACTCCTTGTTTCTTGTTTTGAGCTTGTAATGGAGTGCTTTGTCTCCAAGTAGTTGTTAGGGAAAACTATTGGACAGCTTCTTATTGTTTTGTTGCTTTCTCACATATATATCTAATTGTATGGCAACTGATCTTTCTTTGAAGATGGTTTAAAGAAATTATAATCTCCCTAAAATCAAAGGAAAACTTTTAAAGTTTTAGCAAATTGATGACTAGACCCATCTCTGGTCTTAAAATCTGCTGCGTTAGAGAAGCTGTAACAACTTCCTAGTGTGAATTAATGGAACATGTACTACTAGAATAATTGTAGTTGGAGACTTAGTGCTTTACTTTACTAAGTACACCTGAATTGTTGAAATAATACAAATCTTCTTTTGTATTTTCAGGAAGAACTAGAAGAATTAGAAAAGGACCTTTCTGCTGAGCAGAATACACTTCAGTCTCAAAAACAGCAGCAGGAACGTGTTGCTGCCTCTGTAACAGGACAGATGTTCCTGGAAAGCCAGGTTGTATTCATTGAGTCATTTTGATTTGTTTCTTTCCTCCACCCCAGTCATTTACTCAAAAGCTGTTAGTAATTTTACTTAGTTATAGGTCACCTTTTTTTCCTCTTAGGAGCTTGTTTTCTTCAGTTTGCTTGATTTAAAATACTGAAAGTGTTGAAGTAATCTTAAATTCCAATTATTTTTAATAAATATAATAACATTATAAAATAATTATATAGTTATGGATAAGTCAGTATATCTTTTAAGCACCAACTTTTAAAGGTTGGGCCAGTTTGATCTGGGCCTGCTTTTTTGAAAGGTGCAAAATGAGCAAAAAATACTAGGAAGCTATGGTCAGCAGCAAAGAATTGATGCATTCTGTGTGTTAAGTAGACTGTGATTTCCCCTAGGGATTAAAAGGTTAAAAAAGACAGGAAGTCTGTATAGTTTATGCCCTGAGTAAGCAAATTGCAAGGAATCTCCCCAGTTATACCTGAATAAGTCTGGTACTGGTGTGTCAGTGTTTCAAGGTTTAATACAATTGGGTTAACAAACCCATAATAGAGTAGACTAGTGGTAGTGTCTGTGATGTAATAAACTTATGCTAACGAATTAATTCTGAGAAATATGTAAATGCTTGTATTTTTTTTCTTAACAGGACTGTTTAGGTAGTTTAAAAATGATATTTAATCTTGGTTACATATTTGCACATACTTGTTTCTTCTTGTGATTTTTTTAAAGGTCAGTAGATTACCTTTTTAGCATTATGTGCCGTATAATCCTAGGCACACCATTATAGTTGTCCTTTGAGCTTGTGCTTTTATTCTTAATTACAGTAACAATTTAAAGTCTTGAGACTGATTCTGTCAAGCCTCAAAAACCATCTGAGTGAAGAACATAATCTTGTGTAACTAGCATAAGTCTGTAAGCCTAGTGTGTGGGGGATATTTAATTGAGGTTAAGTGATGTAACCCATAAAAAGCAAAAATACATCAAAATAGAGGTATATCAAAACACTGTCCAAGGAATGTTTAGTCTTCCCACTGTTTCCTGCTTGATAAGAATGTTTTTCATATGTTTTCATATTACTTTCTAGATAAAGTGATGACCAAATCTTTTTTTAAGTATTATTTTTTAAATTTTACTTTTTATATTTAATCTGTATCTTTCTTTCATGGACCCCACATAATTGTAATGCATGGAATTTTCTCCTTGCTGTGCAAAACAATACTTAAGTATGCTTGTGTAATTAAGATGGCAGATTCTCAAACTGTGTGGTAAAAGTGTGTTCAAGTAGTACTTGACTTATATGGCACTGTCTGCCTGAGAGGAGTTGAGTGGGGATTCCTGCTTGATTTAACTGAGCTTGGCACTTTTTACCGGAAGTGTAAAGTTCGTTGTCAAATATTAAATAACTCCCAAGTGTGAATGTAGCAGTTCTGAGTCAGGCAGAAGTATATTAGAAGTTAATTCCTTAAATGAATTGTTAACTGTTTTCCTTCCATCCTCCAGGAGCTCCTCCGTCTGTTTGGCATTCCGTACATTGAAGCTCCGATGGAGGCAGAGGCACAGTGTGCCATATTGGACCTTACTGATCAGACCTCTGGGACAATCACCGATGACAGTGATGTTTGGTTGTTTGGTGCACGACATGTTTATAAAAATTTCTTCAGTCAGAACAAATACGTAGAATATTATCAGTATTTTGACTTTCAGAATGAGCTAGGTAAGCCTCAGGTATTGATTTGTTAAACACAGTCTTTAATAAGACAGCTCTGGCATCTGTCTCTTTGAAATCGTATTTTGTATAGATTTTTGTGTTTTTTATTATGATGCCTGTTTTTTGGAGGTCTCTAAAGCCATTGTTAGGTTGCTGTTTTACTGCCAGATGACCCCCCTGATTTGCAGACACCTGCATTTAATATACTGATTTAGTGTGATGGTCATCAAGGCTAGATATATGAACTATTATACCAGTTTCTGGAAAAATGTTAGCATGACTTTTCTGATGTGGTGGGAAAATGATATTCTGATGTCAGAAGATTTTTAGTCGTCTGGAAATGAAAGTCAGTTTTGGACATACTGTGATGTTATATATTAGGAGGATCTGGAATATGTGTAAAACATTTTTCGTATAGTTGACAGATTTTTTTTCTTTCTTCGGATTGCTCTTGAACTAGTCTAATCAAATTGTTGCCAGTTTTGTTGAACTACTAAGCTTCAGTGTCACATAGAGTATTAGGTGAAATATGAGCCAATTTAGACTTGTTATCATGTCTTGAGCAGAACTCTTTTAAAATTGGTTTTGACATTTTCAGTTGGAGAGGCTATAGAGTTTGAAATAATATTTTAATGTCTTGAGCATGTAAAATTTCATAACATTTTTATGTGGTGAAAACTGTAGCTTTGGTTTCTTCCAGTAAATTGAATGAAATATTTTTTCCCTATTTAAGTATGCTGCTGTAGCTTAATTGGAAAGAATTGCTGTAAAAGCATGTCTGTGACTTTTAACCGGTTTTAATGTGATAAGCCAATTTATTTATTTACTTACGTATTGGGAAAAAATAGTCATCATCAGTCTTTATGTCACATTCTGCTGCAGTCTTGTGCTTCTTCTTCTTTCTCATGCATTGCAGAAATTCTTCTCACATCCCTCCTTTTCTTCATGGAATTTTTTTAAAATTATTTTTTTCAAATCTAAACTCTTGACTAGTGATCACGAAAAATCAGTCTGGTTGCCTCAGACCTTACAGCCTATCAAATAGGAGTGGTCAGCTGAATTCTTCCTTCTTTTTGGCTGTTTCATGGGCTCTTCTGGTCTACGTAATAATTGTACCAGCACAGAGCAAGAGGCTCCGAGTTGAAGAACATTTCTAGGAAGCAAAGGCATTGGTATTGTGGACTAGAATTCAAACAGAATGTCTTTTTTTCATTCTGGCATTACTAAATTCAGGTCAGCATTAGATGAGAACAGGCTAGTAACTGGATTAAATAAATGTAAAAAATAATCTTTTTACAGACCTTAATTTTGTAATTTCAGAATCACAGAATTATTTAGGTTGGAAAAGACCTCTGAGATCACTGAGTCCGGTGTTTGTCTGATCACCACCTTGTCAACTAGACCATGACACTGAGTGCCACATGCAGTTGTTTCTTGAACACTTCCAGGGATGGTGACTCCACCACCTCACTGCACAATCCATTCTAATGTTTAACAACCATTTCTGTGAAAAAATTTCTCCTGATGTCCATTGTAACATTTTCATCTTCGCAAGATGCATTTGCCAAGTTAGCAAAATTATTGGTGCTTGAGTTAGCAGGAGCATATTGATACTGCTCCAGAATACAATTTAGCAAATTCTGATATTGAATTAAATATAATTTTATGGAGTTAATGCCTTTGTGTTTCAGTTTTTGACTTTCAGATTGTACCTTTTTATTTGTGAGATAATAGATGCTGAATCCACACTCTTTCTTTTTCAGGGTTGGATAGAAGCAAGCTAATTAATTTGGCATACTTGCTTGGAAGTGACTACACTGAGGGCATCCCAAATGTTGGCTGTGTAACAGCAATGGAGATTTTAAATGAATTTCCTGGGCATGGTTTGGAACCTCTCTTAAAATTCGCGTATGCTTCATTATGATTTGCTTTTTTGTATCTCCCTATTGTGATTATTAGTAAATATGCTTTTCTGGTGCTTAAGCATGCAGCAAAACATATGACCATCACTGACCATCATTAATGGGACTAAGTTAACTGTAAAACATGACTCTATTATATCACTGTTTGGAATGACAGGTAGATAAGGTGACAAGTTGATACAGCAATCACAGTGAGACAAGTGAAGACAGCACAACAGCTGTAGAATTGTCTCAGAGTTCATTGGAGAGCTGGATCCATAGTGGAGCAGAGGTTCACTCTCCCTGGGTTTATGAGAGGTTGCTGTAGCTTGCTCATGGAGAAAGGGGACTTGAGTGAGGAATGGATGACATGGAAAGAGACAGGCAGATAGAGTGTGGGCAAGAGCAAGGTTTGAAGGGGGCCAAGGCATCTGTATTGGCAATGGCAAGGATTGATAGAAGTCTTTTCTTTCCCCTTTCTTTTCCTTGCATACCAAAAAGCCTCCAAAAATGGTCGTTGTGTGTGAAACATCCTCTGCAAGTGAGGCTGAAGTTGAGGCCTTCTGTTTAGCAGCTTATGGGGAATCCAGGTGATGTTTGGTACTGTGGCTTACAGTGGCTGCATTCATTTAATGTGTATGCTTTGTCTTTTCTACTTTTAAGATTATTTGTCCTTTTGGCCATCCTTCATTTGGGCATTTTCTACCTCATCTCTTGTAGTAACTGAAGTAGGAAGACTAAGGCTATTGAAATTAGCATGGTGGCTCTTGATATTGCAATTTTATTTTAAGAGGCAAATTAATAATCTTCTCTGTTTTTCAGTGAGTGGTGGAATGAGGCTCAGAAGAATAAGAAACTGAGGCCTAATCCACACGATACCAAGGTCAAGAAGAAACTGCGGGATCTACAGCTTTATTCAGGTTTCCCAAATCCAGCAGTGGCAGAAGCATACCTGAAGCCTGTGGTGGATGAGTCAAGGGGTTCATTCATCTGGGGAAAGCCTGATGTAGAGCAGATCAGAGAATATCCTTTTACTTGTTAGATACAGGTACTCAAAGTTCATAAGGAGTCAGTAATGGAGTGTCAAGTTCTTAATGTCTCTTTGGTGTGAGAGGCTCCAAGCCCTATCTGCATGTGCTCCCTTAAATGATACTAGGTCTGGAATGGAAAGGAATGCAGCCATGCATCTGCTCTGCCCTCCTGAAAGAGTGGGGTGCCTCACTTAGCATGCAAAGAAACTCTTGTAGCTGAACCGACTAGTTTGTTGTGACATTGTTTCTGTTAACTGTCCAGTGCCTGTTTTCTTGAACACTTCCAGGGTCTTTCAGCTTAGGGTGGGTTTCTTTGCACACTCCCTCTGTATGCTTGCCATTTCTCACAAATAAGTGTCAAAGTCTAGACAGAAATGGTGTTGTAGTCTGCACTTTATCTCTAGTTATTCCCTGCTTTTCTTCCAGTAATGTCTGTTTTTTGCATCTGTTGCAGTCTGCAGCGAACAATTGAAAAGTAGATGGCAATGAATGCAGAGCTAATAGTGTTTTAAGCAGTAAATTAAACTTCCAGTAGGTGCAAGTGTAAAAATAAGGTTTATTTATAAGCATTTTGTGTTATAGCAATACCATTTAGCCAAAATGAGTTCTGTCTTCACTGAGACATGCTTTGGGAAATGTTGATATTAGAGAAAAAGTTCTGCAACTAATGGAGATGTAGCAGCGTGATTGTGTTATGTTGCTTTAACCAAGAATCTTCTGTCTGATTTTGTAGTACGAGAAGCTTTGAAGTGGAGCAGCTTTCCTCCAGACATTGTTTACTTCAGGAATTTTCATTTTATGTGTTTACAAAATACCAGTAATAGCCATTCTGTAAAGTTCCTTAACTTTCTGCACATTCTGCAAGGATCACTTTGGCTGGACTAAAACAAAGATAGATGGAATCCTTTTGCCTGTGATGAAACAACTGAACTTGCAGCAGGTGAATTAAAAAACTACCTGTAATTTAAGGGTAACTGGAAAATTGTGACAGAAGCATTTTAAAAAGAACAGCAAGGCTTTGAAGTAAAATACATTCTCAGAATCTGGGCTTTGGTTTTTAATCTTTTTATGTATTAATTTTTTTAAAGTCACTAAGCTTGCCTCTCTAGACTTCTGTATGATTTAAGTGTGCTGTGAGGGACTCTGCATAATTTCAGTTGTTGGTTTCAAGTTTTCTTACCTATCAAGCACCTATCTCAAGTCCAGGCTGCTGTTTTTTCTGAATAGTCATGCTTACAGGTACCTCAAACAGCTTTAGTACTTCTAGAAGACAGTGTGCTGTCTCTAAAAAGAATTTATAAAAGTGCCCGTTTTGGTGAAGTGATACTGCCCATTTGATTCTGCACGCTTCCTTTGAGGATGAGTGCAGACTGAACTGTTGAGCAAGTGCCCATTAATAATATTACTCTAATTTCCAAATAAATGTTCTGGCAACTTCAATAATACTTGAAAGTGAATAGTGATGCCTGCTGTGATAGCTGTCAGAGTGGGTTGCAAAATTGATCCCCAATGTTGGATTCTTTTCTCCTTTTGACATACACATGATAGATACATTGTCTAAACCAGTGTTCTAGGTTCTCTGTATCACTGAAAGGAGTGAAAGCCCCTTAGTTAAATACATATACTTTCAGGTTGACTGGAATATCACTTGGAAATATCTGTCTCTCTTAGACAATTTTGTAGAAAAAGTAGAGGAGTGGCTTAGCCTATACAAAAAGCCTAGCTGTGGTTGAATAGCACAAATTCAACGCTGTGTGACGACTACTACTTCTACTCTTCAGTCTTTATACTGTAGCAGCATGTGGTGCAATGAACTCAAGTCAAAAACCTGCATGTTCTTGCACTTACAGGCACAAATGCAAAGTGCACTTACAGAATTTACTTAGTAAACATTCTGCTTTAACAGCTGGAAGCTAAGGATGTGTTTGTAAGGACATACTTAAGAGCACTACAGAGATTCTCTGTATTAGGGTTGACAATAGCAACATATGTCTAATCACTAGCAGCACAATATTTATGAAATCTCACTGGAGTTTGCTAATTATTAATTTCTGTAAAAGTTATTGTTGCCTAATTTATTATAAAGTATGGATATTATTATAATGATATATCTTATTGTTCACATCTATGTGCATATGTATTCATTTCATTAGTCCTTTGTCCTCCTTTAGTTTCAGATACTTTATAATATAGCTAATAACTGAATTCCCATTACAAAAACATTCAACTGTGTTTCTGTTTTATTTTTGATAGACTCAGCTTCGAATTGATTCATTCTTCAGACTAGAACAGCATGAAAAACAAGCTATTAAAAGTCAGAGACTGCGCAGAGCTGTGACTTGTCTTAAGAGAAAGGAAAAAGAAGCAGATGATGAAAATCAGGAGGCCACTGCTGTTACGGTGGTGGAACCTAAACAGCCTGGGAAAAGGAAAGGGGAAGGTACCACAGGCAGTGCAAATCAACCTGCAGCAACAAAAGTACAGAGTGGAAAGAGAAGAAAACACTCAGATTCCAGAAAAGAATTTTTATATGCAGGTGGTTTTGTTGGAAATTTGAATCTTTCAGAAACTTCTAGTGACTCCTCAGTGGAGGAATCCAAAGGCAGAGATTTAGACAAGAGCAAAAGGAAGAAAAACATGTCTGCAACAAAGACAGCAGACCATAAAGAGAAAAAAGGGTGCAGTAGCTCAAGTGGTGAGGATGAAGACCTGGGAAATGTAGTCATGGTGACTGCCAAGCCTGTGTTTGAACGCAGAAAAAAGAAATCATGGAGCAAGAGAAGAATAAGAAAGAAAATGTCTTAAAGAAAAAAACATGAAAAAAGAGGGACTGTGATTTTTTTCTGACTTAAGCTTTGTAAATATTCTAATGAATTCTTTATAAAATATAATAAATTATCCCTATTTGTAATGCATTTTGTCACACATTTTCTGTCCAGAACTTAAATAGAAGTGATTCTAAACAATGAAAACATGAATTTTTGCACATTTACTCAGAAGACCTAGATTGCACTTGATAGAAGTTTTCGGGCTTCAGATTTTAAAACTGAGCCAAAATATGTTGTCCATTTATCTGCATTCTAATTGAGTCGATAGAGCTGTTAAAATCACCTGCAATCTGTTGCTTCCTTTCCTTCACATTTAAATTAAATTCTGAAAATTACTTGGTTTATTTCTAGGTGTTACAAGAAGTAAAATAGGTTCCATTTTTTTGCTTTTCTTCTTCCCCTCTCTAAGCCTGTCTTGAAAGTTTTGTGCCCAAAGTAATATTGTTTATTGAAGAGAGATGATGCAAACCCTCAAAAAATCTCAAGGAAAAACATACAGTACCCTAAGTCCCTCTATAATCTGATGTGCAGTAATTTTTAATGTTGTGAATGTAAAAGACATGTTTCTAGATTTGGAGTTACATGTCTGTGTCCAAAGACAGTATTTGTTTGCAATGGTGAGGGTCAGAGCTATCTAGTGGTTGCAGCCCTCACATTGGATTAATTTGTGTGGGGCAATGTGAAGCTCAAACTTCTCACACACCTCACTTCTCTGAATGCAGAATTTATTTCCAACTCCTGTAGATTAAGGAGGAAAAGCACAGAATTCTACCCATCTTACTTGTGTTCTTACATTACATTTTAGTCCTTCTTGCCATTTTTTTTTGTCTTCTCAGTTGATATTTCTACTGCATTTCTCATTGTTTCATTATTTGAAATCCAAGTCCATACATTTAAAGTTTTTTGAGACATTATCCTCCCCTAAATGGGTGAGGAGCTGAGGTGAACTGGGTGGGATTTGGCCCTTACAATTGCAGGGAGTCTAATACTTCATGTACAGTTTTTACTGGATGAAAATCATCCCTTTTGATACTACTTTTCTAGAAGATTATAACATTTTAAGCAAATTCTGAGTCTGCCCAGCTAGTTTACAGTACTCTTTTATAAATCACTCATTAGCACTACTGAATTTTACTTTAAAAGTGTGTATCAGGTCCTGGTGAGTTGTTTATAAATGTAGAAGAGCTCTCTTTAATTTCTTCTGCTAACTGTGGTACAGAGACCCTCACTTCACTGTAGGGCTTGTTTAGTATTTTAGTGTAATAATTTATTATTTTTTGGTAACACCTAGAAACTTCAGTTGAGGTTGAAGTCTAATTTTTCTAAAAAATGTGTAAAGTGAAAGGTGGCTCCTGTTCTGAATTACAATCTAAAAAAGAGAGGTCTTAGATACCTGTATTTGGTCCCATGACCGTGTTTGCAATCTGTTGAGTGCATGGACATCTTGGATATGGAGGAGTGGTACATTTGTGTTTATGCAGGGTGACAGCTGTGTCTTGGGGTTAGGACTTTGGGGGCTGTGTACCTTGTTACAGTTCTGCATTCCAATGGGAGTGTGCATTTCTATACCGCTGCTGCAAAAGCACCCTTGCCCCTTCATAAATTTTTCTCTAGGAAGACCCTTTTGGCTGTGTAGAAGAATGACCTTGTGCTCTTCGGTTGGTTTTTAGTAACAGTGAGGAGCTGGTAACACGCTGCCACTATTTATTTTGTAAACAGTACTCCCGGTTGGTTACTTTGTGGTTGGAGCTGCCCTGAGTGGGCGCCTCCTGCTGTTACAAAATTGCTCCCTTACGTAAGGGCGGGTGTGTGGTGCCCTCCTTGTGCCCTGCTGCAGCTGTCGGGATTTACGATTGTTCCCGGTGCGGGGATGTTGGCAATGTGTGGCACAGGCTTCGGAACACGCGTTTGCCTGCGGCTGTCTGGGGAGAAGCCACCAGCAAGATAAGGACTTTGCTCTTGGAGCACCACCTTTGGAAAGCTGTGAGAGATTCAGGTAACATCGACCGAAATGTGGTGCGTGCCAGTGGTGTTTCACTTGTCTCTATCTTTTACTCTAAATTAACTGAGCTGCTCTGCACTGTTTAGTTGCTTGTAGCACTCCTGAATGCCTATGTTAGACTGTTTTAGGTTGCTGGGTAGTTAGTGCACCTCAGGATATTTTTAGAATGACATAAAAAATGTAAAGGACTGCAAAATACAAAGGCTTTATCCTGTAGGATGATTTCCCCTTTTATTTTGTCTTCTAATAGGAAGAAAAATTGTCTTTTTTTATACTTCTGAGGTAGATGACAAGCTGATGAATGTGTGTAGCATTTTCTGCTTAATATCCCTGTAGTTTCTTGTGCTACTTGTTATTCTGAAAATGCATACAAAGACTCTGAATCCCACTGAGTGTCTTTTCTGTTGCCTATCTAATGATGTTGCTATTGCTAAGTTCATGTATAGACATAAATATAATGGCAATATTTTTGTTCTGTATGCTATGGTGACACGTAGAAAGCCCCTAAGTTATTTTCACCTTCAAGCAGGATAATGGCTCCTGGTATTGTAGTAGTAAAGTTAAACATTAAACCTGAGTGTCTTTTGTAGTGTGAAATCAAGAGAGTACAGTGCATCCTCTCAAACAGGAGAGGGCTGTTCCATACTGTCCTCTTTATCCTGAAGTTTTGAGAGAAAAACCTGCCTAAGACTTTGCACTGGGAGGACAATTTGATATTCAGAATATATTTTTACTTTGGGTCTTCTTTCTTTTTTCAGGTGCTTTTTTTTTAGTTATTGTTTGTTTTTTGTTTGGTCCCTCTATAGAAAGATACTATTTTAGTCATTGCCTTACTTAATTGCATCCCTATTGGGTGTTTAGACATCTGTAGATTTTTAACTGTATGCTGCCTGTAACCATCCTGGCAAAAATCAAATTTCGACATAAGAGTGGACATTTAAGAATCATGTCAAAGTATCAAAAATAATCAAAGCACTGGTTTTTTGTTTGGATTTTTTTGTTTGTTTGTTTTTGGGGGTTTTTGTTGTTTTTTTAAATGTGAACTCAGTGTTCTTTCTGACTGTAAAATATCAAGAATTGGAGACTATTAGTTGTCTGTCTGCTTTTCTGCAGACAGCTGAAAATTGTATTGTCCTCTGTCCCACTTTTTCTTCTACCATTTTTCTTTTTCTTTTCATACAGGCAGATATGCTTTCTGTTCAGCATGTTATTTGTAGATCCTGCTCCCTTATTCTCGCCTGCAACTTTTACTGTTAGGTTGTTTCCTTCCCTTCCAAGGCAATTAATTCAAATAAAATTAGATCCTACTGGTATAATTTTTCTTCTCTTTCAGGAATTTGTTTCTACCTCTGCTTTCAATCCTTTATAAGCCTACCCAACCTGATTTTAATTGATTCCAATTTTAAAATTTTATAAAATAATTCTAAACATTTGTCTATTTATGAAAGTTTTTGTTTGTTTGTTTGTTTGGTTTTTTTGTTTGGTTTTTTTTTAATCTGTTTTTTCCTTTATGAGAATATAACAGTTGAACTAGTTTGCTATGTCTTGTACTTTTATGCCTCAAATATTGATATTTATGTGTCTTCATATCTTTATTATCAATAGAAGTAAATTGTAGCATAATACATGTAAATTTTTTTACTGAAGCTTATTGTGTGAAAGAAGAAATGAAGTACTCTTATTCAGACAGGCTTGTGTTTCTCTGTTCCAGGGTTTGTGGCATAGTATGGATTTGACATCACCACAGCATAACCATCTACAAAATCAGTGGGTCAGAGAATTGGAAAGGCAAGAAGGTAAAATGTTTCTTATTTTGTTATATTTCCTTGTTACACTTAAGAATATTGGTAAGTATAAGGAACAAAGTGTCTTGCTGACAGTGGGCCATGTTCTCATTCATTTTTTTTCTGAAGAACTGTGTTTATGGCATTCATACAGAAAACGCAACAGATAGCACTGTTGTAGTATGCTAGCAATGCACGTGGTATCTTAAGTGTGTTATACCTGCATGCTCTTGTCCTGGCAGTTTCCTGCTGGTGCCTGACATCTGTCCCCCAGTTACTTGCCTGTGTCTGGTTCCAAGGAATGAAGCTGTGACTATGATCAAGCTTTTCAGAGAGATTTGTTTACAGGCTGTCAGTTAGGAGAATTGGTTATTACAAACTTGGTTTCTGTCTGGACAGCCTCAGACCCTACCTTCAATTACTTTCAGGGGTTGTTGGCACTGTTTCCTCTTAAGTACTTTCATAGCTGCACATCTTTGAAAATTCTAAAGCTTCCTAAGTAGTCCCCTTTTTAGTGGTCACCAGGAGTAGGAAAGGTATTAGGACAAATGCATATGTTTTGTAATGGGGTCTAGTTATGTTCTACAACTGAGTGCAAAAGCAGGAAATTTAAAAAATAATTTAATTTTTCATGATATTTTTGTTTAAAAGCTCAGCTGAGTTGTGGTCTGTGTAGAGTCAGGTAGTTCTCTTCCATGTCTATAAACATTAGTCTAAGAGGATGAGAAGACATGAATGGAAAATTGGATATCTTTAGTTTTATCTGACACCAGAATCTGCCATCCTAAATTCCTTGCCAGGTGGATGTGGAAGGGTGCTGAACCTGATGCATGGCGATTTGCCAGCTCAATCACTCAGAGCCTGTGACTTCTTTGTTCTCATTCTTTCTTTCTACTGCTTTCCCCATTTCTATTTCATTATTTCACCTTCCCAGTCTCAATATCTGTTTCTCAGGGTTTCTTTGCAAATTCCGGTCATAGGATCATGACTCACAAAATGGTTTGGATTGGAAAGCTCCTTAAAGACCATCTAGCCCTACCCTCCTGCCACAGGCAGGGTTGCCTTCCACCAGACCAGGTTGCTCAAAGCCACATCCAACCTGGCCTTGAATACTCCCAGGGATGGAGCATTCACAGTTTCTCTGGGCAACCTGTTCCAGTGTTACACCACTCTCACAGACTGATCTCTTTATATTTGGTTCCTTCCCCTTTGCTTATTAATTTACCTGTCATACATTGTCCAGTTTAAAACTCCTTATTTTTGTTCATTATTCCCATTACTACTGGTTCTCAGCTTACAGGTCAGTCCTCACCCAGTCTGATCATTCCTTTTGTGGCTTTAAACAATCAGTTCTCCACACCTGCATTAGATGTCTCTTTTTCTTTCCTCACCTAATTTCATGTATTAGCTTTAACTGTCCTTGGCTAAATGTTTCTGAGACCATATGTTACCACTCCTGTCTTAATTTCTTGGGATACTAAATTACTTTACCCCAGCTGTGTAACATAAATTCATCCCAGAATAATTTTATCTCTGAGACAAAAGAAGAAGAACAAGTTTGCAAGGTGTACTTGTCCTTGACAGTCCAGAGTCTTCCTTCACTTGGCCATGGCTCAGTTTTTAATCCATAAATATCTGAGAAAATGCTGACCTAGTAACCTTCTCGTAACTCCTGACATTTTAGAAGGCACACACTCCTTCTTCTTGCCCTGCCTGACAGATGTCCTAATTAATGACAATTCCTGCCATCATTTCAAGCATCTTGGTGGAGTCCAGAGCGGTGCCTTAAATGGGACATACTTGGAATGGAGCCAAGTGAAAAGCATCCTAACCCTGTAATTTATAATTTAAGATAATTCAACTGGGAAGAGGTAGTGAAGTAGCATCTCATTCATATTTCCTGGGTTACTTCTAAAGATACTTCTAATCTGACTCATTCTCTTCCCCACTGACACTTTTTTGCTGACTTCAAAGACTTTGTTGTAAAATATGAAAAATGTCCTGGGACCTGAGTATGGACTTCAAGTCTGCCTCTTCACAACTGAGTGCCTAATTTGTAGTTGGACTTCTCCTTGCTTGCTATCCTTCTAGCATGATTCTTACAATCCTGGTTTCCTGATGGCCCACCTTATTATTTTAACACCTCCCTGTTCTCTATCTCTCCCCTTAATAAGTAGGTGCACTTTTGCTTAAGACATTGCTAAATTCAAGTGAAAACTTCTTGTGTATGGATAGAACAGAAGTTGGAGGCAACACTCAAATAATCAAAGCACACATTACCTTTGTAGGGAAGTCTGTAACTTATTCTTCCCTCTCAGCCATGTGCCCATCTTTCCTATTTTTACTTCTTTAGCCTTTGCAGTAGCTGCATTTTGACAATAAAAAATATATATCAACTGCCACATGAGAAAAGTGGTATGATTGCATAGGTTGGTGTTGTTAGGTTGCTTTCAGGTCTTTTATGCAAAAGAATATTTTAAAAATCCAGATTTATTGCTAGGTGAAAACTGACAGCATTTTCTTGAGTCTCTTCCTATCCACCAGGAAGTTAGTTGCCTTTTATAATGTATATTGGACCATCTAATTTAAGAACACAGTCATTTTAGTTATTTTTAGAGATTAAATAGCTTCTGAGCCTAGACTTGGAAATGTTTTCAATGACAGACAAACATGATGAAGTAACAAGGGATGTACTTGGCAAACTTGAATTTATTATGTGTTCATGAGATAAAATGACTATAGTAGTTCTATTTCCAGCCACTTAATGGTTTTTAGATGACCTGTGACTTGGATAGGGCTGGGATATCAGTGGTGTAAATTTGAAATTGAAAACTCACTTCTCAAGCCTGGGTAAATACATAGGCTGGATACTGTGAGCAAACCCTTCTCCTGTTCTTGTGTCCTCATGCTCTGGGCTAAGTGCATCTTGTCTCTTGACAGAGAAGGGGCTGCCTGTGGGTGCTAGTTTTGTATTTCTGCATTTCAAAGTATAAAGTTTCAAGCATTCTATTACCCTGCCATGGTATCTCAGATTAATCAATATAATAGACCCCTTCATTGCCATCACTTCAGCAGTTTGAGTTTTTAGTGAATGTACTGGAATGCCTACACTTACATGATGATATCCCTTTTTGTAGGTAGGGATGAAGTAAGGAAAAATTAACTGTGCAGTTTAGACAAGTAGTGGAACGGTATATTATATTCTTAGAAAGGTGTTGGTGACATCTGACTCCTGTGAAGTCAACAGCATGATTAGCTTTTCCTCCTAACCCTTTCCTTTAAGGGACTTTAGGCTGAAATGGAATAAAATAGAAATAAGTGGAATGAAATAAAGATACTAAAGTGATACTGCCTGAAATTTAGGGACTACTTTGTGATTCAGGATTGTGTATGTTTCCATGGAACTGTCTGTAATGCTTGCAAGACTCGGGCTCTGATCCTGACGTGTCAGTAGCTCAATAAAAATTCTGAGACACCAGAGTCCCTTATTATTGTGACCTTTATGTAGTTTTAGGATAAACTTAGTGTGAACCATTGGAAATACCCATATGGATTTATTTGGACACCTTTGGATGATTTCTATCAGTGGAGTAATGTAACTCTTCTCCAGTCACCTCTTACAGTCACAGAACTGGTTGCCGGTTTGTTCCCATACTGATCTTTTTGCAGGTATCCTCTTGATTTTGGGATATATAGATAATTATGATATATATATTTTTAATATTAGCAATATGTATTATATATATTATGTCCACATGATATAAATAAAATACATCTTAAATATTTAGTTTGGATGATTCCACTCCCATTTGTCCAGAGTAGGGGGTGATCTGGAGAGTCCTGGATATTATGAATTCTTTGAAATCTCTTGGAAACTCTCTTGCATTACTCAATCAGTAATATCAGCACAGGTAGTCCTCCTGTGAGGAGGCAATTGTTGAGAAGTCATAGAGGATCCATATTCACAGTTGTTGATACATGGTATTGAAATATTTGTAAGGACAAGTCTAAATAGTAAATTTTAAATCTAAACACTAGAGGTGAGAGTATACTGCTTCTGAAGACGGGAGAATATGTTGCCGTAGGGCTGAACTTTGTCAGGTCAAGTTCATGCTGGAGTATTGGATTTCATTCTTTTTGCCAGTTGGCGAAATTCCATCAAAGTAGGAGAGAAGCAGAAGATGACTGGATCTTATTTCCTTATGACCTTGGGCTGTGACACCATTTGACCTCAAAAGATTAAGTAGAGTCAGGCCAATGCTCAAAAGAGACTAATATGGTTGTTTTTTTTTCCCTGCAGGCAGTGCCCATGAATCAGTGGGTGAAAATATTTTTTCTGAATGAATGCATCTTCTAATCCACTAGCAAAGTACTTGGAATATGTTTTGTTACTCTATGGGTTATTTGTGAATGAGTCTGAAAATGGAGATTTTGAGTGCTAGTATATGCTTCACAGCTTTTGTGTGGAAAGGTCCTTTTACTTTTTTAGCTATGTTTTCATTCAGGTATCTAGATAGTGGTAAATTTTTTAAAATATAATTTTGATTTGGTCCCCTTGCCTTTGCTGCTTTTTCTGCATTCTAATTGCTGTTTTACAAGTGCCTGTCTCTACTCCTTTTTCATTCAGTGGAGAATGCCATATTGTAGGCGATATCACTAGGGATGCAGTGAGAGATTTAACATGTGCTTTTAATTGATGGAAGATACCCAACTGAATTTTAAATTTACCATTTCTGATGCAGCTGTATAATTCTAGGCATGATTTTAAGTGACAAGTTGTGTAAATAACTGATCATGTAGCTTGTTTCTAAACAGGTAATATTTCTACTCATTCTAAGCAAAATTGTGCACATAAAGATTGCCTTCATTTTTATAGAAAAAGATGCTGCAGTTTGCAATTTGTTCCCTTCTGACCTGGTCTATGTCCTGTTATTTTCCTTCTACTTTGCCTTCCCTATTTGAAGGACTTCTCTAGCTTCCTCTTAGCAGAACTCACATCATTTTCTTTCTTTAAATTTTGTTCTAACATAAAACATTTTAACATTTGTTTAATACGACTTGTGAATGTGTCAGCAAAATCCTCTGGTTCCCCCCACAGCATTTTGCAGCTTGACACACGTTTCTCTAACTAACCTGCTACTGACTTCACAACTTCATTCTTCCATGTAATTAGTATGTCTGTTTGGAAAACTTTGTTTACATTTTGGTCTCTTTGCCTTTGAGAATGATGTTTACACTCATTTGATGTGATTGATACTGTGGGAAATGAGTCAACGGTACATTAGTTTTTTCCCTCAGTCTTGATATTAATGTAAAATCAAGGGAGCTCATGGAACATGCTCCAAAGATGTTAGACTTCTATAATAAACAGTGCTTTATCTAGAATATTCCAAAGAACACTGTAAGTGATTAACCTATTATGCAAAAAGTCTTAAGAAACTTAGAGATATTCTTGAAGAATTTGGGGCATCTATAGATGGAAACTGTGTACACCAGTTCAAGACAAAGGACTTCTCTCTGTTTCACTAAGAAAAGTGATCTCAATTTTTGTATGTTAACTGGACAGGATCAAACTGCCTCATCTTACTGTAAATAAGGTTCTGGCACTAGAAACTCCGGTGGTTTCTGTGTTTGCTCATGCAAATGGATGAATAGTCTGAAGAAAATAGTTCTGTGTGTATACTACTTCCACGCTTTTCCACCTCACAGAAGAGGAGTGAGGGCAAACCTATCTGGTTAAACACAAACTGGGTGTTTGTCTTCTTCTGACTCTGTGAATAAGCGAGGAGCCAGTCCTGGTAGACTTAAGTTCTGATGGTTCAGTGTCAGTGCTCCAGTAGTATTGCTGGAAATGCCCATTATGCACTTCCATTCTTACAAGATTTGATAGCCAGTTCAGTCAAGCCTCCTCGTCTCTTATCCGACCCCATTCTGCTGATGAGTCATCTCTTTTTGTCTTAAAATATCATTAGAGTCCGTTCTCTGACTCATAATTTCAGGACTTTTTTTCTGAACAAGAGAATATTCACTAACACAGAGGTATACACTTCCAGGAGAATAATCCCCTTTCAGCTTTTTGCATCTATTATCAAGGAACTAGTTTGATCAAAGTACCAGCAGAATTTTCTTAATGTTTTCAGATACTAAAAGAGTTCATCTCACTTGGATTTTACTTACTCGTACGACAGTTTTTGTGTTGAAAGATTTCCCACTAGTTCCTTATTTTTCTATTCTCATTGCTTTGAGGGCATTTACAGAAAAAATAACTTCTTTCCTTTGGTACGCTCTCACAAGAAGTTGTTCTGAAAGATAAAAAGCAGCAAACAGAGGAGTGTTTTTTGTTGTTCAAAGGGAAATTTGTATGAAGTAAGTGAATCTGAGTAAAGCTGCACTCCTTATTTTGTCAGCACTCTTTGTCAGGATCATTAGCATCCTGGTCCTGATAAAGTCTCTCCTTTGGGTCTTGTCTAACATATGATAACTCTGGTGAAACAGATATTCTTTTTGATTCTTCACAATAGTAGTGTTTTCTTAAAGGAAAAAAAAAGATTACACCTCTCAAGACAAGCCACCTGGAAGATTACCAAAAGGATAAGGTGGGCAAAAACTCAAATGGTGTTATTGATCAGCAGATTCAGGATTCTTCCTTCAGGGGTAAAAACAGTTTAGCTCAGGAAGAAAGCAGTGGCCTGCAAACTCTGTTAGTGTAGGTGCTGGGCAAATCTGAAGTAGAAAGTTTGCTGATCCTGCAGGGAATAGGTGGGAAATGTTTACTGAGTGCTAGAGGGGCAGCTGTAATACTGCTGAAGTTTTATAGATCTTCTGGCAGGAGCTTTATAAGTTAAGATTTGATAAGTTACCAGCTTCACAACAAAATTGGATCCAAAACAGATGTCAAGGGAGGAAGAATCAAGAAAAATGGTTGTAATTGAAAGGTAATAGCAAGAATAGCTTTTACTTCCACAGCTAGTAATGATCACAAAACAAGATCAGACTGCTCTAAGCAATCGGAGATTAAAAGCAGGCTGTATCTGGTATGCTTGGAAACAAGAACTATTAAATACACTTATGATATGTGTAATAAGACAGCTTTTTATTATTTCTTTCATAAAAGAAAGATTAATTTTGCCCTGAAGCAGCATTTCCCTGGCACTTAACTCATATTTGTCAAGAGCTCCCTGATTACAAACACAGTGATGCATCGGTTTTCTCCCAACTTAAGATTAGAGGCTTGAAGAGGCTGACACATACTGCTTGTTTCCTAACATCTTAAAATACCATCATTTCAATGTTGAGCATTTTGTTTTAGTTACCTTCATAAAATTTATAAATACTATATTTTTTCCAGTAGTATATGCATGGCATTATTTTTAATTTTGCTGTATCCCATGATTAGGGTTCTCCCCCTCCACCCCTGCAATAAATTCTACAAGTACTGTGGTTGGTTAGTCAGTTTTTGTTGGGTTTTTGTGTCTTAGTGTCAACATACCAAGATTGAATATTTTTGATTTTTCTTCCTTATTTGCTGCTATTCTCTAGTTTCCTCTGATGCTGAAATTTGAGTTACAAGCTTAAAGCACTGGCTAATAAGCCTAAGCAGCTTCCTGATGTCTTTTTGTTTGGTATCATCTTTTTCTTTGTTCACCCCTGCTTTTGTTCCTTGGGCCTTGTATCACAAGGAAGGGAGACTTTGTCCATAGGTTATCACAATAAAAATACTGAAGCATGTGGCAAAATTAATGACAACACTTGGGGTTGTTATGTCCTGCGACTGCAATGATTTGAGGGGGAAGAAAATGTGAAGAATCTTCAGTAGACCAATGTGTTTTATGTTGATGAAAGCACAAATGGCTTCATTTTTAACAGCTGTTGGGCCTTCAGTTTCTATTCAGATCCCAAAATTAATTTCTGTGATTTTGATGGGAGCTGCAAGCTCGATACAGAAACTCTGCTTTGGACAAGGCTGTAACCCAGTTATCTAAATCTCTAGCATACTTTCTAGAAGGTGTAGCTTATAAACATGTTTTGCTTTCACTGGTTTGCCAACAGATCATAGCTGGCAATGCAAACAAAATTCCTGTGAAAACTTGGAATGAATCTAGCCTTTGCTAAGAAAATGCTCTAAGACAACTTCACTTACATATTTGTTTTTCTGACATTGTGGTGCAGTTTTGTGTGATGATGGCAAAACTGAAACTAGCTTGGTATTCATCTAAAAAGGAATGAATCCTCTTCTTAGAACAGTTATCCAGGATTATGTTAGCTATCGTAAATATCCTTTGCTTAGCAACAGGGCAATTCAGTATATCAAGCCAACTGGAAAGAATCCCTCTGACAGGGCTCTGTTGGGGTGGGTGGATAAGCTTTCCTGACAACACGAGTGCTTTCACTCCTGTCTGTCATAATTTGTGTTGCTAGGATCTGTTTCACAAGTTTTGTGACAGACTTATAAATGATATTCTGGCTCCTTTTGTTTACTGTCAAAAAGAACCATAATTTTGGGAAACTGAACAGTAAAAGGATATGGAGAAAAATGAAAAATCCAGGTGCATAAGATCGCAAGTGTCTATACTAGGGCAGCTTTTCTTGAAGGGAAAAAGAAGATTAAAAATTTCCTTTGGGTTGCTGAAATGGAAAGCACTGTATGCTAACATTCCCCTTCTTTACTTTTCATGAACTTGGCTGCTTCAGCGAAACATGAAAGAAATTATTTAGTATCACACTGAAAATTTCAATTAGAGTTCAGGAGAATTGCTGTGTACCGTGCTAACCATTAATGGTGAAATGTATTTTATTCACAGATGTAATTTATATTCTTGCTTCCAAATCAGCTTTTCAATATGAATTGGTAGTTTAATTATCAGTCCACTCCACCTGTTTGACCTTTTATACTTTTGCTTCCAGGGGGAAAAGAAGATGAACAGATAGTGGCAGAAATCATGGGGAGGCGTTTTTTTCCTGATCTTATAACTCATAAGACCTGGGAAGGCTTTCACTTCGCTGGCCATGAGATAAGAATTACAGAAGCCACTGATTGTTATGGGGCAGTCGTCTGGCCATCGGTACAGTATTTTTGTAGTATTGTTATTTTTCATTTTTGGAGCCATCTAGCATTTTAAAATTTGTTTCATATAATAAAAATACTTTTTTATGCATTGTAAACCAAATGAAGTAATTCTGTGCTTCTCTGTCTCTGTTCTGCAAATCCCAAACCTGAATTTAACCTGATTTTCTGTGGATTCATGTTTCTCAAAGCTTACATGGTATTTCTTGTTTGTGCCTGAATCACACAAGATATATGATCTTGTGTCCCCTCCTCGCTTGCCAGTAACTTTTAATCCTATTAGCCAATTACAAGCATATTTTGAAATAAATATGGCAGTTTTATGATGATTGCATTTCTGTACATTTTATAAATACAGATGGCTGTGTAGCAGGCAGATCCAGGTTGTGGAAACAACTGTGATACAAGCTCACAAGGTGTTAGCACTCATAGAAGCTACTCAACCTACTCATGTAAGGAACAAATTTATCTTGTTAATACGTAGGCATGGGAAAATGTTAAGCTGGAGCTTTCAGTTTCTTGAACAGCTAGAAATCTAGTTGGAGAGAACCATTGTCCTTGGCTCTTGATATAAGAACCATCAACACATTCACTGTACAAGGAGTCTTCTTCAAGGTTTGAATCTGTACAATGCAGCAAACTTACTGTTTTGAAATAACTAAGACTGAAAGAAATCACCAGGGAGGTGCCACGATGCATGTGGAAAGTTTTGTCCCTGTAGGAGATACTTGGGTCGCTCCATTTCTTTCCCAACTGCCTCAGCCTCCTAGGATCATGCTGTTTTTTAGAAGTATGGCCATAATTCAGCAGAGGATAGTTGTCCTACTCTTCTGTTTGAAGTCCAAATGATATTCCTGGTTTTAGGAGACCTGGACCAGTCATCTGTACTGTATGTTTTAGTGACCTCAGTGCATGTCTTCATGGAAAGTTTGGCTGACTATCAATTATTCTCACAAAATCATAGGCTTCACTGAAAAACATGGGTTTTTTATCTGGAAGGGCTTAGGCAGTTTTGTTGTGGAAGGAAGACAACCCTTAGATCTCTGTTGCTTAATGTTCTCCCTTCCACTTCCATCTATCTGTACTTGAAATCTTCTGAAAAATGTCAGCCAAATTTGTGAGTGCAGAAACTTTAAGGAAAGTAAAGCTTCTTCATGTTTCATGGAAAGGAATGCAGATTTCAAAGTTTCCCTGATTTAACCCTCAGAAACTTTGATTATGCCAGCCAGTTTGTACAACAGAATACAGCAAAACCCTGAGGAAAGGAATTACAGGAATTAATGTAACTAGGAGGAAATCCTAATATAATGTCAAATATAATGTCAATGTAATGTCAGATATCAGACTGAATCTTTACTAGCCTGACATTAATTATTCCTGGGTCTCACAGACTGATTTCTATATCAAAATGCTAATGATTAAGTGATATATGTAAGTTCACATTACCTTCTCTTCAATGCTCTGAATTAAGAGGTAGAAAACAAAATCTTTGTTTGAATTTCTAGCATGTTAACAGTGGGTCAGTAGTCTTCCTGTTCCTTTCCTTCTAATTCTTAATTACTTAAAAGCAAAATTAATTTTCTTGTGCCAGAGCAAGCCACTAATAATTGCCTTTCCAAATGGCCATCTGTATTGTGAGAGGATGTGGCAATCATCCTTATTTGTCAATGGAAACTGTGTAACTATCAAAATCTGGGAAAAATATGGAAGAAAATCTTAAAACCATCTTTATCAGAGAAATAAAATTCGCAATTTCAATTTCAACAGTGCATTAAAACTCATTGGTCAGTATGGGACAGGGCAGAAAAGCTGAAGATTCTTAATCACGGTTTATATATACGTGTGTAAGGAGTCTGTTGTAGATGCTCTTTGTGGCTATACTCACTATGAAAGTTTGCTAAGCTTAACAAGGTAAGCAAATAGAAACTGCTAACAAATCAAACCAGAAGAAAAGGGGGTAAATCTATTTGTCTCTTTTAACCCTAACAATTAATTATTGTCAGAAATAATTGACTATTGGAAGAACTTAACAAGGGTTGTTGTGGATTTTCTCTCACAAGCAGTTTTTATATCAAGATGTTTTTGTGAAGGACACCTTTTATCTCAACCAGAAGTAAGTCCAGTTATAAGCAGGAATTGGTAACTGAAATTTTACAGCTCATGTTATGTGTTGTGGCAGATTATCTAATTGCAACTGTTCCTTCTGGCTGTAATAGTTCACAGACCTATATGGAGGCATGTTGTAGCATTTATTTTGTGACCTATAGAGCCCAAAGATCATAGTGAGCTGTGATCTTTTAGGGATAGTGCTTCAATGAATATTGCTCATTTGAACAGACAACAATTTTTTTGCATGTTTTTAAATGACAATTAGTATTTAGTAAGGGATTTATTTCATTAATTTGTTCAGTATGTTCATGGATTTCCTCCCCTACAGGCTCTTGTTCTGTGTTATTTTTTGGAAACTAATTCTAAACAATGCAATTTGGTTGACAAAAATGTGATTGAAATTGGAGCTGGAACTGGCTTGGTCTCCATAGTCGCCAGTTTGCTGGGTGAGTATGTGATATTTCTCTTATGCTCTTGGAAACATCTCTCAGATGAATAGTAGAGGGCAAAGGGTGTGGCTTGGTTCTTCTAGGAGGCTGTTGTTTGAAAGCTTCCAAGAGCAGAAAACTGTAAATTATAAAAGGCTTGTTTGGAAACCTGCTTTGTTTTTTTTTTGGTTTATTTTTTTCTGGGAGTGTATTGATACAATAAAGGAGGTCCCAGTAGATATGTTGTTATTTACTGTATTAAACTGGGGATCAAAATGAGAAATTAGTGGCTTCACAGGATGTCAGTGGCAAACAGATTGAGCCAGATGTAGGTATGACCAGTGCGTCCCCTTCCTTTGACTAAACAGCTCTTGAATGCCAGGTCATTTCTATCCACTTGTGTTTCAGTATTTTGCTTCAGCAACTTGATTTTTCTGCTACAGACACTGTTGTGTTTTCTCTCATGGCACCCTATTAATCTTCAAGATTAATCCAGGTCAGTGGTTTCTGCATTTTAACAGAACTTTAGCTTTTGGTAGTCTGAGAAATCTTGCACGAGAAGACAAGAACCTGCTCAAATGCTCAAATCTCAAGCTGACTTCTTGGATTCAGTAACTGGTATTCATCAATCGCTAGTCAGCCACTGTACTTTTAACTAATGTGATATCAAGATACAGAAAGTATCTGATTTCTCTCCACCAGCTGCATTTACATGGCAATCTGTAGAGCAGAGCTATGAGGAAGCAAATATTTATTTTAAGCACAATGTCTAAGAGTTATTGGGAGTATCTACATTTTTTTATTGCCCTCAGTGAGAGTTACCTGATAAAACCAGTTCCTTGTGCAGTGGCTTTTGTGAATGGGCTTTTAGTCAAGTCTTGATGTATATTCCAATATTCTATTTGTTTTCTCTGTGTCACAGGTGCCTTTGTGACAGCCACAGATTTGCCAGAACTACTGGGAAACCTTCAGCACAATGTTCTCCAAAATACAAAGCAGAAATGCAAGCACCAACCTTGTGTTAAAGAATTGTCTTGGGGAATTGATCTGGAAAAGAACTTTCCTAGGTCTTCCCGTCACTTTGACTACATTTTGGCTGCTGATGTAGTTTACCACCATCCTTTCCTGGATGAACTCCTCCTGACTTTTGATCACTTGTGCAAGAATGATACTGTTATTCTGTGGGCTATGAAATTTAGGCTGGAGGAAGAGAACAAATTTGTGGACAGATTTCAGACACTGTTTGACTTAGAGATGATTTCAAATTTTCCCAGTTTGAACATAGCCTTGTATAAAGCAATGAGGAAAGGCAGGATGAAAGCCAGACCTTCCAAACTGAAGGTCTGAGAGATTGATACAGGGAGGTGACAATTTCAGCTGTTCTGCAGCTTTTTCTCTCTTTAATAATTTCCATTTTAGTAGCTGCTGACACCTACATGAATGACAAATCTAGAGATAGGTGAAAAAAATCATCAGATACCTAGTGCATTCCTATAAATTCCTAAATTCAATTTGCCAGTAGTGTTATACACAGAAGAGATACATCTGTGACATTTTCATGACTTTTGCATGCTAAGCTGACAACTCCAATAACTTTTACAAGTCTTACCATTATTGTTATGGGTCATATAATGAGTATTTCCAAAAGTTTTCAATTGCAGCTTTGAACAGTTTCTTATAAGTTCAAACAATTATTTAAAACTTAAGACTATAAATCTTTGTATTTAAAAGTTTTGGTGTTAAATCTGATATTTCCCCATTCTCACTATCATGTTAATCCTTCCTTAATAGGACATTAAATTAGCTGAAAAAATGTCACACACACTGGGAAACACACTTTTATAATAAAGGGATAAACTATATTAGTTACTCTTAATGTAATTTTGCTTCCATTTTTTATTTGAATTTAGGAATTCTTCAACAGACAGCCACACACATGAGGCAAGAAGGAGTTAAATGTTTCATTGCTTGTACAAAGGTCTTGCATTAGAGGTGTACAATGTATCACCAGCTGCCCTTCGCAAAGACTTTTAATTCTTGGTCTGGAGGTCTGCTCCTCCAAAAATAGACAGTTATCTGAACCTGAGGGGACAACAATGGAAAAAGAACAGCGGCCATTCAGAGAGGAGCTTTGCACTGCTGGCTGCTGGTGGCTGCAGGCAGAAAACTAAACCAGCCTGTCATGGTGTGGCTGAGGCGTGGATAGGCTTAGATATTGGTTTGTTTTTAAGTTTGGGCAAAAAATAATACTTTCCTCCTAGCCACTCAGTACTGTGTGCTCCTGTTTTCAGTGGCCTATCCAAGAGTTTTCTTTTGGGGAGATTAGTAAAATTATTCTTTCCACACACCGTATTTTCTGATTCTGTTTGTAGTTGGTTTTGAGGTCTTAAAGTCTATTTCAGGTTAGAGAGCAGAGCTTTATCACCTCTACTGTAGCAGACACCTGCCCTAGTAATATGGAGGCTCTGGGGACTGTCAATATTTATCTTTTTAGGTCCTATTTGTATTCTCTCAAGGAGTTTTTTATTTTTTTACTGTTGACTTCTTGAACATACTATTGTGTTTTTATCTGATTGTGGTAGATGCATGTTACTTATTTATTATGTAAAATAACACTGGGCACGAGTGTGGGGCAGAACTGTGGTAAATGTCATGTGGAATGTAGTTTTTTTCCCAGCTGAACACTGGTGCCCAGTGTTAGAGATGGAGAGGCTGATCTGCCAAACATTTCCAGTGGGAACTGGGTGACCTATGTCTGAAAGGAGAGCAGATGAGGGTGTGGAAGGAGGGATCTGTTGTTGGAGGGAGGGTTGCACAGAAAAGGTAGCTGTAGGGAGAAGGTAAGATAGAGGAAGAAAAAGAGAATACATTGAGACTGAGTTCATAAAGGGTTAGGAACCATAGCATAAGGATAGGTCATCTTTCTTGCTGCTGATCATAATGGGGGCATCCTTGGTGAAACACAAAGGCTGACTCTGGGATAAAACTAAAGCAATCAGTAGCATGCCTTAGCCCAGAAGCAAAATGAAAAGGAAGGGAGTCAAGTTTATTTTCTGCCTTTCCTGCTGAGAGATCACATGTGAGATTTTGACTTGGAGGTTATTAGAGAAAAATCTAATCCTCATTGGTAAATTTCCTGTGACAAAGTTTCTAGATAGAGGTAGAATCCTTTACCAGATCAATCAGTATAACTAGAAAATTAGACTCTATACCAGCTAACAGGGAGTATTACCCCTTCTTACAGATGTTATTATGTGTATGTCTTAGATAATTACAGCTGTAGAAAAACAGATTGCAGAATGGAAATACTTGGAAATATTTTCCCCCACATTGTGTAATAGAAACAGTTTAGTGTAAGGGAATAAAGAAACAAACGGGGATCTCTGCCATTGCGTGATTTCCTCTCCCTGCTTCCTTCCTCTTAACTTGCTTGCAGTCATCAAATGTACTGCAATTGTAACCATAACCCTTATATCTGAAAGGGCTCCTCAGTGTACAGATGTTTCATGGATAAATGGATTGGCACTGTAATTAGTGAAACGACCTTGTGAACTCCAAAATGATGAAGGCTAAAGAGGAAGACTACAGCAAAGTGGTTAAGTGTGATCAGTTTTAAATAGCTGTCCTGCTGACTAACCCTCCTGTCTGAGCCACAGACTGACCCCTGCTGAGCTTCTGCTGAATTCAACAGGAGGTGTGTTTGTCAAATGGAGTCAGGATTCAACACTTTAGGCCCAACAGCTTGTTAATATGTACTGGAATGTAACATCAGCTCTCTTTCTCACAAGTCTGCCTGGCACTGCTGTGTGAAGCTTCCTGGGAAATCTCTAGTGACTGGCTGCTCTATTGTACAGCCACCTTTTGTCCTCTGGTGTGATGGGCAGGTTATTAGCCATGACCAGTGGAGGGTGAGCTTGTATGTGGCATTTGCCAATGGAGTTTATTTCTGCTCTTTGAGAATAAGTCTCACATAAATGTCAAGTATTACTGACCCCGAAGTCATTCATAATTTTAATAACCATGTATTCTTTGTTCTAATATCTCAGATAAAGGATCAAATTGTCATCCAGTGCATTATTTTGCTAATACACATAGCATTTGTATCTGTAGTTTCTGAAAGGCAAGATGCAAGAAGGTCAGTTAAATTTGTGGGTGAAACAGCTCCACTTTTAAAGAATGCCAGAGAGTCTGCCTATGCTGGTAGGCTTTAACAGTCTCTTACAGGGTGTTATGGTAATCAAACTTGTTTAAGAGATAAATTTGGATGTATGGTAGAGGTTCAATGCATGCCTTGAGTTTTACGTATTTTACCCTAAGAGCCACAGTATATTTAAGTAACTTGATGGTATTTGCTAAATTTTCCACAAGCAATAGGTTTTTCAAGTGCTAATATTTTCAGGAAGGGTTCTTTTTACATAAAGTGTATGTAGAATTATTACAGTGATTTACTTTGCTGCTTATTTTATATTTCCATCAAGGTTTTTTACAAATCTTTGCTTTTTCCCTCTCAGAATTAAAGAGGCAAACATTTTCAACATTGTAGAGTTTCCATATGGTCATATTGTGGTTTTGTCTCTCTCTTGCTGAATTTCAGTTTTGCAACTCTGAGTGATTTGGTTTTGTTTGTATTATTACACCCACCCACTTGTGCTTTTACCTCTTATAACAACTCTAAGAAAAAGCTGTAGCTGCTGAAAGTTTAGAAAAAAAATATTCAAATGACAGTGCAGATCTACTGTACAAACCTAATTTTCATTTAGAAGCAGTAATGGAGCCCCAGCCTGAGAAATGCAACTTCCAAAAATACCCAAAAAACTACCTCTGGCCTAAATGGCAGTTGAATAATGGAAAACTTATATTGGCCATTATACAAACATTAATCAGTGCTAGGTGAGCAAAAAAGACCAGAAGAATACCATGTGTGTCCTCCTGAATGGATCTTTAATGCCAGTCACTTTGAGTATGTCAGCACAGGTGACTCAGTCATCTGGAGAAATAGTACATTTGCCAAACAACTCAGGACCTTGAAACCTAAATAGATTTAGAAGTCACCAGTTCAGTTAACACCCTTTGGACTCTGGAGACCTGAATGGTGCAGGACTTTTCCCTATTCAGCCACTGCTACTGCACGCATGACCTTGAAGTGATCTCAAGATAAGTTCAGTGACAAAGAAAGAAAGAAAGAAACTGTCAAAATGTCATAGCTCCTTGGATGTAATTAAGAAACTGACATGTTCATTCCTATTATAGGTCCATGACTTCAGGGAAATGTTGCACAGGTGTAAAGCAAAAAGTAAACTGAGCTAAATGTCAAGGGATTTCAACCTCACTCACAGGAGAAAGTTCAGTACTAAAGTCCTTTCCCAGTAAAAATAACATATCCTGTGCTCCACTTTGTTTGAATTTGTTTACATGAAGAAAAACAGTGAATTAATTTTATTATTGCATAAAAGCAAATACTTCTGTGCCATTCTAGTTGAATTAATTATAAACACCATAAGAGTATAAGCTTTCAGCAACAGGCTAAAATAAAATAACATTTTTTCCTTTTGCATAGTTAAGCCATTCAAACATACATACACAGACAGTTTTGGATAGTCTGGAATTTCAGAATCATTCAGGTTGGATGGCACCTCTGAAGGCTACCTAGTCCTGCCTCCTGCTCACATCTGGGCCATATTCAAAATCTGAACACGTTACTCAGTTTTTCCAGTTGGTTCATGAATATTCTTCCCCTCTCTGATTAGCTCAGTTGGTTAGACCACGGTGCTAACAATGCCAAGGTTGTGCATTCGATCCCTGTATGGGTCATTCACTCAAGAGCTGGATTGATGATCCTTTTGGTCTCTTCCAACTCAGAATATTCTGTGATTCTGCTGTTCTGCTGCCATAAACTGTAAGAAAGACATATGGCTTTATTCCAGTTTATTGAATCAAATCATATGGCTTTGCTTTAAAATGGGAAGACACAGAAGGAGATAGATGGTAAGTCTGAATTAGAAGTTTGGAGACTACAAGCAGAAAAAATCATTTTCTTGCCCATTTCTTCCTGATATGGATCACAGAACCACAGCAGGGGTAAGGTTGGAAGGACCACAGGGGGTTGTCTGGTCCAACCTCCCTGCTCAAGCAGGGATAACTGTTAAAATATTTTTAAGTGCACTCCATAAGTACAGTTTGCCTCTTTCTAAGCTGTACTCCTTCATCAAAGAAAGAAACTGTGGGAGATATTGAAGAGTGTTTTAATCTGAATAATATGACGAGCCTTACAGTTTCCCAGACTCATCTGTGTGGTCACACCTGATGTCAGGGGACCTCTGTTAGTGATCTGTCTCCCAGAATGGGTGGAACCCAGTGCTCCAAGACAGGTGCCTGAAAGACTGACTCAAATGAAACAGCAGACACAGACCATTCAACTTCTGAAACCTGGTTTTCCTAGAAGCACAAAAACCAAATAACTTCAGTCAAAGTGTGTTTGTTGAAATTGATACGTGCTGTAAACTCACTATTTTATATTGCAAATGAACTTTGTCTGTAGAGTCTCAGCAAATTCTAATCAGGAAAATGCAGTGGGAAAAAAATTATTAAACAAACTGTGCAGAAGATTACAGAGATAAGAAATCATATGGAAATTATTGCTGAGCTATGTAAAATAGCTCATCTTTATTCAATACTTGTTTGCAGTCCAGTGCCCATAGTTCAGTAACCTCCTAGCAGATAGTCCATATAGTAGCCTTAAGCAACTGAATAACAAATGCAGGAAAAAGTTTTACAAGACAAATTGTCTGACACGGCCTGTGAGGAGGAATCTTTTTTATTTAGTACATAAGGATACCCACTTGTAATCTCAGCACCACCAGAGGCTGTGATAGCTGTGGAAGAAAAAAGACGTCAGAGTACAGAAAGAGGAGGAAAGAATAGATCTGGGATGCTTTTTCAGGTGTGTGGCCTCATCCATTTTTTTCTGTCTCATAGGAGTTTGATATTAAATGTATATCCAGTTTACAGAGTTATCAGGACACTCCTTGCTGAGTCTTCCCACCTGAAAGAGTTTTGTCATTTGTCATGCAGGGCTAAGCTTAGCCTTAGGTCTCTGGTGTCTGATCCCATAACTCCTACCTTCCTGGATGCAGAGCAATCCAGACACAGAACCAAAGCAGGGATTGTTCCCATCTAGCTCCTTGGTGAGAATAAACCTTCAGTCCTCATCTTCTTGAATAAGTGCAATAACCACTAGACAAATACATAAAACTCTACCACCACTACTTCCCAGTCTGGATCAAGAGACATCTGCTCTTTCTTTTGGTGGGAGAAGAAGATACATAATTTCATTATGAAGGTGTTTAAATTCTGTGTAATATAAATAGAGAGATGGAGTCAGTGATGGCAAGTGAATCTGAAGACTCAGCAGACCTCTTGCGACATTACCTCTCTGCTAAGTGTCTAAGAAGCATCAAAAATAATACTGAAGGGACTGGGTATAACCTTGTAGCCTCAGGCAAGCACCTAATATTTCACCAAGATAATGTCGAAGACAAGCATGCAAGTTAAAAAACCTTAGTGTCACTATTTATTTATTTATTTATTTTGTATACTACATTTCTCTTAGTCATTAGAAGAATCTACTCAACCAGTTCATTAGATAATTAGTATTTTCTTCCAGAGGATCTTTTCTCCAGCAAAGACAGCAGTTCAGAGATAAGCCTAAGGTATTAGAGAGGGTTCAGTCTGGTGTGGTCCATAAGCCAAATACCAGATGTCCACAGGAGATACAGATTCCTTATTCTTAGGAAATAGGTCATCATCCCTTGAAGTTGTGTCCATTCCAGATAGATGCAGACATTGTGAAGTTCCCACAGAGACTCAAATTGGTGTATTGCCAGAGCAACAGGTAATCTGGCTCAAAGCAAGCACTTCAATATATCAGGAGCTGTGAAGCCTCTCCTCTCCTCTCCGAACCTCTCCGAACCTCTCCGAACCTCTCCGAACCTCTCCTCTCCGAACCTCTCCGAACCTCTCTCTCCTCACTATGCCATTTGTGTCTCTGCTGAAGCCCAAACCCTATTTTTCAGTCTCCTTTTACAGGGATTCTTTCTGCGGGCTCACTGCAACAGGAGGTAGTACCTCTGTTGGTATGCAAGAAGTCTCACGTGATCTTGTCTCAGCATTTGGAGTTCATGCCACCCTTCTGCTGTTTCTTGCAATCCAGGTTGACAGTGGCAGGTGTCTCCTCCTTCAGCCAGGAAGTTCTTTCCAATAAGCTAACACCCTGTTCTCTCCTGTGAAATGCAATCCCCACACAAATGTACTGATGCTCTGAGAAGGTAGAACAGGAATCACGCAACTTTTTGCATGTTTAGGGCCACTTTGTGCCAATAAAGAAGCACAGCACCACCATGGGCTGAGCCTTCCCTTCCAGTGATCAGGGATCAGGTACGTCTGTTGCAGGGTATTTTTCCCAAAGCCAAGAGCACAGTTGTAACTGAGCTGAATGATGAACAGAAAGATTGTGATAATATTTTAATAGAATTGGATGTAAAGGTGGGTTTTAAATAACTGGAGAATGTGAGTGCTCAGGAAGGCCCTGGTTGTATCTGTCTACAGCTGAAGGATCTAGGAGACTTGACATCTTGAGGCAAAGATGGGACGAAGTACTGTGATAATTCAAAGTGGATTCTGTCACTGTTTAAGTGACTTTCCTGCCTCTCTTTTGGGCATTATGGGCTGCTGCTTGGAGTTCTATGATATTACTGGGATGTCTCAGTTTGATGACACCTCTATTTCATTGTCCTTCAGTCTTTTTTTTCAACCAAGAACCCCCCCATCCCTCAGGGGGATGTGGTGCTGTGAGTCACCTGCACAGTGAATGAACCTACAGGGAAGCTCTTGACACAAAAAGAAGGAATACCTATGCCTGCTAAATATGTAACTTCTGTAGGCACTGTAACACTTGTCCTATCAAGGCTTAGATTGTTTTCCTGGAAATCTGGTGTTGAGATGGAGGGACATGAAAAAAATGCAGGTAGTTTTGTGCAGGGGAGTGGAAGCCTGTGTATGCAGAAGAGAAAAATGTTTGTGCTACCACTACTAGTGACTGCATGTGTGGATTCCACAGCAGCACTTGGGAAAGGACTAGTAAGAGCTGCCTTTCCATCATTTGATCTCATTTTAAATGCAGGCTTTTTTCATTTATGCCTACCAACCATCAAGCTACTGAGTGTATCAGTACATATCCTCAGAAACTATGGTAGTATTTTAGTAGCCTAGAAACCATAATTAAGAATGTCACTTATAAAAATGAGTGGTGAGCAAGATGATATCTCCCACCTCAAGCTATGTCTGAGGAGGTTGGGTGTGCTGGTTTGACAATCTGCCTGCACTCTGTGGCAGGGGCTCCCCCTAGAAGAAGATTTAGCAGACTGTAGGCTACACAAGGGGCTACACCATTACACCCCTTCTCCCATGAATGTTCATCAGTCCAGCATGGCACTGAACAAAGCTGTTGCATATATCTGAAGCTGAAATAGATAAAGTTGTTGAACTGTAGTGTCAGAAAGTAGTTAATGCTTAATATATGGGTTTCTGCACTTTTCTCTCACGCTTTAACTCTTCATTATTGTAACTTAGAATTTGCTTTTCCATACTTCACAATATTTGATGGGTTCTTTAACTACTTGGGTTCGTGTTTGATGAGAAGGTATGAAATTTATCCCACTAAACTCTAAATGCAGGGATACTACTAGAAGGATTTATAGATAGATAAATAAACTCTGTTTAATTAAAAGCATACCAGCTAAAGAAATGTCTAGATAATGAATACTTTAAACTTCTCTCCTGTTACTTAATTCAAGATAACGATGATAGTTAGTCTTCAGCTTTGATCCAGAAGTACAGGGATCCAGTTTCTGTCTCCATTTCCAGACCCACCTGTCACACATAGATAGTAATCAGGGATAGTTTTACCTTTCCTAAAATAAGTCTAGAAGCGTGAAAGGCTTCTTTTGGCCACTGGAGGTCACTGTAGCTCTGCAGAAAAAAACCCAAAACCAACAAAAAACCAAGCCAAACCTCCCCCCACCAAAAACCATAACAAAAATCCAAACCCCTAAAAAACATTAATTAACAACTGACCAGGGAAAGGTTTAAAGATTGAGTGTTTTGGGACTTTCTTTACTGTGTTTACAGTGTGAACACTGTGGGATATAAAACAAAAACAAAACCCACTAAAAATGTGACATATTTTTACACTTTTTTTTTTTCAAATTATGCATGTTTAGGATGTATTTTGAGCAAATAGTGTAGGAGTCCACTTCCCACGTGCTCCTCTACATGCTGTGAAGATTTCAAGTGCTCAATGTGAGAGAGAAGGCACTAGGCTAATGCTCATCCTCTCATCTTTACCTAGGGAAGGATTTTTTTCTACCATGAATTTTTTTCCAGCTTCATGTGACTGTTATCTGAAGCATCTGCATCCCTTAGCTGGTCACCTCTTTAGGAGATCTAAACCCTGAGGATACAGGAAACACAATAACTGGGGTTTGGTGGTTTCTCAAAATTTTGCCTTTGTCCTTCTTTGTCCCTCCAGACTGTAAAAGTGCAACATCTGTCTCCCAGCAGGTAGATGACATGCTCAGCCACAGTAAGCTCTGGTGCACCAGGACCTAAAACCAGCTCTCATTACTCCTGGTTACTGATGCATATGCAAGCACTGTAACTGGCACTCTAACAAGCGCTGAGCTGCCTTCACTGAAACTTGTTACCTGCTGCATGTGTAACCAAAAAAGATTGCAAAACCTATGTGAAAAGGTAGTTAGATTTTATGACTTTTATCCTGCCCTGAGCTCTGTGCTGCTGTAGCAGTCCTGCCATCAGCTGTCGAGCCATCCAGTTTAAAGCCAGCTCGGGAAGAATGAAATTTTGGCAGTAATACACAAAATGGTTTCCTGCAGCAGAGCACTTTAACATATGCTCAGGCATAGCTATGTCCCTGATTTCAAATGGTGCATAAGAATATGGTTGAAGAATGCAAAAACTTTTAAAATGACTCAGAATTTGTTAAGTTCTTGTACCAGAATGGCTTCCTGTCACTTGTACTCTAATAAGTGCATTCTGGAAATCTGTCACTGGAAGTTATAGATCTTGGCCCAAAAAATCTCGAGCTAAAGACAGTCAACTAACAATTATTATGAAAACAGAAGTGAGGGAAAATACAGAGAGACTAAGGATCTGCTCCAGTAGATTGACATCTACTAAAATCACTGAAGCCTAGGTTCCTCCTAAGCAAGGCAACCTCAGCTGCCTTTTACATTTTAGCTCTGAGGGGTTTCCCCCTCTCTGCCTCCTTTCAATTGTGCAGAAGAAATCGTGTGAGTAAATGAGGGCTGGCACCTCCCAACCCACCTTTAGGTGACAGTCATGCCCTGCAGTGAGTGAGACGAGCTGTGCTATCAGCAACATGAGAGACATGGCTCGGAGCAATCTGCCTGTTTCCCCTGGAAGACTTTCATTGTAATCGAGACAAGTCGGCATTTGAATGGCAGAAAAGGTCACAAATGTGCATTTCAAAGAGAAGCTGTGGTCACTCACATCTCTTTCTTTGAGGTGGTAATAAGCCAATTTAATAGAAAATTCGTGCATAATTAAGTGTTGGTTATTTATTATATGTATTGACATCTGATACTTAGTGCTAATAACCTTCAAGCACATGTCTGGACATTGATGATGCAAAGTGTGGCTAATGGGCTTGCAAGAAAAGTGTGTGGTGGATTAAGATAAAAGATGACTAAATCAAGAAGTGGAATCCCCTGGATTCATCTGTCTGCATATATACTCTCACTGCAGTCTGTGTGTCATGCCTGCAATTGGCTTGTGCAGAGGACAGCAGCCCTGCAAGGTGTGTGGGGCAGGGATGGAGCATGCAGCACTGCAGCTGCTGGCTTTATGTCTGTGCCTCAGTAAAAAGGCAACAAATTTGGAAAGGGCTTGAGACTTTGATGTTCCCATTTCAGATCAGTGTTGCTTTATTTTCTGGAGACAGAAAGTCCTGTTAGAAGAAAAGAAGTGACAGAAGTTTCCTGCTGAAAATGCTCAGTATGATTATGAATGGGGCTTTCACTAGTGCCCATTAACCCCTCTTTTAGGGGTATTGCCGCTAGGTAAGGCTGGTGCTATCGGCTAGAGTTGTTTGGTGTCTTCATGGACTTGCACAGCACCTCTCACTCATCTAAGGAGCTGGTAGGAGGTTAATACCGAGATATTTGACTTCACTATGGGCAAAAATGCACTCAATACATCATTAGAATTGAGTCCTGAGCTACAGTTTGAAGGAGGATAGAGAAATGCAATTCCAGTTCACTGTATGTGTGCCATGCACAAAAGGTGTATAAGGTAAAAATGCCAGTGAAGACATGTGGAGAAGGTGGGAAAATAGGGGAATGGGTTCATGGCTGGTCTTGTGGTTGAGCATTGGTACCATAAGAGGTACAGCCAATCTTTAAGGTGTTACTTAAATCCTCTCCTGTCACAAAGTTGTCTCACAGGATTATAGACAGAAGGGAGAGGCTGGTACAAAGGACGCCATGCGAGGGTCAAGGTATGTGCTCTACTGCTTCCAGCTGGTAGAAATTTGAGACTTTTAGAATGTTGACTTTGGATTTTCATCTGATTTACTAGCCTTCTGGGCTTATTTCTTTGAAAGTCAAGTGTGGGAAAAGGCCTTATTTGAGGTCTACAATTTTCCCTGTACTGTGTGAGTCTGTGCTTGAGTCACATCTGAGAGAAGCAGAGAGCAGCAGCACCAGTTTTGCTCAGTGAGACCTGATGAAGGCTGCCAGGAAAAAGTACTGAATGCAGAGTGTGAGCTGAGTCTGGATGCTGTTCCCAGGGACAGGGAAGTATCCAGGTGCAGCAGTTATCCCTGGAGGAGGGAGAAATATGTGTGGATGGATCTGAAGGCATGCACAGAAGGGAGAGTCCCAAGTGCAGGTGGCCACTGGTGCTCCTGCTCATTACAGAGAAACCCCCTTCATTCCTTTTCAGAGTGAAAACATAAATCATACATTTAACACCTCACCAAACAACTCTGTTGATTTCAAAATGTTTTGTGTTTGCATCCTTTTTCTACCATCTAATTTGAATATCAGATCCAAAGACGTGTTTCAGAGGAAGAGAAGGTAGTTTCTAAGGGATTTGCAACAAGAATTTCACCATAGGAGAACTCAAAGGGAAATTTTTTAGAAAAGTTAACATTTGATCCTAACCTCCAATCTAATTTGGAAAATCAACTCTTTAGCTCCTGATTAAAAGCTGTGGCTGACAACTCTACAAAAACCAGCCATGCTTTAAGCAGGAGACCTGGCATCTGAAAGACATTATCCATCAGTCTGTCCTTAATACCACATCAACATCTTTGGGAGAAGCAGGACCAAACACAGGGCTATGTACTTGAAGCTCAACCACGCTAATTATCTGTAACTGCCTGAGTGACTTTGGGCAAGCCTCTGCACTCCTGCCACTGTTTTCTTGTCAGTCAAATATGGTTTTCCTGCTGAGTGATATGAAGTCTGCCTTTTCTCAGACACTCCAATGTTTCCAGTCTGTTTACCAGTTCCTCCCTGTTTTTCCAGTACTGCTGCTTGATCTGCTACCATGCATTTGACAGGGATATCAGACAGCCATGGGATAAGCTGTCTTTCCCTCCTGGATCTCCCTGAGGAGCCTAAAATGCAGGTCAGTCTCCATAAGGCTGTGTGGCACTCACCATCTCACGCTGACCTATGTCCACCACAGTGGCATTTCTGATAACAGTATCCAAAACCTGCTGCATCTGTGATGTTTCAGCCTGCTCATGATCTTCCTGCTCTTTTTATCAATATCAATCCTAATGCAATGGCAACAGTATCATCTACCCAACTTCTAGGCTGTGGGGATGAGCAGGTTAAAGCAAGTCTTCGTGTACACTTCTGAGCCTGGTTCAGAGCTGAGCTTGTGCTATTGTGGGTCATGAAACATAAGAGAGGGGGATGGTAGTGATGACTGGATGTGTCAATCCATGCCAACAGTTTTACCAAGTCCTTTCTTGTCTCCTTTGTGGCAGGTTGCCTTTGGAAGATCTATTCGGTCTCTCTCTTTCCACTTAGTAAGTTCAGTCCTGGTAACCTATTTTGTTATTTCTCTTTTATCCCTCTGAACTTTCCGAGAATATGTTGTCTCTGCTGGGATGATTCTGAAGTGCAGGCAGGTTGTGCAGGTGTCACAGAAGCTGTGGTCAGAGCCCTGCTCAGCTTCAGGGCTCAGGCACATTAGTCATCAAGGCTGCATGAAATCTGCTGCTTATCAGGATGGGTAAGCCCTATCTTCTGGCTGCTGCAAGGCTCAAAACATTGCCACCAAAGTCAGGAATGCTATAATGGTATTTGCCCGGGCATCTCCATGGTAAAAATAAACCTGTTTCCAGGCTTCATGCTCATGAACAGGTGGAAGGGCTGCCCTCACTGTCTATCACAGCAGTTCTACACAAGACAAGGGAAGAAGAAACTGCCTCTGCTCTCTAAGCCTGGCTCCATTTCTGCCAGGACAGTCATTCCAGGACAGACTACCTGTTCTCCCCCTTTTCCCTGCCTGCTGGGGTTGTCCTGAGGGTCTTTTTTCCAAATGCTCTATTGCATTTGTACCTTGCTCTGCTGGAACTTGTTTCTGCTAGGAGCTTGGAGATGTGGCCATCCTATGAGGCAACTTGCACATTCCTATTTTTAACATTATAAACTGAAAAAAAAACCCACCCCCAAATGAACAGTTTATCAGGTCTGAGCTATCCACCAGTGAGGATGAATCATCCTCCCAACCCACTTAGACAAGGTTTGACCTTGTAGCAGTGGGTGTGTCAAAGACTCAGAAAGAGGATACAGATGGACACATACACACAATCATTCACATGCTTATGCTGAGTGTACCATTGCTTCAGTAGAAACTCACCTCCCTTCTTCACTTGCTTTGCATGGGCAGTGGAGGCATTTTCTCTGATTGTTTGTGATGCTGTGTTCCTGAGTCACTGAGGGTGCACAATTAACAGGACTTGTTTCTACGTGTTGGGATTTTGGTTGCTACACGCACAGTTTTGGACGTGCTTCTGAAAGGTCCTCTCTTAGAATGAAAAGATCAAAAAGGAATTTAATCTTTTATTTTTTATTCCTTCTCAACACCAAACAGAGATCTTTCCATGTTCGTTAAAAAATTGTTGAGAGGTGTATCCTGAACTGCTCTTTTCAATTCCCCCTGGGAATTACTGCAGTAATGCATGACCATACATATCCAGCCAATCTTTCACTACACATTGTACATGGTGAATAATAATGTCTGACTGTGGGCCACAGTTTAGAGAACATAAAATTGGGCAATTTGCAGTAAAATTTGGATTTAGACACATTACTGCTAGTCTCCATCATTCCCAGTATAACAGACGGTGGAAAAAGGCATTAAAATAATAAATTGTCCACTGAAAAAGCTGTAAATCCAGACTGTGCTATGAATTTAGCACTGCAGAACCGCCTTAATGAGCCATGGGCTGCCACCTACTGACATGCTGTTCAGCAGGAGACTGAAAGCAAGACAGCACTAATGTTAGAAATAGTACGGGATTCACTGACAAGCCACAGAGGTATGAAGAAAGAGGTGAGGAGGCAAATCATTAGTCTGCTCGTGTTTGGAGTAGGAAATAACAGCTGCGGCTCAGGGAGGAGGTGTTGTCGCACTGTAACTGCTTAAACATCACATAACTTTGTGGTAAGATTTTCTTCTTGGGATTTATTTGCCGCTGCCCTTCACCCTGCGAAATGAGCATGATATTTGGTCAGTGCAGTCACACCAGAGGGGTGGCTACTGCAAGGAAAGGAAGGCAGAAAGGCATTCATTTGACCCAGTACAACTTGAAGGAGTTTGAGCCTGAGTCAATAAGCTCAAAAGCAGAAAAGAAAGGCAACTACTTCTGGGTTTCAGACAAGTCTCCAGATTGTTAGGATTTGATTTAGCACTGCTGAAATCTTCAAATTATTAATACTGTAATTATCTGAGCCATTGAAATGCAAACAGAATTGTTGACGAAATTGCAAACTAAGCTGGAGGTCAGAGATTTATATATTACTGAGGATATTATTATTTAACATTATCAATATAATTACCTTAATAAAAGAATAGCTATATAGTATAAAATACAATTGTGTTATTAAAAAGCATTTAGATTTTAATTCTTAGATATTAAGAGAAATGCAAAATTCTGTTGGTGAACGGGCAGTGTAATTCCCCCCTCTGGGGGAATTCAGCTTCTGTATAGAAGAACCAAAGCTATAAACAGCACTGAAAAGGGATTTAAAATGAAAGCAAAGACAAATTATTTTTCACTTCCACTTTGTGTCTGTCCCTATGAATGTATATTTTCCAAAACATTTGCACAGTGCACATTTTCTGCTAGTAAGAAGACTTCCCAAGCACTTTTGAAATGCACATTCCAAAATGTTGTTCACCCCTCCTGCTTTAAATGTCTGCCAGAAGATGAGATGAGTTGTGCTCCTTGCTGCTGGTGGTGAAGGGAACTGACAGAGCAAGTTCAGACAAGCCCACCCCATCTCTCATCTGGGTACTTGGAGAGTGGACACAGCTGGAAATGGCAGAAGGACTTTTGCAAAATCCCCTTCAATTACCTCCTGCCCTTGATTTAGAAAAGCTATGCAAAAGTGGGGAAAAGGAGAATCAGTTTCTCTAACCGTGTCTTTACAGGATCTCTGAGAAGCAGCTGTGAGAGCATCTGCCAGCTCAAGGTGCCCATTGCTACCCAAAGCCTTGCAGACAGCTCCTTGGGATGGTGGGGATTGATCTCACGGTCTGCTCTCCTCATGGGCTGCCCTTTGCTTGCACTCTGGCAACACTGGCCTCTCTCAAACACTGTGCAGACTATTTCTCCTTCCAGTTCTTGCCTTTTCTACTGTCCGATGAATCAAAAAAGCCAAAATGGGTGATAGTTCTTGTGAGGATGACACACAATCACCAAGATCCCAACTGAAGCAAGCAATTACTTCCCAGGTGAGAACATTTCAGTGACAGGCTGCCTTAGGATGAGAGAACAGGAACTGAGTGGGGGACACAGTTCATCTGCATGAGAATATACTTCAGGAACTTGCAAATTTTAATGAAAAAGTAATGAAAATTTAGGTTTAACTTTTTTTCCCTATAACCGACCTTACATCTCACAGCTGATCGATAATTTGCTTTGACATCTGAGTTGCAAAACAGGAGAGAAAAAGGGAAAATCATGGCAATATGCCACCTAATTATAGCTACAAGACAAAATCACTATTTCAGCTGTATCTGACAAACATCAGGGAAGCTTTAAATCTAGCTATGCATGAAAATTCTAACAGACTTACCGCATGTGTGAAAACTGTCTCCAAAACATTGAAAAGGATAAATTCTACACTTTATTGTGTTCTAATTAAATAGACAATGAGGCACCATATCTGGATTTTTTTTGAGCCTTAGATACTTGCATATTTCATTACAACAATTAACAATACCACTGCAAGTGAAAATCAGTTTTGTGGGAGGGAGCTGATGCCCAAGTTGTCATGAAAGAGAATAGTGAGGAGAATTGCTTTCTACTTGGAGAAAACCAAGCTGTGAGATTTCAAAAATAATTATCATGACTGTGAAAAATCTGCTTGGCAGCTCATTTCATTTGCGTCTCAGGGTTGACATTCTTTCTTTTCAATGATTTCTTGCTAGGTCTAAATACAGACCTCCAGTCTGAAGTTAATACCCCACTTCAACTTCTAAACTCACTTTTGAAGAGAACTGGGAAAGAATTAGGTTTGGTGACTTCTATGATACTTGGCATTTAACTGCACTTCATTCTCACTCCTGGATGTAGACTTCAAAGTGCCACAGAGCTATTAATCCATCCTCCAGTGTTTGCCATTTACTCCTACTCTAAGTTCTTATTCTGCTATGGTTGACATCAGAAAATGCAGGTTAGCCTTAGCAGAGACATCAGGTCTGTGTCCAAGGACTTCACACTCTGAGGTCTTGCATTTGTGACCGTGCAAATGCTGACTTTAACTCTACTTAGTAGTCTGAATGTATGCATCAGGGTATATTATTTTTAATTAAAAGAGGAAAATGAGGGACCCTTATAAACAGTTTCAAATGTTAAGCTTTGTTGTAAAGAATCCCTTGATGATCTACAATGTAGAAGCAGTCCTCTGTTGATCACATAGGGCTGGCCTAGCTTGGTTTTAACTCACTGCTATGGGAAGTGTCAAGGATATCACTACAAGGGGTACTGAAATGAGCAGTGCTTATTATGGGCTCCTGTTAGCACTCTGTACTTGAAATAAAACTGAACTATGCTCTAGTAAATTGAGTCTGTGCACCGACCCCTGGAAAATTAAAAAAGAACCTAAAAACACAGAGGGTTATAATCTCCTAGAAATGTACAGGCTTCCATGAAGATGTTGTTGACACTTTTCTATCTATTTGAAAATATATTATTCTGTGAAAGACATTACATTAAGCAAATTTGTTTTCTCCCTTGCTGCCTATTTTGCCTGCAAAGGGTACCTTTTAAAAGGTAATTCTTGAGGCTGAGTTTCTTCTGAAACATGCTGTAAATGTGTGCATAGCTGGCATCAAGGCAAAACATGGTCAAAAGAAGCCAAGGCAGACAAAAAAGGATTCTTGGATGTAGCAGGAATTCTACCTTAATCTGAAAAGGCATATGAAAATTTTACAGGTTTAGCTGTAAGTATTGTATCATGAAAAATTTGAGAGTAACAGTGAAAGTCTCTTTGGTTTATCTGAGGCTTGTTATATCTGTTGACCAGAAGCTCTACTAGAATATTTTTATATTTGCATGGATTTACACTGTATACTTCGAGGGGCTTTTTAAAGAGATGTGAAATTATTCCTGCTATCTCTGCTTTGGGAGAAGTTCTCTCCATAAACACTAATGTGGGACAATGCTCACTTTCCCCACATCTAACTAGGAGAGCTGGGCAGATAAAAGTCTGGACAAATTCTGAAAGGAGGCAAAATATCCTGCATATTAGGCAAGTGATCAAACAGGTGGGCAGTGACAAAATGAGGGCACAGATTTTTTTGCCCCTTTTTTCACCACTTTTTTTGCCCTTGCACTGTTATTGATGGACTTTGGATAGCTGACATGGGAAGTTGGTGGTTTTCTTTCCTCAGCTGAGTGATCTGAATTCCTCCTGGGTGCTCTAGGACTGTCTTGCATTGAGTACGTAGATGGTGACAGCTTCTGTTTTGAAGCAGAACAGGTTAAATGCCACAGAGAGCAAAATTTTCTTTAGCAAACTTTTTTTATTCCAATGAACACATTGTTAGTGGGCATTTGAAGGAGGAGGCAATTGCTAGTGCCCAAACCACCTGAAAACTGTTTTCCATGCTTTCAGATCTGACAGCTCTCCTCTCCTGCAGCTGTATTTATTGATTAACTGAGACTAGTCCAATATTTAGCAAAGCAACCTGGGAGGCAATTTTTAATAAAAAAATCTATACAAAATAAACTTCACTGTATTATAAAGTTGCATGTCACAACTTGAATGTTACTATTGGCAAATCAACAACAAAACCCACATGACAATTTGTACATTCTGTCCTTACTGCCAGGAAAGGAATTTTGTTCTCAAAGCGTTATGTACTAATTTTTCTCCTCATCACAGACTGGTCAAAAGTAGAGGACCAGAAACACACTGCCTTTTCTTGGACATTGGAGAAAACTCCGTGTACCCCTGCTCTTCAGTGCAAAGCATATATGCAGACATTAATGGCCTAATTGTATGATATTGACTGATTCCTCAATGGCTGACTGTCCATTTGAGGGAAGCAGAGTTGTCTTTGTCTCTCCATTTCTCCTGCTGTAGCTGTGGCTCACTTTTTACTTAGATTTTTGTCTCCCCATGCTAATCACCAGATTTGGTCATGGAAGCCTCTCACTTCAGTAAGTTGGGGAAAACTGAAATGATGGATAAGCTACTGAAAATGTATGCACAAGAAACATATTTCTGATTTCAGCTGTTTTGAACATGTCTTTTAATAGCAAAAATGAAATTACATTTCTATGACTTACAACATTAATTAGTGATAATTTAACAAATTTTTGCAACCCTGTAAAAATAGAAAGCAGAAATATATATTTTTAATATATGATTTTCAAAATAAATGTGCATCTTAGGGAAGAGCAAAAAGGCTTTTCATATACTGCTGAAAAAAATTTGAAAGACCCTCTTTGAACTTTTTAGCACAAAACTTTTATTTTCCTTACAAGACTATGGACCTTGTGTGAGCACTAAGTATCTGCTTATTACTTCTGTTTCCCCTGGATGGCTACAGCCACCCTCACTTCTGCTGCCTCAGCTACTGCTCTGAGCATGGACTGCTGCTGAGCCCTGGGCCAGCTCTCACCACAGTTGGCTGCACTGGCATTTTATTCACTGTATGGCTCCCCAGGGACCTTCTCAGATCCTTCAGCTCTGCTCCTTGGCTTCTGGCGTCTGGAGTTTAAGTGTTTGCATTTTACATGCACTGTCTTCAAATCCTTACAGAAATGTGACAAACAGATACCCAGTTTGGTCCTGGGTTTGAGTCTGAAATGCTTTTAGCTATAAATCCTTGGGCTGGTGAAAGGAGAGTATATCAGGGAAAAGATTAAGTTTAAACCCAGCGTTTCCATGTTGATAACAGCATTATTATTGTCATCAAGCACATTCACTGCCTATCTCACTAGTAAACAGCTCTGGTGTATAATTCAGCTTCAAGATCTGTTCAGAGGATTTTTTTGTTGTGTTTTTGTAAGCTTTGGATTGACCTTGCTTTGTTCCCCTAAGTTTTTGTTTGTCTGAGGGGCAAGTTTTAGAGAAATTTTATAATTATTTACAAACAAAGCTAAATCTACTCAGGTTCTCTCACTGTGGGGCAAAAATGCTCCAACTGAAAGCTAGCGTACAGTTTTTAAGTACATACATTTCAGCAGTTTAATATTTAATACTAGATTTTTCTTACTTAGATGTGGCTGTTGCAAGGGGAAGAGCATCAGTGTTCTTGTTGTCTGAAACTTCATTGCAAGCAGATACTTATACATTCTCTCATACTTTCTCTTAGCTTCTGCAGTTCACCTGATCCAGTTGCCCATGGTGCTTCTTGGAGGCCAGCCAAGGTCCTGGGGCATGGATCTGGGCTTGTGTCCAACGTGTTTGGATGATTTGTGGGTGCCCATGCAAAGAATATCTGCAAAACCTTTCCTTTTTTCACAGTATACAGTCTGACATCTTCAAGGGTTTTCATCATGTCCTCTTCTTTGGCTTCCAACAGTGGTGCTCCTGCGACTTCTCAACAGTGTCTCTGTCCTTCATTCTTATCAAAGGTGACATCTTTCTTAGCTTGACCAGCAACATCTCTGTTGTTTAAGAACAATTCTGCATGTAGCTGATTCTCTTATCCCAAGCTGAAGGTTGAAAAGGCCAGACCTCTACAAAGCCGTTGTTCTTTGGGCCGTTCTGCAGACTGTGCCTGGTCAATGTCACGCACGAACAATCTTCCTTCCACTTCTCAACGTGATGGGCAAACAATCTTCCTTGCACCTTGTGATCAAAGCACATTCACCTTCATCAGACACACAGTGGTCCTAAGAAGTTAAACATGCTGGAGCATTTGTGAATAATGAAGTTGTTTTAAATATAATATGTGAGTGGTGTTTTGGTGGCCAGTGTTACAGATATCACTGTAGTCATTAGAATCATAAATTTCAGTTGGATTGAAACTATATGTGCTGAATTATATTTCTTCAATACATGGGACTTCAGATGGTTTGAAAAATGGACTGAAATTTCTCTTGGTTGTACAACAACATCGATCCTCATAAGATGGAAAACCTCTCATATCTCCTTTTAAAAGTCTAGTGTGTTGCTACAAAATGAATTGCTTCATATAAATGTCTTAGTTCTATGATTAATGGTAAAACCGAAGTTTGGTGTTTTTTTATGACACAGGAAAATATTTTGCCTTACCCAAAAGGGAATACCAAAAGGACAAATGGGGTGTTCATCAGAGAAGAATTTAATGGTGGCCAAATATTAGAGTTTCGCACATCCTGGCTTTTTTTTTTGGTTGTTTCTCTTTAAGTGCTATTTCTATATCCGTGATAATGTCAATAGGTGTAGGATAAAAACTGTTGTAGGAAAAAGGGATTTATGTTTATTTGAGTCTGATGTCTTCATGATTTTGTGTAAGTTGGGAGTGGGCTCAGGCAGAGTCTGACACTTAAGCTTTTTAATGCCAGTGTCATAGCAGTCCCCTTGCCGCACAGGAGCCCCTCACTCAGGATCAAAAAGCTCCATGCTCATGGCTTGCCCTGAGCAGCTCCCTTGCTCCTTGACTCTCTCTTAGCCAAGCCATACTCCTTCATACTCCTTTTGATACTCTTCACTCGAGCCTGTAGCAGTGTCCCAGTGGTCCAGGCTCACCATTGATGACTTCAGGCCCTACCTGAAGCATGCAGAGGTAGTTATGGTGCAACTCATAGTTGCCGTTTGGGATTCTCCAGGGTACCTGAGACACCTGCCTGGGCCTGGAAGGTACACCATGAGACTTAGGAGAGACTGTGCTCTTTCATAGGGGCAGGTGCAGGCTGGACGGATACTCTGTGCCATCCCAAAATACTGTTGGTTAACAGTGTTCATGCAACTAAATCGCACTCTCAGACCCCTTCCGTAGTCAAGGAGGAACAATAATAATTTCTAGAGAATTGTTCAAGATACTGGGTAAGTTGAATCATGCTGCTATTTCTTTTTCTGTTGACTGCAGAAGACTCTTCAGATGATAATGCTCGCAATGCTAAGCATCTCAGTTTGATTAGGTCTGGGTTTGTACATCTCATGTTCCAGATGACACGGTAACTGTGCAGAAAAGCATATGCTGATTCTAATTAGTTTCTGATTAGACCTAGGCAAAGTGTTTTTCTCTGAATAGCATATTTACAAAAAGCCCCTGCTGTTTCAAGGTGGCTGATAATAATTCATGATATTTGTCTCAGTTTTGCTGAAAGACTGGGTTACATAAAAATGACAGCATGCTGCAAGGAAAAGTCAGAGAAGTTTACTTTGATTTTTTTGAAATTATTGTTCCTGCATTTGTCTTCAGGGTGAAGTTCTTATACTGACAAGAGAAAAAGGGGACAGATGACACATTGCCAGAAGAGGAGAAATGTGCTGCCTCTTCTTCCTCAGAGCCCTGTGGTTTGCCTGCTGATAGTAATTCAATGTCTTATCCTTTTTATTTTCTTCTAATTCTGATTGGAAGCCTGTTAGTCCTTAAAAATGGTGGGTTGGCTGGTAGACTGAGGCTATGATACACCATGCCACTTACCTCTGCTTCTCTTTGCTGCTGAATTGTTTTTATTCACTCTGCCTCAGAGCAGCTGCCAGCTTGCTGGGGGCAGGGCTGGCCTTCCTGTCCTGGGGCTGCACCTCTGCCTCGCTCAGGCTGTTGCAGACAAGGGTTCACCTTCTTCTCTGCTTAAGGTCCTTCTGGTCTTTCCCAGGGATGTAGGAAGAACACACATTCTGTGACATTGCCTCAGCCTCTTCTGCTGACACTTATCTTGGCTCTGTAAATACAAACCGAGAATGAACTGGATTAGGAAAGGGACTCTTACTGAGTCATTTTCATTCCGCTTGGAGTATTTCAGAATATTACAAGAAACAGAGAGGCATCAAGGGGAGGGATTACAACACCATCAAGGAACAGCCTACAGCTCAAATGTTACGAAATGTCCCTGGAGCAGGGACATCCCTTAGGTGGGTCCCACACAGCCCTAATGTGGATGCTGTAACTGTCAGGCTGCTGCCCACAACCTGTATTGCCTCCTTCAGCAAGCTTGTGTGACTGGCCTTTTGTTTCCATTCCCTTTCCCACTTTTTTTCTCCTCTAGAGAGCAAATGTCAGGATGACAACACATTTTTCAGGGGCACTGTTTTGCTGGCTTGTAGTGACAAGGATTGGTGCATAACACAGCTCTATCCCTGTGAATGTGTCTGTGTGACATAATGAGCAGCAGTCATTGCAGAGCATTCCAACTCATCACAGAAAAGGCAGGGAAAACCTGAGATAACTCAGCCTAAGCAGCCAGGACTTCTGAGGCCTTATTAAACACCTAATTTTCTCCATCAGCTGAAGAACGAATAAACAAGTCAAAGGGGGAAGAACTGCTCCTCTTAGTGCTGATTCTATTGAGCTGCAAGACAAATGTCTAAGGAGGGAGGGCCAAAAGCTTTCCCTCCATCTTCACTGCATGCACAGGCAAAGACTAGAAAAAACAATTGCAAGGACATTAGAATATAGTAATAAAGGATTAGTAAGAGATCTTGGAAATTCAGTTCATTTCAGGTCTTGAGTAAATTGCCTTTTAAAGGCTTTCTGTGTATCAATCAGGATTGCTGTAGAAGAGATGTTTAATTTATTTACTTGCTGTGTTAAATTAGATAATTTACGGAAATTATCAGTCATAAATTTGCCATGGAGTGAATCAATCTGATCTCTACGAATTAGTTTATCTGTGACCCATTTTAAGATACCTGATAGGATTTTGATGCAGAATTAATTAAATATTTAATTAATCAGGGTAAATGTTGTCACTCTGAATGAGGTTCTAGTTCACTCACCTTAGGAACCACAGCTGTAAGAGTTTATCTCACTGGCCATACATTGCTCCATGATATAGTCCTCATCTGAAAGACTGCTCTCTCTTTCTCCAAAAAAAATCTATAAAATATTCTGTTTGATACCCATCAACCTGATTGCTTATTTCTATACTGCTGAATTCATTTCCTCTGAGGTAATTGAGTCAATTGGTTTCTCATTATTTAGCAGATCCAGCTTTCGCATTTTAATTTTAGATATTCAATAATTTCTAGTCTGTCAGCTTCTTTGATGTACACATCTCTTTATTACTGTATATTAACAATTTCCTTATTATTAATTTTGATGCAGTTGATATTTAATCACTAAGAAACACTTATTACTTGTGAATTGTTCTTGGTTTTGAATTATTTTTATTATGTTTTTATTATTAATACATATACATAACCTGAAATGGAAAATAGATGTACAGACTTTTTTATACAAAATTATGGGCAGTAAAACTCAGTTTGTTGGAAAGCTGAAAAAGGTATTTGGGGGTTTTTATAGCTAAAGAGTAGTCAGATATTTAAATGTCGATATTAAAATGACAGTTCAGAAATTATTTGTTACTGTTAACACATGTATTCAGCAACTAGGAGATGGACAGGTACTTAAAAGTAAGGGGAGTGAAATAAGATATTCAAGATTTGATGCATAATTTCAGACATAAATTGATGAGGCATATGTAAGAAGTTGGTCTGAGAGAGAGAGGAGTGTGAAGAGAAAAGCACTACTACCACACAGTGTCCTCATTTTTCAAAATACTCTATTTTTCTTAAAGAAGTTGTCCCGCCTCTCCTTTCCCTCCCCATTTAACTGTGGAAACTTTCAGCATCTGTTCAAAAAGTTTTTTCCTTGCAGCAGGTCTAGAATGCCACCTTTGACACTTTAACCCCTTTTTCTTCAAGGTTGTGGCTGAGATAAAACAGCACTGAAAAGATAACTTTGAAGGCAACCTTGAGCTAGTGCCAGCTTACTAACTTGGGCTCTGAAGTTTTCCTTGAGCTGGAGTTACTGGGTGTTGGTGTACTCTGCTTGGGAGCTGTTTCATGGTGACCTATGATTTAAACATATTCTTATTTAAACACCTGGATCAGGCTGTTTCCTGCGATTTTGGTGTTATTGGCCAATGTGTAGTCTGGTTATATCCTGATTACACAGTGACTGATGGGCACACACAAACTAATGCTCCTTTACCATGGTGTCCTGGAAAAGGAAAACTCTACCTGTGCTCCAGCAAGCAGCATCTTTGTGACAGCAGTGCTCTGGAGGCTGAGCTTTTTCCTGACCTGACATGATCACAGGATGAAGGGTGTTACAGCAGGCATTGCCTACTGGGGTTCTGTTTACATGGCTGGCCTTTGTTGCTGAATCACAAGCACTTATTGACTTTATCTGACAAGCTGATGCTCATGCTTTACCTCTCTGAATGCTAAGATGCTGCTTGTGAATTTAATGCAGGACGTGAGTCTGCTGCTGGTGCCAGAAATGTGGTGAAAAACACATCTGCAGCATGAAAAACTAAAAAATCAAGGAGGTAGTGACAACAGGCCAGGCACAAGTCAAGGTGGGTTCTGGGAAAGGTCGGTCGTGTGCACATAGGAGGGGAAGAAACCTTGGGCTAATGAACTTGCATAAATTAACTTTTGGCATTCCCTTCCCTCTTGGGGCTCTAGACACAGTAACACTAGCAAAATGCAGACAGATGCTTCAGTACATAGTCTCTTCATTAAATTAGAAAATGCCTCCAAACAAAAAGCTAAGCAAAAATATGGAAAAAAAAGGTGAATAGGAAAAACAACCACTTGGAGTGGGTAAAAGGGAAGAGAATGACTACTGAGGAACTCTTTCCTCTGTCTCACTTCTTCATGTGTTGGAAATTTCATCCCAGCAAGCCATACTTTCTTATCAAAGGCTTTACTTTAATGCCACCCCTACAAGACAAGCTCTATGGTCAATAACCTGATAGCAGAGTTTCTACCCAAAGGAAACAGAACTCCCAGACAAAATCTCCTCCACTGTTGTTCTCCAGACTTAGCAATATTATATGACCATCAGACCCTTTCCTGAGTCTTCCCAGAGCAATTTCTTCCCTTGCAAAATGTCTCTTATTTTCCAGGTCTCTGATCCAGCATAAGGCAGGTGTTGCCTCCCCTGGTTTTCTGCAGTTGGCACCTGTAGCAAGCAGTACCTAAGCAGCAGTACCAGTAAGCAGGACCTGTAGTAGCAAGTACCTAGGATGGAGGTCAGTCAGGAACTTCAGCTCTACATAAGAATCCTTAGAGCTTGGGAATTCTGAAGTGTTGGCACTAATTCCAGAAACTGGCCAGTCCCTTGCTCTATGCATTCTCGGTTTTGTTGGTGAGCAGAAAATGCATCAGTTAGCAGGCACTCCCAGAGTGCTCTTTTCCTACATGATAAGGAACAAGGCAAATTAGAAGTTAAATTTGGCTTTGTGTATTGTACATCAATAGATTAATTCTCACCTAGTCCCAGGGGAAGAGACAGCACTCAGTTTGCTAATGTGTTTGTAATATTAGACAGCCCTCGAAATGTGTATTTAAAAGTGACCTAAAAGCCATTTAAAGAAAATTTCATATGGGACAAAAATTCTGATGAAGTATTTATAAATATTTACATGTTTGTTAAGAATATGAAAACTCAGCACTAATTTTAGCACTGTGTTAACACCAAAAAGGGCAGGATACTTTTATGGTTATTCTGAACTTCAGTTTGTGTGAATATGTGGGAGGCATCACTGAGCTCCAGATCTTCCACTGTCGTTGGAGGGCAGTATAGGCAAAGCTGTTATTTGTGAGCCTGTAAACTACTCTGCACTGACAGACTGTGTCACTGGCAAATTGTCACCAATGACCCAAGATGAAATACCTTCCCAAATTCCTGCTCTCTCTGCTTTGCATGGTTTCAAGAATACTGCCTGGGAGAAGGTAGGAACAAGAAATCACAATGTGCAGAGTAACCTAAATTCAGCATCAGTAAGGGATCAGGTGTGTGTGTGTAATGCAGAGACATCTTTGGATGGGCTCCTCAGGTCAACTTCCTTCATAGGCCACTGGGAGGAACAAGCATCTCCAGACTAAACAAGGGAGAAACCAGCACCTCCCATCCTAAAAATGAAATTAAGTGTAGATTGAACAAACCTTATCTGAAAATACATCCTCTAACGAGGCATTTGGGGTGACTAACTTAGATGTAGATTGTAGACATTGGAAACATCAGGTAAGGATGAAACCTTCTGTGTCTGAATCCTCATTTTTCAGAGAAAGTATATTACTGCAACATTTATTGCTCTAGGTGCTTTTGATCAGTCCCAAAAGTTATTTGCTTCTGGCCCTTATTTTCTGCTGAGGCAAGCATACATGTAGCTTTGCTGTTCTGAGTCTACTTTAAATAGATAAATGTTGCACCATCCCAGTGTTGTCCCTTACTGCATTCAAATTTGTCATTTTCCTTGAGGAGAGAACTGAGCATACAGTGTAGATTTTCATTTCATTACACTTCTAGATGTGTGTATCAGCAAAAACTTGTTTTATACAGCCTACTTTGTGCAGAGTTGAGGGTCATGAAATATGTGATGGTTTAGCATTTCAATGGAAACCATATACCATGTTTGCTGTCATTATGCCGCTGAAGGAGAATAAGAGAAATTAGTTTACTTACCTACTGTTTATCAAATGCTCTACTGGTTACTGCTTCTCTGAGCTGGATATACATTTCCACATCTTTAGAGGGAAAAAAGGATTGAATATTACTGAGACTTCTTAGTTTCTCAACTTAAGTGAAATGTGGGTTTGTGACAAGCAACAAGAATACAATTAGAGGAGGCAATATACAACCCTATCAAGAGGTTTAGACCCTTCTGCTACAAAGACATATTTTTTTGTAACAATACACAAATCTCTTTGTAATGAAAACAGAGGGATCTCAAAACAATTCAGACGAGTTTCTCAAGCAGTGGTAAAAAGATCATATGGCTCAGTCAATTTTTCTTGCATATAGGATATCAGGACATTTTCAGCCAATAGGAAATAATTTTGTTTCATGCTATTTACCACCATGAAATCTGCCAGTCTCAGTGTCTCCTATTTTCCAGCACCAATTATGTGAGGACTCCAAAGCACAAGTGTCCAGTATTTCCTGGAAGGAAGAAACTTGATGAGAAAACGAAGAGATCCATCATATGCCTCACTCTGATGCAGCTCACTCTGGTTCCTGCATTATCCTGCACTTAAACAGTGGCCTTGAACTCCTGACAGCATTATGAAGCAATGTTCATCAGTTCTTTGCTCCAGGCAGCACTTGTTTTGCCAGCTTGAATCACCTCAAAGTTAAGTGCCTGAATTCTTTTTCCAGTTAATGAAGAGAAATCGCCACTTTCACAGTGTAATTCATCTCTGCTGGTTTAGACATTTCGGCTGGTGCTTGCACTCCAACCCCGTGTTTCTATGGGATTTCTGGCTAAGTAAAAGTCATCAGTGTATTCACCTGTATGGGTGCCTTCTCTTTAGCCTTTCATAAAGAATGTATGCTCAGAATAAAATGAAAAGAGAAATAGAGAAATTATTTTACTTGGGTGAGAGAAAAAGATCATCCTTTCCAATGGTGGGAAAAAAGATGTATGAGAATCAGCATGTGAGAGAAATACAGAAGATGGCTAAAGTGAAGGGAAAGTGACTATTTCCAAACATATTAGACAACATTTATTCTGGATCTGCCTCCATTTAATTTAATGGTAACAATTCTGCCTATTTCAAGGTATGGGACAGTCAGACAGCACTGCAAATGAACACATATTCATTAGGAAATTAACGATCACTGTGATAAGAATGTTTTGAAGACTGAAAAATTGGGCCAGCTTTAAACACTAAAATTTAACTTCACTAAATTAATTGCTTAACATCATACTTCTCGATAATGGCTAAATCTTACAGGATATTAATCACCACAGTTTTGTACACAAACCTGCTAGTCCTTAACACTTATCCTGAACTAGGTGTGAGTACGCAATATCAAGTAGCTGATGCTGTGTAGTTGGCATCAGCTGTGCCTAAAGGAATGCACATAACGAATGTTAGTTTTTATCCCAGGGGCTCATGCATAAAGTTCCAGATCTCATGGGTATGAAGCCAACAAATGAGGTAGAACTGTTCTTCCTAAGTAGCTCATTTAAAGCACTTTTGATGAGGTTAGGGCACCGTGGTGCTGTGTTTGTTACCACAAGATGAGCAGTGAAGCTCAATTAAGATTCTCATTCTTTTTAACTACTCACCACTGTGAACAGTACAGACTGATGCAGTCCATGGGAGTTTTATTTGTATCAAAGGCAACACTTGTAATGTATCTAAGAATGTAAACCTTGGACAGTTCTGACCTCTAAATTCTCTAAATTCCAATGAACAGTAGCTATAGTACTGTTTCATTTCACTATGTACTTATTAGTGATTATCTTGAACTTTATCCCTCTTTGATTTTATAGAGTTAACAGTTGATGAAATCAGGATAGCACAGTGCAGGCAGTATTGGTAAAACCTGTGTAATGATTAGCCTGACAGTATATCCTTAAAGTGAACGAAAGAAACTTACTCCCAAATTTTTTCTTCCTTCATGCATTCATGAGAGGACAAAGTAATAAGTAAAGAATTATTTTGTGAAGCAAAGCTTCAAATTAATTCTATATTTTCTCTATGCATTTTCTGAGTGGGCTCTGGAAAACTTTCTTGAAACTCAGTGATAGTTCACATGTTATAACTTTGAGTACTAAAACTTTAGGTACTCAGTCTAGCTTAAGAAGTAATCTCCCTCTTAGTTTAAATATAGACTCCCTTTAGAGAGAGAGGCTACCTTAGGGAGTGCTTTGAGGTTGCATACAGAAATACACCTGTCTTGTAGTATCTTGCCATGGCTTGTTTCTTCAGCAGGAGGGACACTTGGCATATACAAAAGCAAAGCCTGTGGCAGTCAGCAATGCAGGTATTTCTCCCACAGACTGGGGCTCTGGAATGAAGCTGAATGGGTTTCAACATGATGATAGTTCTATTTTCCCCTTTTGCATAAAGGGAGCTTAGAAAAATCAGACTTATTTGAAACACTGAGTGCCCAAAAGCAGGCAGTGGGAAAGCTCTCCACCACATTCGTTGTTGGTCAATGATTTTCCAGAATGACAAGGCAAATGTTTGTACCACGCCTGTTTTTATAGTATCTGATTCTTCATGCATCCCTGTACACATTTTAAAATGAGTGACAATATTTACTGAATGAAACTGCAGCCTTTGCAATCACCTTGCCTTCTGTTTTTGTAGAAAAATAGATGGATACATCAAAAGATCACTTTTGCCTTGTGGAATATTTTGGGGGATCATGTAAACTGCCACAATTACTGTGAGATAGAGGTATAGCAGATGAAGGTTTCAGTTTTACCACTTACAGAGTTTTCTCTCTCATACCAGTAGGAGATCAAGATTAAATCCAGCATGTTTTCTCTACATTAATACTGCTATTCAATTTTTCTTTTCTTGGGACAAATGTATATACTAATGGTACACTAAAAGTTAGTCTTTAGCCTTTTTATATTTTATTTGAAAGTGAATATATTTTCACAAAATTATTATCAAGTTAAAAGATTAGTTCTAGAACTTTCTTCTAAGTACTAGGATTCATTAGTTTCATAACTGTCAGCCTCATTACTATTTAAGGAGGTCTCAGACATTCAGTTTCAGAAAAGTACTGGAAAGAGGAAGGTTTATGGGAAAGGCAACCTTTTGCACTGAGTCATCCGCGAACATCTTCCGATCTCTCCTGATATGACATCAGCAAATTTCAATGCATGGGAGAAAACACACAAGTGGATGAGTGCCAGAACATGCTAGAGAGAATGGAAAGTTTCTGCTAGAGTGGGGATCGTAAGAATCTGAAATGTTTATGTGTAGTAGGTCAGCAGCGTGCTGATTCACACACGTACAGTTTGTCCTCTCTTCTAGGGTGTGAGAATGTGGAATTGATGATTTTGCTTCTTTTGAAATGCCACTACAACAAAAAACCCCCAGTTATAATTGCTTTCCTGACAATTTAAACCCATGAAAAATGCAACTCACAATTCAGAGGTTCACTCAGAAACATCTGGTGGGTTCTTGTGTGACAGCAGGCTCTGGAGGCATTCCCTGCTCTTTGTGTTGTAAGGTTGTGGCCAGCCCCTCACACTGAAGTCCCTTGGGGCTTTCCTGTCCCTCCTTTCACAGAGGTCCAACTCAAATGCCTGGTGGAACCCCTCTGAATGGGATGGAGAAGGGCACAAGGACCCCAGGAGCCACAGGTCCCCCATTTGGCTGGTGGGGGGCAGCTGTCCAGCAGCCTACCCTGGCTCTGCCCAGAACTAGTACCAGCTTTGATCCATGCTTGCAGGAAGGTCGTGGTGGCCTTCCTTTCAGATAAAAGCTTTCTCTCTGAGAAGAACAAGTGGTGGACGTCTCCCTTTTAATAGTTGATTCTTTGGTTTGTTTGTTTGGTTGGTTTGTTTTAGACCCAAAGGCAGAAATTTTAAATCTGTTATCTACCTAATTGCATAAATTGATACTTCTATTTATTGCTGTTTGAAAATTCAGCTTATATTTACGTGTGCAAATCCCTGTTTATATATGAGCAGCATATTTAAAAAAATTACTCGAGATTTTCATGTTGACAATGTACCATCTTAGTGCCAGTAGTTGCGTGGTAAAAGTCTTTAGTGGCAGAAGAACATTGGATTTAAACTTGTATAATTTATGGGAATTATTTTGATGCTTGCTTTTACTTCTATAGGTTTTTTCATGGCTTCATTTTTAAACTATCCATAGGCAAAAAGAGACATGAAGGAAGAGCTAGAGTCGAAAAAGACCACAATTAATATTACACCAACAACTTGAAAACATCTCCAACTCTTCCAGGAATCAAAAATGATTGCTTCATTAAATAATAAATACAGACTAGACATGATGATTCTTGTAGTGGACACAGAAGTTTCGAGATACTTCTTAACAGCAAGTTTCCAAAGCTATGAAAAAATGATTTGAAGAATATAAGACACAAGTAATATGAATTTCTAGAAATGATTTTGAAAATCTTCAGTAGGAAAAGAAATGAGCTCATTGTGTGAAAACTTAAAGGCAATACTCCAAATGAACGACCAGCAGAAAAATCCCCCAGATTTTCAAGCTTAACAACTATTTTTTGACTATAAGGATAAAACTAAAAGATTCTGTGGAAAGTGTTAAAAATGTGATCAGAAAATCTAAGCCTACCTCCTATTTTCATCCGAAGGACAAAGATATTTTACTCTTGCAATGCATAAATGATTCAAATCAATAATTTTTAAAAAGAAAAAAAATAGCAAAAATATAAAAAGGAATTAAATAATTTTGGAATTCTCTTTGTTCGTAGTTCAAGAGTTGTGTACTTCAACCACTCTATATCTTCAAACTGTTACAGATTGAAACATTTTTCAACTCATTAAAAACTATATATTTGAACACTTTATATTACATTGCACTTGGTATGAAATCTGTGGTGAATTTGTAATAGTTAGGTAACTAATTTGGGAGATTATTTTAAAGTAGTACTTGGACTTGTTTCAAGGTTACAGTGTGAAAAGCTAAACTGGTTTTTAAACAACTCAGTACAATGAACTTGACTTAAAAATGTTCCATAAGTTTCAAAAGAACTATATATAGCATTGTGAGAGTACTGCAGCACACTTCAGGATGATTTATTAGGATCACCAGTTCTAAGGCTTATGGGCAGAAAGATAAAAACTTCAGTACTGACACCTTGAAGGCCTTGTGACACAGAGACAATTAGCCCTGTAGAAGTTATGAAAAGAAGCGTGGGTCAGGAAAATGCTTTGAAGAGAATGCTGCCCAGTCATTTCCTTTTGAAGAAGAGACAAAATGTGAGCTTTGAAAATGAATGTGCTGGCACCTCCTTAGAAAAAAACCACTTTCCTCTACCTTAAGGTTACATGCTATAGCCTTACTAACTATAGTGGAAGGGAAGGGGACACTCTTGTAGAAGAAAGTGTAAACAGCTGAACATTAACAGCAGTGTCATTGTCTCTCTTTTTCTTGAAGTCAGAGAGAATGTTTTGGCAAAGGTGACAAACTGTCCCCGTGGTTGCTGGGAGTACAAGATCCTGGGCACTCCAGCACAGCTCAGCATGGGAAATGCATAGTCAGCTGCATGGGGAGTGTGGTAGAGGAAAAAAAAGCAGTGATATAAGAAAGTCATAGTGAGAGTGAGAGTAAATTATGACAAATTTCCTAACAACAGATGAAACAGAAATTTCTTACTGGAAATAAGAACTTTTGGAATTCTTTACCTGGATATCATATGTAAAAAAACTCCCAAAACCCCAAGCAGCATTCATTTTTACATCTTCACCATCTTGATTGCAGATGCATTTGATTTCCATTAAAAAAGCCCACAGAAACAAACCCCCAAAATACAACAATTGTGTTAGAAAAAAGATGATGATGTCTTCCATATCTGACTTATCTTGGAATAAGTTTAAAGAAAAAAAAAAGAAATTTTGCCTTGTGAAATTATTTTGAGGCAAGTTAGCAGAAGGAAAGTAGGAAGAATTCTTTTATAATGAGGAACTTGTGGCATCACTGTTCATACCCTGCAGACTATTAACAATATGATAGAAATTATGGTATGTACCTGTGAAAGATGACTTTGCTCTCTCAGGGCAAAAGTTTATGTTTCTAAGTGTAAGTGGTCTGATTTTCAGGTACCTTTAATAGGTGCATGGTGCACCAAATTCCATGGTATGTGCTGAATTTCTGCTCAATGAAACAAAAGGAAGATGTGGATGCTCAGTAAGAGTTAAAAATCAGTTCACTTCAGGCAGGCTTATGTATGGATGGGGACCCTGGATTTCAGATATTCAGGTTTCAAAAATTTGAGTTTACTACAGATTTATAAAGCAAATTCTTCATCTAATGAAGAACTTATTTCTGTGCTTCTCAGTGCTTTTAGTTGCTGCTTTAAGGGAAAGCCATGACAGCTGTCTCTCTAAGCAGGTAAGACTGTGATAAGCTACAGTAGTTTAGTAAAGTCTTTATCACTCATTTTATGACACTCCATAAAGTATATTTATATTATACTTCTTTGTTCTTGGGAATTTCCTTACATAATTCGTGGGATAGTTTTATTGGATTGTCCCTGGTCAAGGATCATCAATAAATTTAGCAGAACGAAATGGAACAAGTCCTGTTAATTGCACATATGCACGCTTGCTAGGTACAGTGATGTGGCAAGGATGCATTTAAGACAAAAAACATGTCCCTTTTTTTGTATAAGAAATGGGTTTTAGGGAGATTAAGAACGAAAGATGTCTGTCTTGCATATGATCAGTTACAGGTGATTTTGAAAAAGCTCAGAGCTCTTCGTGTCTCTGCTGATAGGCTTTTGCACTCTGACCTACTCCAGTATATCATATTATTTTTCATCTATTGTGTCAGCTAAACTTCAAATCTTCAAGTCTTCAAATAAAGAGAAAGGTTAAATTAAATTTATATCATGTAAAAGTGGCTTGTTATTTAAATAACCTTGATTTAGAACATGTATTTTGAAACACACTGAGGCCCAGCTTCTTAATATTCCTTAATAAGCTCCTAGCCTCACACTTGTACAGACATTTAGGAGGGATAATTGATATGTAAACTCTCCACCTCCCATCCACTAGGCCTTGAACCTATAACCCTGCAGCAGTAGCAATAGCATGCATTTGTAGCTGAACTAGGAATTTGACTGAATGCACTGTGGAATGAGAACAGTATTTCTGACAGATGAGGAATGGAGAGACAAAATTCCCTTGCAAATGTCTCCATGAGACAATCAGCATTGGCTGGGAGTTCTGCACTGAGTCCTGACACTTGCTGTGCTGTTGAGTTAACCAGGTAGAAAATACCTTAGGTGTCAATATATGTGTGTTTTAGAGACTGGCAGTACAGGGAGACTGAGGGACTGGAGTCTCACTGAGTGTTCAGGGAGAGCAAAGCCTGACTACCTGTCACCATAAGAAATACAGGACAGAGTAGGTGCTGTTTAATTCCCCATTTCTGATTTATCCAACACAGAATCAAACAAATAAAATTTTAGTGGATTTGAGGGTCTTTAAATCTCATTGTAGACAAAAAAAATGACGACTCTGTAGCAAATGGCATTAAAATATTGATATAAAAAAGAATAAATTAGTAACACAAAATAAAGTATTTAAGGTGTGACTATGGCTCCTATCACAGCTTCCTTGCTCTGACAGCACTGCCAGCTGTGTCTTGCAGAGTTTCTGTGACTCAGGCTCATAGTAGAGGGTAAATCAAAGGCATGGAGCCTCTATATTTCACATACCACTAGTTTATTTGCGTAAGACCTTCAGTTACGCAGGTGATCACAAGTGGGGGAACCCTTTCCATTGGAAATCTGACACCAGTACTGCAGCAGAAGGCTGCCTACTAAAAACTTGTCTCATTGCAGATAAATAAGACTGAGTGTGAAATTTCCTAAATCTCACACAGGTGTCACAGCAGAAGCACAGAGTCCTGCATAACTCAAAAGCTGCTAAACTGTGATAAAACTTTATTGTGCACTTTTTCTTGAAAATTAAGAAAAAAGAATTAATGTTCAGGAGGGTTCCCACTATCTTATGGGCTGAAACTCTTTGGCTTGTAGAGGTGGTGAGAGTACAAGAGCCCCTCTCAAATACTTCAGATATTGAAAAAAAAAAAATTCTGTCTTGAATCATGCTTCAGGCTGTGTCTCCATCCTTTGTGACTGAAAAATTCAGTAAGTGAGCCTCACCTGAGGTACTTGCAGTAGATGAATTCATGTGACTTCCTCTCTAACAGCCTATGTGTTCAGGGATAGTAATTAGGGGCAATGAGATAACAATCATCCTTCTCTCTCTCTAATCACTAAATCCACTGGACTTGTTCCAGCATGTCCTTCTCTTTCTTGCAGTGGTGACTTCTCAGACAGGATATAGTATTCCAAATGCAATTTCAAAAGTACCAAAAACATCCTTCCTTAGACCTGTTGTCTGTACTTTTATAGCCAGGATATTGCTGGCCTTTGCTGCAGCTGCTGATGCTTGTTTCACTTGTTCATCAGGCCCCTGAAGTCCATTTCTGCAGAACTGCTTCCTGAATGGGTGCCCTGTAGCCTGTACTATCTCATGGAGTTCCCATTTGAGAAACAGGACTTTGCATTTGCTTGTGCAGTGCAGAGTGGAAAGATCCCCTCCCTTGGTGGGCTGGTGATGCTCTGTCTGATGCACCTCAGGGCACGTTTGACTGTTTTGGCTGCCAGGGAACTGCTGACTTGCATTCAACTTGCTGTCAACCCAAACCTCCAGATCTCTTTCCTCAGGGCTGTTCCCCACCTGTCATCCCCCAATCTGTACATGTAACCAAGATTACACCCATCCCAGGTGTAGAATCTGTCACTTGCTCTTGTTAAATTTCACATGATTGCTGATTGGCCAGCTCTTTATCCAGAGTCTATTCAGGTCTTTCTGTAAGGCCTCTCTACCCTCAATGGAGCTCATGCCCTCTCTCAATTTAGTATCACCAGCAAACTTAATTTGCATTCTAGTCCTGCATCTAGATAATTTATAAAAATATTAAAAGTTTTGCTGACAGCCTGTTTCTCCAGCTTGTCTAGGATCTTTCTGAATAACAATATATTTGGTGTCATCTGCAAACTTGCAGAGGGTACACTGCTGCCCACAATTTTAATGGAGACACTAAACAGTGTTGGTCTCAGCATTCATCCCTGATGGATGTCACTATTAACTGGCTGCCAGCTGAAATTTGCACTACTGATGACAACTCCTTGAGGCCAGCAGTCCAGCCAACTTCCCATCCACATTACTGTTCACTAATCCAACCCATATATTACCAATCTGGTGATATAGAGACTGTGAACACTGTGTCAAAGGTCTTGATAAAGTCAAAGTGTGTGGCATAATCCTGCCCTTTCCCTTATAACAGTGCCAGTCATCTCATCACAGAAAAGAATCAGGTTGATCAGGCATGATTAGGCCTTGGCAAATTAATGCTGACTGTTTGCAGTCACCTTATCTTATATATGACTGGAGAAGGCTCCTAAGCACATTTGATCCATCCTCTTCCCAGGGCCTGAGGTGAGGCTGACTAGCCTGTAGCTCCTGGGCTCTTATCAGTGAAAACCAAAGTGAAAAAAGGGATGGAGGACTTCATGTTTCTCCTTGTTACCGTTCTGTCCTGGTTTGAACTGGGATAGAGCTAATTTTATTCCTACTAGCTGGTACAGTGCTGTTTTTTTTGTATTCCAAATAAGAATAATGTTGACAATACAATGATGTTTTTGTATTTGCTCAGTAGTGCTTGCATCAAGTCAAAGGCATTTCAGTTTCCTATACTCTGATAGTGAGGAGATGAACAAGAAGTTGGGAGACAGCATGGCTGGAACAGCTGATCCAAACTGGCCAATGGGATATTCCATGCAGTAGAATGTCATTCTTGGTATATAAACTGAGGGGATTTAGTCAGGAGCTGCTGGTGGATGGGGTTGTCATCGGTCAGTAGGTGGTGAGGTGAGCAACTATGTTGTGCATCTCTTGTTTCTCTTGGGTTTTATTCCTCCCTCTGCCTTTTGTTGTCTTCTTCCTCTTCCTCTTCTTCTTTCTTCTTCTTCTTCTTCTTTTCTTCTTTACTCCTCTTCTTCTTCGTTCTTCATTCTTCTTCATTCTTCTTCATTCTTCTTCATTCTTCTTCATTCTTCTTCTTCTTCTTCTTCTTCTTCTTCTTCTTTCTTCTTCTTCTTCTTCTTCTTCTTCTTCTTCTTCTTCTTCTTCTTTCTTCTTCTTCTTCTTCTTCTTCTTCTTCTTCTTCTTCTTCTTCTTCTTCTTTCTTCTTTCTTCTTTCTTCTTGACCTTTCCTTTATTCCCTGATTCTCCTCCCTATTCCATTGGGGACTGAGTGGGGTGAGGGACTATATGGTGCATAGTTTCTGGGGTTAAAACATGGCAATCTCAGTCTCCTTAGACATCCTTTTGCTGCCTCTGTCCTTATAGAAACCTTTCTTGCTGACTTTATTTTTCTTTCTTTTTTCCCCCTAAAGATATAGCGTCTAGATTTTCCACATAATGACCAGATCCCGAATTTCTTGTGTCTTATGTGCTATTCAGAGGGGAGAAACACTATAAGAAAACACACCCATATAGCTGATTTACTATAGGATATAATGAATCCCACCTGAGGACGTCTGGGATTCTCTCAGCACAGCTCCATGGGTGGTGAACAATTATCACAGCAGGATCTCTGCAGCCTGCCTTAACTCTGTCTTCAACATAGGAGGCACAAACTGGGAGGAATGGCCATCATTACAATGAACTATCTAGTACAAAACAGGAGTGAGATTTCATACCATCTGTGGGAGAATCCTAGAAAAGTTGTTTATGTTAGGAGCTACAATGAAAACATTCCTGTACTTTATAAAATCCTATAATATAAACAAGAAGAAATTCCTGTAAATAAAAGTTGTATCTTCTATATCAGATGCAAGTATTCTTTCTGCAAAGTTGTCCTTCAAATAGTAACCTTTTGGTCAGAGTTTATTGGGTAATAAATTCCAAGTATTATATTTACAGAGATATGTAGACAGGCAGCATTATGTTTTGCAGTTTCTGTAGCTCCATCTGTGTGGGTCTCGTAGGGTGATGCACACTCCCTGCCATGTGGTGCTCAGTGACTCATGGCCCTGTGCCTCCAGGCTCACCCTACCCAGGGGGTGCTTCTTGCATCCACTGCTGCTTGGGCTCAGGTTTGGGTGTCTGATGGGGTCGTGTGGTCTTAGGACACTGTCATCATCTTCTCTGTATGATTGTTCATTTCTTTGTGTCTGAAATAATGCAGATGGTTGTGTTGAAGCCTAGTAGGGTAGTGATTCCATAGCACACAGTGGAATACCTGTTTCACAGGAACATGGGAAGTCACTGGGGAAAATATCTCTACAAGCAGCCTGACAGTGAATAACTAGATAGGAAGCTGGTGTGAAAATAGAATTCCTTAATGTTAAATAATTTTTTTCCTTTGAAAACAGACTTTGCTTTAACTAGCAATAATTACAAGATCCTTCTCTTCTTCACCTGGCTTCAACTCTAGCTTCCTTTAAAATGTGGTTTTATGGAATCCTTTTATAGCTCTTACTAGTGACAATGGTTTACAAATGTCATCAGCTGCTTAATGTTTAACATGCTTTCTGATGTCCTCAGCCTCAGAGTTTACCAGATTAGATATTCATTTCCTACAAGGGGGACAAACAAAGGGATTTTTCCTGGCTGATGTTAACAATGTATTCTATATTTACAGATGTTTGCATTAAGTCATGTCAATACTTAGGAAATAGCAAAGGTATCTTCCGATTACCACTAGGGTATGATTCTTTGAAAAAGGTTCTGTCTTTTAGAAATTGAAAAAATGTCCCATGAAAGTACTGCCTTATCCTCTACTCATTTTGAAGCCACAAAGGTCTTCAGGGCTGCTGAATAAAACTGGGAAAAGTGGCTGTACAAAAACATACTGATGCTAATGACATGTTGACTTGTTCATGGAGGTCTAGAAATGGCTGCATGAAAGAAGCTTCTACTTTCCATCTGTAAGCTGTGCAAGGATTGTTTTTAAAGGATATACAAGTATCTCTGATATTGTAGTTGTGTAAAGTTCCCCTAAAGATCTGTTGCCTCTAACAATCCTTTGGTGTTTTTTTTTTTAATGCCCTTTGGGAGTATTTTGTTTTAAGATACTTTAATATATACATGTATTTCTAACATAAAATACAAGAAAACCACCAATGCTGACTTGGTGCCTTTCTTTTAGGGAGGCAGAATGGTGTAGAGCAAACATCCACTCCAGATCCATGGGAAGCTCTCATGGGGACCTTTGCCAAGCAATGGGAACAGATAATTTAGGTTCTGTTTTATTTTCAGTTTCTTTACAGAAAGCTGAAACCATCCAAGTGCATTGTTGACAGAAAAGGACTTCTGGAAGATACTTGCCTTTGATCTCCTGCCATACTATGTTATGGAAGTTATCAAGTGCTCTCAGAACTGCTAGAGCAAATTTTGCCCTCTGAATGCTCTTATCCATCAGAGCTGTGTCCCATATCTCTAACAGCTGTCACAGTTTTCTCACAGAGTTATCTCCATCTGAAGGAGAGCAGGTGTTATTTCTAGCACTCCTTCGTGGCCTGGCATCAGCAGTCTCTCACTGTCACTGCAGGACCATGGCAATGCTCCAAGCTGCACATTTCCCACAAACACCGGATGGTGGGGATCTAGGGATTAATGACAGGGCCCACACCTCATTTTCTGATATAAAACTATAGCACTCAGGAGGTTTATCTCACCTACCTGTATTCTTTTCCTCCAGTCACATTAGAGTAACATTAGAGTTCAAATTGTCATCATCTCAAGGACAGGATATCTCGTTTTTGCCTGTTTTCAGTATACACTATGGCCTCACAAAAATCAGAATCTTAGCTAAGTGAAAAAAAAAGCTTCCTTTTCAACACCTCTTTCAAGTATGGGAAACAGATGGCTCTCTCCATGCTTCATGACTGCTACCATTTGATGTGAAGTATCTCCAGTGTTTGAATTTGACGCATACAAGGGCACCCCTCTCTGCTTTAACACATCTTCCATATCTTGAAGATATTTAGGGATGCTACAAGGCACCAGTTCAGAACAGTTCCTTAGGCTATGGTAGCTTCATTATGTAGTTGCTATAAGTGAAAAAATGTCCAGTGAATATTAAGGAGAACACTGTGTCTCACACTAGTTACACATCTATACTGCCTGGCTGCCCGTTCATGACAAGGGACTGTCAAAAAGGAAGAACCATCTCTATTTCACCTCTCTGACTCAATTGAATAGATCAGAGCACCATCCATGTTAATGATCCCTTTCTGCTAGACAGAGCAAAATCATGTAGGAAGACCTAATTTTTCTCTGGGTAGCTCTAGACAGCTTCAGATAACTTAGCTTGCCTATCTAAAGTTCCCATTTACCTATTTTTGTGGAATCACACAGAGCAGCATTTAGCCTGAAAGAAAAAACTTGGAGAATTGGGAAAAATCAGTGTTAGGTTCATGAACCTAAGAAACTTCACAAGTTTTTTTTTCTGTTTGTTTATGAATTTGCTGTTTCTTTACTACCTCCTTGTTCTCCAAACTGTGTGTTACTCATTTTGGGGGTTTGTAATGAATGAGGAACACTCATTAGAGTTCTTCAACAGTGTAAATAATACTTTCTATACCTCATTTTTTTCAACAATGAAGTTTGTTTTTTTTTAAATTCCAAAGTAAGATTTTAAAAAGTGAAAGATGGGTAGTAAAATTTCTAGAATCTAGAAAAATGGGTAGTTTTAAATTATTATAATACAGTAAGATTTCCTTGATTAGTTTCAAGGAAGCTTCTGCTACTGGTTTTCCACACTGGAGTCAATTAGAGCCTTAATGTGATCTTAAATTGTAACATTCAGTACCCTAAGTAAAGAAAGACTGAATATGGATCACTCATAAGCACAACATGTAAATTAGAGTTCTCCAGCTGTGATGTACTGTTACACACAAAGCCTTAGTTAAAAAGGCAGAATATTTGTAAGTCGTCACTGTGGTTTCGTGCTGCAGAAAAGAAAAGCACTAAGCACTATTTGGAATGTTTGTTATTTATTATTTTTCCTCCACTGATTACATGGAACTGAAAGAAATACTACAGGAAGCAATTATTGCAGTTACTGTGCAAAAGATGAATGGCAACAGTAGTGCCATCCCCTCCTTCAGCTATATTTTGAAGTAGGGTACATTAACAGCCAATTACATAACTATGAAGAGGCTGATATCTGTGCCTGGGAGTCTTATTTCCACATTTCAATAATTTTGGGTAGGTTCACTTCTCCAGTGATTTGAAGCTTGCTGTCTTTTGCAAACCTGCCACTTCCTTCATGGCTCCGGGAACGGTTGCTGTGAATCTCTCTTTCTACTGCCTTCCTCTCTGTGTCACATGTGGAGTTCAGGCAGTGACCTTGGCACACTCATGTCCCTGTACCCTGTTGTTTGTTTGTTGGGTGTAGTGCTAAATAACTTGCCAGGTTGTCCCAAAACCACTTGACTAAGCAGTAAATTGAACCCACCTCCTGAACTGTCCTTCAAACCATTTTCCTAATGTCTATTTGTCAGTGCAAAAAATATTCTGGCAGATGATGTTGCCACATCAGCTGCTTTGTAAAGAATTATGGCTTTGGAACAGTGATGATTGCTTAAATATCAAATGGGGATATTATGTGTTCTTTGAAATACATGTTTCCATTTGAAATACTGTGCATTAGGTAATTGCAATGGCCCACTTAAACAAATAATTGGTATCTGAAGCTTCCTGTAATTGGACATTTTACTGATAGCAGGGATTATAACTGATGATATGGACAATGCAATAAAACACAATGAAAGGTAAAGAAATCTTGTACCTTGTCTTAACAGATTTATTTGCTTACTTTCTTTTGATGTCTTCAGCAAGACTAGAAGCCCAAACTGCCCAGTCTACTGTTTGTAGGCTGTGATATCACCCAAACATGACATGCCTTTTGAACTGACAGAAGAATACTGCCCCAACCCTAAAACATGTCACTGATATTGTGGAGAAAAGACATTTTGAGACGATGCATTCCTAGCTTATTTTGAAGAATGCAGTGGTTTAATAAAAGTGACTAAAAGTGGAGCACATAACAAGGCATCCCTACTCAAATCAGTTTCTTTTACAGCCTGCAGTAGAGTCATCAACCTGTAATCTGCCTTCTAACTTCAATACTTTTTTTGACAGAAGGTGGAGAAGTGAAATTTAACTTTGAAATCTGATGCATAACAAAGAAATAGCCCATCATGGGAACAAACACTTTCCAGACCAAAGGTGCCCAAACAGAGTCTGGTTTCTCCCAGAAAACATATAGCCTCAGCCTTTAAATCCATGTCTCCTCTCTTGTATCTCCTTCATTTAAATCAATGCAAAGTAAAACAAAAAGATTACTTATTTTTTTATTTGTATGGTCTGAAAAGGATGGCTGTTAGGAGAGAGAAGTGCTCCTTTAGAAATCAGAGGGTTGATGTTCTTTAATTTAAGCTCACATGATTAAGGATGCACAGTTTAAAATTTGAGGGCAAGTGAGGCTGGCATTCTAGAAAAATCAATACAGATGAATTTACCTCCAATTATTTTCTTATTGCTATCCTAGAGAAGAGCACCTGGGTTACTAAAATAGCAAATAGTAGTGGAGGTTCATTGCATCCCACAGTAAAAATTAAGAGATGAAATAAGAAAGAGCTTCTAGCCCCATGTCAATGCTGGGGAAGGATTTACTAAAGAGGAATTTAATCTCATTACCCCTTTTAGCCCTTAGTCACTTGTATTTGGTTCCCATGATGGAGAACATCTGTACAATGTCCACCTTAGCCCTACAGTGTGACCTCATTCAATCTTTAACAACTCTCCTTAATCTTTAATTGAGATATCAGGAAAAGGTATATCACTGGAAAATCCAGTTCTCTTTATTTGGGGATTCATTTGAATTTCTAAGTAGACATTTCCCTCCCCTCCCCAGTTCCCCCCCAAATTGCCAGATAATAGAAGTAACAAGTCAAATTAGACAGATATCCTTCTACAAGCCTACATTACTGTTCCCTTTCTCTCTGAACTATCTAGGTCCTTCAGAACTTGATTTAAGAAAACAAGGTTCCTCATGACTAAAATTCTGAGTATATGTTACATGCCAGAAGTAGGAAAATTTTACCTACCCCATGAGAATTTCCACTGACATCTAATAGATGCATGTATTTTATGTGTGTGTGTGTATATCTAACTATTTTGTACACACATATGGCAATATATAATTAACATGAACAAAAAAATTCAACTTTACAAAAGATGCTAAGCCATATAAAGGTGTGATATTTGTATCAAGAGCCAAGTTAGGAAGGACTTTTGCCATTTAAATTGCCAAGTTAAATACAGCTCGACTGAGGCAAACCTGTCCCTCCAGGCATTCATAGGCCTACACTTGGGAGCTCTTGGAAGTTAACTTAGCACCAATTGTGTCTTATTTAACTTGGCTGTTTAGAGGGCTAACCCTTTAGCAACTTGGCTCATACAGACCGTATCACACCTTTACATGATTGACCTTCCCCTCTCAACTTTCCCTCTTTCAGTGCACGCTGAGTGTTTTTGATCAGGTCTGATTTATGTTATTTTGGCCAATTAGCATGAAAGACAAAAACAAAATCTCTGAAGGACAGGTCTGCAAACATAAAATATAATTGGATGGAAATGGACCTGCTCACATTCTTTTTGCCTTAGCTCAACATAAGACCATTAAGTGCCAGCTGCTTAGTTTTGCCTGTTATCTGTGCCACCCTACAAGGAACTTTCCCCAAAGCCTGGGAGTTGAACTTTTTGTGCTCTTGTGCAGAGCTCATGCATTGCACTAAAAGAAGAAAGTACCTGCTCTGGGAGGCAATCAGAGTTGGGTGCAATTACAGAAGAAAATGGAGAGGGCAGCTGGTAGGTACCTGTAGGCTTCTGCAGTAATATGTCAGGGCATGCATGCAGTAGAGCTAGATGGTAGTGTTAAAAGTGCACAAAGGTTCAGATCTTGATTCTTTTGGTAAATACAAGCCTGGAAGACACTAAATTAGAGTATTGGATTCCTGTGGAAAAGTATCAGTCGTGACTACCACAGTGAAGAGAGAATTCAGCAAAGAAAGGAATTTATTTTTGACATTAAAATGCTGTTGCCATATAGGGCATGGGAAACTGATCATCTTCAGATTGCAGATCATGCATATTTAAAGACACTCCCAGGAGACTTCTGTCATTTGAGTCAGCAAAAACAGAATAAATGGCAATGGAATCTGATGGAAACACTGTGTTACAATCTTTGTAGATTATTACCTAAGATAATGAAACACTTAGAAGGCATAGTAATGCCTGCAGTATAAGCATGAGGATTAGATAGAAAGAAGACAAAATGACTTCTCTGAGATGTGTACGTCACTGCATACATGGTGCCACACCACCTTCCAATCTGGCCTGACATGTCAGCCCGTGCAATAAAACCTCTCCATTCAAGGTGATGCAGGGACAGAGATGCAGGGGGAGCAAACGAAGAAGGGTCAAACGGCCCCCAAGAACTGGGGTGGATAAAGATGGATTTATTGGTGATAGGAGAAGGGAATGAGTATATCACCCATCTACTTGGTGGTAGGAACTGTGTAACATGCAGAGTAAATGGCACTTTTCACACTGTTCTGAAAATTGGCCCCACATCAACAAATCTATTATTACATATCCATGGTATGTTTCTCTTTACAGCTAAGTCTGAGGAGTGGTGTCTTCTACAAGAGCAATGAGGAGGACCTTTCCCAGTACCTGGGGTGTAAATGCTCTTCAGAAATCTATTGGTGGACTTGGCACTGCTGGGTTCATGGTTGGACTTGATCTTAGAAGTCTTTTCCAACCTAAATGATTCTATGATTCTGTGACTTTTGGCTATGTGGGATGATCATCCAATGGGCTCTGTGAACAAGCAGGGTGACGTCTTGCAGTGCATCAAAGCCATTGATGGAACGAACTTTTGTCCACATCCACCAAGGCAGATTGGCCAAGGACATGTCCATGAGGCAAATTGAACATCTGTTTCCTCTTGGTGTCTGGGTTGGTGTTTCATTGAGTTGGGTAAATTAAGATGCTTTGTAGAAGCAGATGCATCTTGACAGTACACCATCAGCATACCCTATACCTATGTCATTCAGAGCTAAAAATTAAACTAATGAGTGCCTGGATTTGTACTCCACCTTGATATCTCATATCTCTGGTGCCAGTTTTCAAGAACAAGATATGCAAAGAAGCACTAACCTTTTTCACACATTTTGTTGTAGATAATATTTATGGTCTTCTATTTTTATTTAAACTCATTGTGCTGACTCATCCTGCTGTGCAGTGAAACCATCTGATCTCAGGGACTGATTATGCAAAATGAAACTGGAGCTCAGTTTTCCTCCTCCCATCATTTCTCATGTTAAATGCAGATATTTTCTGATTTCTGTGCAAATATTTCACATGATTTCAAAAGTTTAGCTGCAGGACATAGAATAAAAAATAGGAGACTACAAAATAATGTAAGCTAGTTGGAAAGAAGGAAAACTAAATGCAACAATATAGTAATTTTTTCCCAGCTGAAATAGCAAGAGACAGATCTGAGATGACCTATGAGTATAACTCCACAGTTCCCCATTTTTTAAAGACTACTGAGGTTGTTTATTGGGTGGTATAGGACAGAATGTAGAATTTACATCAAAATTTCTGCAGGCAAAACCTACTATCATTCTGAGGAGAAAGCACTTCAAGAGATGGAGTACTCACTATCACTAAGGCCAAAATTTCAAGGGACTGATGAAACTGCAATAAAGGATTTCAATTATCTGTGTTGAATTCACAAATCCCAATCATCTGTGCAAAACATTTCTCCACACAAAAGTCAAATCAACCTTCACGAGTTTAAAATCAGAGTTAGGGAGGAAAGAGAGAACCAATTTGTGCAGTCTGCTACTTAATGATTGCATAGTAAAGTGGTGCTAAAATATTTTATATTTGCTTTGGTTGTTTTCTAAGCTTTTTCCTAAGAATAAATAGATTATATTTGCTACAGTACACCATTTTTCTGTGGAAGCTCAGTCTGTGTCATAAATTCAGTGAAACACTTCACTATATGAAACCACTTAACGTGGATCTCACTTTTTCTGATGTAAACTAACTAGACAAATTAAAGTGGGCTGAGGATATGGAACTTGTACTGCAGCCAGTAAAACTAAATTCTTCTTGAAAATTACAGCGAAAAACTGACTGAAATGTTTGTTTAAAAGAACAAAAGTAGACAGATCCTTGTACGTTTACCATGGTACAGGTAAGGGGAAAATATATTATTTTCTTTTGGTTCTTTGCAGTTTAGCAGTTGCCCATTGCTCACTTTCTAATCCAAAGTGCATCTTTTAGATGAGCTCTTGTCTCATATCTCTTGAAATTTATCTGATAAGAAAAGACATTTTTATCTCTGAGGTTGTAAAGACTCACTGGTAAAAGTGTGTGGCACACCCTATCTGATTCAGCACGTCGTTAAAGACAGAAGGAGTATTAAACTCGGACCTGTTACTTCATCATCTGTTTTGATCTCTAAATTTTGAAGGAATATTTTCATAGAGAAAAAGAGGAATATTGAAAAATTTTAACTTTTTGGCAGTTCTTGGTCTCATTATGAAAGGCTCCACATATTGTTTTTGTCTAAAAACTCTTCTTGCTAATTCTGACCTCCTGTCTTGGTTTTATGTCAAAAGTTTTCTTGGTTGGATTGCAGTGTTGTAATCAACGTTCCTGGATTTCCTTGTGTTATATCCATGCTGTTTCTATCTGCTCAAACTTTACTTCCATCAGTAGTTAATGTAGTTGCTCAGCTTCTCACACTTCTACTAATATCTGTCATCCTCATTTCTTTTCTCTCCTTATAGTGTCCTCTGTGCTTATACTAACTCATATATTCACATGTGTATTTCTGGAATAGATAAACCTTTTTTTCTCCACCTTCCAGTTAGTGATCTGTCCAATCTGCATGAAGTAGGACAGAGGTGCTTTCTGCACGTCTCTGGCTGTGTGTAGACTTATCACTTGTTGTTATGTGCCATGCAACACACGGTGTTATCTATTAATTGCTGACAAAGAGCTGGTGTGTACAACAGTGCCTTTCTGGATGCAAGGTTTACCTCCTCAGGACACCAGAGCTATCTGTCATGGGTCTTGCATGTGCTCAGGCACATCTCAGATGGAGGCCCAGGTAGCTCCACACAGGCAGAAGGAAGATTCTCTCTCCCTCTCTCTCTCTCTCTATATATATATATACGTATGTATGTATGTATATACACACACCTGTAAAGCAGAGGACAGGGCCTGATTCAAGCCCATAGTACTGGGGGCTGGCCTTTGCCAAGACTGGTAAGCGCTGCAAAAACAATTAGCAGTGGACATGAACTGCAGTCCTGTGTGCAGACTTTCTTCCTGGCCACCTTGTCATTTGGCAACATTCCCTTGTGCACAGGATAATCTCCACCCACAAACTGGAGTGTGTAAGGAGTTGAGGTGCCATGGCTGGCACTGGTTGCTGTTGACACACATAGCTCTGGGATGTAGCTGTGTTGGTCATTCTCCTGAATGCAGCACAGCTGAGCTGTGCTCATAGTTACTTTCCCTCTGTCTGAAGAGCTTCTCTGGAAGGCAGCCCCAGAGGCAGGGGATGGCATCTGTTCTGTCTCAGGCATCTTGCAGTCCTGTGTTACTGCACCATGAGCATCATTGCTCTCTTCTAAGGGGATAAAACATATGCCTCAACACAGGCCTCCATATCAAATTTTGTGAATAAGTCAAAATCCACGTATGTTATTGGCTCAGTCCAAATATTCTGGTGGAGAGTCTGGGAGCAGTACTGTTCCATACATTGCTCTGTATGTTCCCCTTGGTGCCTACACACTGTTCTCTGTGCTCTTGCATAATTTTCAGGAATGTAAGCAGTTGTACTGCCTCTAGAGAAAGTGCATGCTGCTAGAAGCACTGCATGCTTTCGCTTCTGCTTTGAAAATGCATAGTCCCTCAGAGAAGGGACACAGTGGAAGCCAGTTGAGAGCAGAACTACAAGGACAGCTTGGCTCAAAGGCTCTGTGCTAAGGATGCTGATATATGCTGAGCACAAGTATAATAAAAATAAATAAGTAGTCGAGCTTTCTTTAGGGAATTGGGAGATGTGATTTAAATCTCCTTATATGGAAGACAAAATTGAACTTTGTTCCTCTGCCCCCCCTACTCTTCCAAAGCAAAGGTGATTTGGCTGATGTACACTGAGAGAAGGAAGTAGGAAATGGGTCACCACCAACAACAACTGCATATAAAAAACCCAGCAGAAACACCCTGTTGCTCTGGGACTCAAGCAGGTTTGCTAAGAACACGCTTGCTAGACTGAGACCCTGAGGAGGAGCTGGTAGCAGAATTCCTCATTTTTAGGTCCTTGCTGAATTCTGGGGTAAATTTGTTTCTGATTGGAGTGATGCTATAAGCACTTTCAGAGTCTGCATCCTTGTGTTATTTAACTGTCTGATGAACTCCTAGCTAAAACTGCAATATGTCTCTAGAATTCAGGCACCTTTTCTGAAGAGTTTAACATTAAGTGCAACAAACAGTTTTACACTTTTGCAAAGGTATTTATGTATCTGACTGACTAGCCTCGCAGCACTAATCTTCCTACTCCTGTGTCAAGGGTGTCCTTTCTTATAATGTTGTCATGCTTTTGTCTGGGAAAGAGTTAATTTTCTTCCCAGGAGCTGGTACGGTGCTGTGTTTTGGATTTAGTATAACATTGTTAACACACTGATGTTTCAGTAGTAGTGCTTACCCTCGGTCAAGGACAGTTTCCTGTGCTCTGCCAGTGAGGAGACACACAAGAAGCTGGGAGGGAGGGAGCATGGCTGGTACAGCTGGGCAAAATCAGCCAAATGAATATTTCATACAATAGAATGTCACACTCAGTATATAAACTGGGGAGAGTTGGTTGGGAGGGGATGAGCACTGCTGGGCTGGGCATCAGCCAGTGGGTGGTGAGCAATTACATGGTACATCACTTGTTTTGTGTGAGTTTTATTCACCTTTCTCTCTCTCTCCCATTTTCATTACAATAACAATAAAAATAAAAGAAGATAATAATAATTATTATTAATATAATTTATTTAAATTATTAAACTGTTCTAATCTCAGCTCAAGAGTTTTATCTTTTTCCAGTTCTCCCCCGATCCCACTGAGAGAGAGAAAGTGAACAAGGAGCTGCATGGGACTTTGTTGCTGGCTAGGGTGAGCTCACAGCATATAAGGAGTGAAAATCACCATAGACATATGAATCACAGACTTTTGGAAAACATGCCTAAAGAGAGCACATCATCTCTGAACTTGGCCCTGTAGTTCTCTGCAGTTAAACATAAATACCTCATGCAATACAATAGTAAAAAAGTAGAAATTCTCCTTTGAGAACTTAATTCCAGGGATCATTTTCATTCCCTCTCATAGCCATTAATTTATTTAACCATAAAAATACACAACGTTCAAAGTGCAGTGTAAATGGCACCATGATTAAACTGTAAAAAAAAAACCCAGCACTACATCAAAGATACAGCATTCTTTTGGAATGAACATGTTCATTCCTTTGTATAAATGGAAGCTCTCTACCACAGAAGCAGAAATTGTTTTAACTGAAATATCTACTTAGTTAAAGTTTAATTTATCATTAATAACATGAGTCAGAGCTGCCAGAAGTCTATAAGGAAACAATAGGGGAAAATACATGGTCTTTACCCTGAATTCTCTGGCCCCTCTCAAGCCAGACAATTTTGAGTGCTTAAAGACAAAAAATGGGTTTGGGCATGTATTGTTACATCTACATGAGTAAATAAGACAAGAGGAGGGCACAGGCTTGAGGGCTGTCTCATGACTGTTTGCACCCTTCCTGGCACAGCTTCAGCTCTCATGACCTGGCACTCTTGAGTGGCACCAGGTTGGGCTGATGAAGGGGAATGTTTCCAGAAGGGAGTCGGAAATGTGTTCTTCCTGCTCGCAGGGCAAGAGAGCTGAACTTTGTGCATGTGAGTGAGACAGTGTTGCTTGGCTTTGGGGTCAGAGATTGCTCCCCAGTTTAGTAATTAGAAAAGGGGTAGCCTAATCTTTCATCTCTATTGTCAGGTTATCTTGGATTTGTGCCTGAGCCCAGCCTATTCTCTTGTCCATACGAGCCTAAATGATGACCTGTGGTCTGGCTCTGGTCTGTAGGGAACCAAGTGGAGAAAAGTAAGCACAGAGAATGCCACTGCTTCATCCGTCTCCATTACCCACATGGATGGTACAAGTACAGCTGGTGCAGCCCAGCCGGCTGGAGAGCAAGGGGTGAAAGAGTGGTCTCTGCTCACCACTGCCAGAACACAGATTCCTCTCCCAATCATTCCTCACCTCCCAACTCATGCAGCTGAGCCCTCTAGACATTTTGTAGCACCACTGTGTTCATGGGTGACTGCAAAGACCTCAGGGAGGATATACTCTCTTCAATTGCATCTGGTCTGATACTATTCCAGTGGCCATCCAAATATCCTTTGTAGTTTTGATATAGTAAGCAATTTGGCTGTATTATATTTTCTGACTGTGGCAGGTTTTCATTTGTGTATGAAATGGTTTCTATGGAAGATTTCTGAAAAATGCAACAGAACAGATGAAGTGGTACAGAATCGTCAGATAGTAATCTATGTGATGACTGGTTCCTCTGTATACAGGTAGGTATATCTTCACAAAATAATTTTATCTGAATTTTCTCCAGTTCCCCATATCACTGCATTGTTCATTTTGGTATAGACTGTTCTATCCTTCTACACAGATGTTATTTCCCTTTCAACAAGCAAAATATTTGAAAGCAGCTTCTGTTTTTCCTTGGATTTAACATTTACTGGAAATGACTGCACAAACAACTACAAGAACCTCAGAGCTTCAGTTAGCTTGGCAATGACACAAGTAGGTACTTAAAAAGGGGTGTAAGAGGTATGGATGCATATCGCTGCAGCTCCCAGCAAACAATTATTAAAGACTATCCTATGAGCTTTACCTCCAACATCATATTAAATTGCTAGCAATGAACTTATAGTCCCTAAATCAGTCTTTTTTTCACCTTTTTCTTAAGCCCATTTTTTTGATATTGTGCATTTATTTTATCATTTTTTGAAGCAATCATTGGATATCTTAAACCTGAAATACGTGTTCTTCTAGTCAAGCTGTATGTTTTGTCTGTTTCCTCAGTAGGTGCACTTTTATAGAAAATTGTTCCATACTGGCTGCGGTTTATTTTATGAGTTCAGGGTATATTTTTAAAGAAAAAGCCTTTCGTGGAAAGAATTTGTGTTCTACCTACAGCAGATTTACTACTGACATTAGAAACACATCACCAGCACAACCTGTAACCCTGACATTTTCATTAATCCCCTGCAGTTAATTCCACTTGTGGAGAATTAATTGTACCACCAAATTATTTAATCAGGGCCTTACCATCTCAGTATGACCTCCTCACTTCTGGTTTGAATTCAGATGGGGGAAAGTATATTTAAAAACTGTGATGAAATCTCCCAAATGAGTAATACTTAAACTCATTGCAGAAGAAGGAGACAGAAGGTCTACAGTCATATTTAAAAGAATGTATCAAATTACCTTAATGATACCTGATCAGCAGACCTAATCAGTATCTTTGAAGCAATTAAGTTTTATCTATAAGATATGAAGCGATGTTAAATTTGTGTGAGTAGAAACACTGGGTGTGTAAACGCTAATATTTCTCATAGCCAGGAACAATTGCAGCGAATGAGAAACTGTGCATGAGCCTTGTGTGCTCTAAAGGAAATTAACTGGATTCTGTTTGCCTGGAACAGAAACCTTTTCATAACAATATCTAGGATATGTAGTAACCTGGAAGTGAAACGCTTACAGGAGCTGATCCACTCCCTGTTGCAGTCAACAAGAGGTTTCTTCAGGGTTTAGCTTTCCCTTCCCTTTGGTTGGAGTTTTTAAGTATTTGCTGTGACTGCAAAAGATTTTTCAACTGTTGGTTAGAAAAGCAAAAGTTCAGCCCCCATGGCTGAATCCCCAAATAATTGAAGTCCAAAAATGATGCCTTTTATTTCAATTTAATATTTCTAAAGCTTCATGTTTTCCTAAATCAAACTTCATCTAAGGTAGTGGGCTGATTTATGAACTTTCAAGAGAAACTGGTAATTGATTGATTAATTTTACATTAAGCCCATTATGAGCAAGTAGATATATCACTAATATTTTTTTGTATGCTCTTTGTTTACATGGACAAAGTTTAGAACATCCTCATTGAATTTTATATCTAGACCTTTCCAAGCCCCATGTAATTCTAGGGGTCGAAGCAGGGCTGGGAGAAATTTTTTAAGGAGCTATACTTTTGGTCAGTTATTAGAGGCAGCTGAAAGTAACACTTCTGTTGCTTGTTTTTCTAAATTCTGAAATATTTTACAATATATTGCAAGGGTCTCCTTATGGTCTTACAATTATCCCATGTGAAGTGCTGACCTTTCGTCTGATTGTGGAAGAATTCATATATATCACGGGAAAACCTGCAAGTAAGGATTAATTACACGTAAATCACAAAGAGGATCAGGCTGATTAAACGAGTGTGTGGTGCCATTTTAATTTCATTAGGGCCATGGTAGGTGCAGGCTGGACACAGGACTTACAGAATACTTGTGACTTCCTGGACTGGCAGCAGAAACCCAGGGAGGACATCCCAGGGCATCTCACATTGCTCTAGGTCCTGTGCTCAGGCAACTGAATTTTGTGCTTGGTTCTGCACAATGTCTTTGTCTCCTTCCAGAGTTCTCCCTGTCCTAAATCAGATGTCTGAAGAGTGTGTTGGCTTGTTCTCCAGAGATATCTATCTTTTTCTACTGACAGTACTGACTGCTTCTTTCCAGGGAACGATGAAGGTTGATACTGGAAACTTACTTGTTGGCTAAATTTCATGGAAATTAAAGGGAGAGAGTGATATAATTCCATAGCACATATCTGTTAATGAAAATAAATTAGAATTCCTTCAGAACCTTCAATTATCTATATTCTGCTATTCCAGTTTGAAGACTGGAAGATATCCTGGAAAATAAAAGTAATTTTTACATTTGATATTTTAAGTCAATTTAGTGTTCAGTTTAACTGAAAAGTTCTAGAGCACAATGAATATTTCTTAGGAGACTGAAGCAGAAATTTACTTCTACTACCCTTCAGTTTGGCTTGAAGAATCCAGTCAGGCCTGGTTGGTTACCATTTGGTTATGGAACTGTTATACTATATTTGCTTTAATTCTGGAAGTGAGCAAGCAATACAATTAATCTGTGGAGAGCAGATTCTGGTTAGATACCAAGAAGTGAAGATCTGTACCTTGGGAACTCGGGAATACTGATTATTCTTTTAGATTTGCATCAAGTGCACAGTATGTTAATTGGTTGGACCACAAAAAACCCTCATTTCTCTTTTCTGTGGCTGACAAAAATTATACTGTCTGGCAGATATTATAAAAGAAGGTTTTGAACGTCATAACCTGATTAGTTTGAAATAAGAAACTCATTTAACGTAAATAGCAAATCAATTTGCTTGTTATTTCTATCCAAATTACTCTCTCTTCTGACTAACATAGCACACTACATGTCAGAACCAGTTCTTCTACCTGTCTTTAGGTCAGATGAATAATTAGTTATATTAGAAGTTATATAATATAGTAGTTTATAGTATATAGTATATAGTATTATATATAGAAGTTATATAATATAATATATAATAGGTTAGAATAAAGTCTTTTATTTTGCCTAGTTTTCATTTTCTCAAATACAAAAGCTATCTTCCTGATTAAAGGAGACTAACTGGATGCTCAGAGACCTTCTGTAGAAAAAGAAATAAAGATAAAAAGAGGTAATAATTTCAACTTTCTTTTTTTCTCTGTCTGAAACTAAAAATTTAGATATTTGATATAAGTCAGGCCATCTAAATCTGCTTTATAGACACAGACAATTCTGAGACAGTGGGCATGATTAACTCTGTGGTGTTGTGTCTCCTCTTTGCTGACCAGGGAATGCATCTTTGTATCTAGATTTATGGCTACAGATCAGCTTGCTAAGTGTGATTTTTGCATCTTTGTAGGCCTTGTACTACAGACCTTGGGATGAGTAAGGCATTAATTCAACAGCCATTTCAACTTTTAGGGTGTCTGTCCTTAGACATGCTTCATCTCATTTTGACTTCAACAGCTTGAGAACCAGCACTGCAGCAAAGTCATGGACTACCCAGGCACTCTGGACGTGAATGACTAGCTAAAAGTAAACTAGCAGTGGTAGCCTGGAACCAGTACAACTTCTTAGAAGTGGTAAATTCATGGTTGCCAGTATGTGTAAGAGTTAATTAGAATGGGAATTTATTAGTCTGAACAACACTTCATGATGCCTTTAAATTGCACAAGCTGCAATGTCCCATCCGCAGGTGGTTTCCGTGCATAGAAGACTGCTTAAAAAGCAGTGGTGACTCAGTGATACTGCCTTTCGTTGAAAGGATTTTCATACTGTGGAATGTGAGGAGGTGACACTGAGCAGGTTAAACAAGCTGATGGCAGCAGGGTTTCCCTTTTGACAATACCAAGACAATTATAACTGCAAGGTTGGAGGCCACCAGATCCCTGCAACTGGACAGCCCATATCCCAGCATTTATAGGTCTATATACAGCCATACATCTTTCTGGAGACCTCTGGGGAGAGGACACAACTTCCCCAATGGTTCCTTACACTACTGTGAGATAGCCCACCCCAGCTCCACATGTGATGATCTGATACTGGTGCTGTCCAGACTTCACTTCTACAGCTGGAGATTTAGAAGTTGTCACATCAACATAAGGCTGCTTCTCACAACACTAAGAAGCCCTGTTTTTTTTTTCTTTTTGGTTTGATTTACTCTAGAGGCTTACTTGGGGTAAGATCTTTGAGCTGTCTTTGCTTCAAGTAAAGCTTGGGATACAGGATCCTTGCTAGATGTAATTGTAACTCCATCCTTCATCAGGGGCCTTGAGCGTACACATGTATTAAAAATACCGATCGAATATGGCATGAGGTATCTCATGCTCATTTAATCTTCATCATTTTAGCCAGAGAGATGGTAGATGTGGAAACATTCAAGATCAGGTTGGATGGGGCTCTAAGCAACCTGATCTAGTTGAAGATGTCCCTGCTTATTACAGGAAGGTTGGACTACATGACTTCTCCAGGTCCCTTCCAACTCAAACTGCTTTATGATTCTGTGATTATTAAACTCATCCATTTGACACATACCACGAGGTGTTTTTGTTACATCGCAAAGCTATAAACTCTGTCTGTATGTTCAGTTTCAAGCTCAATTCTTTTCACGTTAAATTACTCCAGTGGGCAAAATTATAAATAGTTTCTGACTTTATTTAGCTCAATGTTTATACAGTTGTGTTAAATACACACACACACATGCACACCCACATACACACAGAGAGTATAAGCAAGAAAAATTATTATTTTTCAATACATTTTCAAGGTCTTCTTGAAATATTCACAGAAACATTGAAGTTCAGCAAGCATGGGGGAAGAGTAGTAGCTTCATGTGTAAGAAAGACAGGATCCTAACTAACTTCCACTGTCCATTTTTTGATGGATGCAGGAGCAGAACAACAACCATTTTAGTACAGATGTTACAAATAGCAGCTTATCCATTTCTTGATGAATGTGTTATTTCACAATTTATGATTTCTCCATAACAGTCTTCACTACACTGTTTTGTTTAATCTTTGTTCTATAAAACACAGAACACCTCGTTGTGTACTAACTCCCAATCAGTGTTGAACTCCTCTTAGGAAATTATGACCATTCTGATCTCCCTGCCAAAAGTAAAGCAGTTTCAAGCCTCACAGAACCCAGGGACATTTTGGGACCCTTTCCCTCACATATGGTAGACAACAATAATTTATTCTTTGTTTAGTTCTGGGCATGTTTCTGCAGCAGTAGAAAGCTGCACGTTGGGAACTTAAATTCCACTATTTCAGTTGTATTTGCAAAAAACCTGCCACATTAACTCACCATACCTTTGAAGGTCCACATGAATATGACAGGAAGGAGTATTGTTTCCATACACTGATAGTCAGTTCATTCTGGAATTTTTTGGTCAGCCAACCTCTCACTCCTGAAGTTCTCTGGATATTTTCTTTACATAACAGCTACAGGAATAATGTTACTGAATGTTTCCTTAAAAATTACAGCTGCAAGAAGTTTACTGCACTGTTTCACCTAGAATTGTACTCATTTTCTCCTCACATTTGGGAGAGATTTTTTTCAAAAACAAACAATGTATAATGTTTAATGTATAATGTGTACATCCAATTATTTCTATAAGTGATTAATATAAATAAAATCTTTAAATTGTCAACTATACCAATGTCTACATGTCACAGACATCTGGCAAGTTCAAATTTATTTAGCTCATAAAATAAAAAAATATATAACTCTTTTTAAGCACTGCTGTTTCATGTCAAGATTTGAGGAAGTAGTCCAGAATGAATCAGGGACATTTTTTGTTTCATTTTAAAATGCCTTCCTTTCAGTGCAGAAGTTGATAATTTCATACACTTCCAGAACCTCTGCTTGCCCCTTTGTATGCAGCTGTCACTGCTGTCACTAAAATTGTTCAAGGCTGATGCCCTCACCTTTGCCTCTCTGTTCCTGTTTCCAGCACCTAAAAGACCCAGACTGAAGATGCAAGACTGTTATGTTCTATTACTTTCTATTACTTTGGGCAAAAAAATGGAGTCATAAGGTGCCTTGCACTTGCTAAAATTATAGCTTTAGAATAAATTAGTGCTTCAAGCAATTAATACAGTGCTTTAGTCTGCCCAGACTGACTTAAATGAAACTTTTATTTCGTTATTGGCTTGGTCCAATTTCATGCTTGATTCATATTCAGCCTTACCAGATCTTCCATATCAACTCCTGTTCCTGCTCCAGCACTTTCATGAGATTTTTCTTTGTTTTATGTGGGGCTGAGACTAGCAGATTGTTTTGCAGGACCATGGGCTGGAGTTGGTATTGCAGATATCTACTTATGTTTAGCAATAGCCCACCTTTATTTTGCTTTTTGTTAAATAATCCATAAGAAAATATGACATATTTTTAGGTTAATTAGACTCAAAACCAGATTCTACAATTGTGGGGAAAACCATGTTAAAAATCCAAGTAGATCTTTCTTAAGTTAATCATTCTAAAGTCTCACTGTACAGTATCGGCAGGACTTCTTTTTTTTGTTAAATATTTCCATGAAAAAACAGCATGTGAAAAAAAGTTTTAAGTAATCCATATATTCTTTATCTTTACAGCTGGTGGGAGCAGAGATAATTGTCTATTTCATCTCATCTGATACAAATCCTCCATTTATTTTAGCATTTGATTTTGAGTCCTCTTTTTGCTCTGTTTTCTCAACATCTGTCTTTGTTTTGACACGGTGTCTTCTGTAAAGACGGTAGCCTGAGGATCAATATATGGTTAGTATTAAATAAAGGAATTATAAAAATTGCCCAAAAAAGATGCTGTATAACATATAGCCATGCAACATTTTCTTTCCTTATATTGCTAAAACATTTCAACACCTCCAGGCAGTTTTTTTTAAAGCTATGCTTTGATTTTGAAATCCATTTCATTTTTATCCCTTCTTTTATTCTCCATATACATGAAAAGTTAAACTGTTAATAATAATGATAATTATAGTGCTATAATAGAAAGTCACTATACTTTACCTCCTAAAATTAGTAATGCAAACAACAGCTGGAAAATGCTGTAGATGAGTGGGAAAGTAAACATCAGTTCAAGCTGTTCAGGACTGAATGAGAGCTGTACTATAGTTGAACATAGCTGAGTGTTTTGCATGCCTGTTTCCAGAGACACTGTACGACATCTAAAGGGAATAACACAAAGAGAGTGTGAAATAGCATCCAGTGGGTCCTTATGCTTTTTACCAATAAGCAAAAAAACGTAATGGATAACTAAGAAAATTGTGTCCTTCAGCTCACATAGTCAACAAAACACTCCACCTATGTCTGGAACCACCAATTATTGGCAGTTCAACAGCTGTAAATGACTGTGAACCACCTTCAAGGCGCATATATGACACTCACTGTCTCCCTCTTCTGCAATGATATTCTAAATTGTAGACTGCTGCATCTACATGAGAAGTTTTATTGCCGTACCAACCCAATTACAAGTCAGGTCTCTTTCACTTGTTTGAAGTGCAAGATATTGGGAGACAAAGGGGAAACACATGCAGGATTGGAGGCAATGCTACAGTCAGAATCCTTAAATAAATGTGCACAAGAAAAGTTTTGTCTCCACCTAGTAGCACAAAAAGCAGGGCTGGTGAGTAAGTGACTCTGTAATATAACTAACATTTAGGGAGCATTCTCAGCACCTATTAATCATTAAATAAAAACTTTTTACATGGTTGAAAAAAGACTATGGAATACCTGTGCCAAGACAGACCAGCTATACGAGCCAGAAAGAATCCTAAAGAATAGCCAGCCGCTGGAAATATGGTGCCAATGATCCATAATTTTGGTGAGATAATCCAAGAGCCTTTGTAGAGTATTCCTCCAACCACCGCAATGAGCACGATAAGCACTGCTCCCACAATGGAACCAACCTGTGAAGGGAAAGAGGAGAGACTGAGTCAGAATCACAGAATCACAGAATATTACACCAACTGGACTTCAAGGAAATTTAATGGCAATAACTATGGTGTTAAACATGCCTGTGATTGCCTCTGAGTCACTAAATGTCTTGTTAAACACAAAACCTAATTCACAGCAGGCAGAGAGATTAGATCGCTGCCATTTTTCCCAAACAGGAGTTGTAAGATGTACTTCAAGGTGTGACTACAGCTCTAGATCAAGACTGTAATAGGTATCTATAGCAGATATCTGTAAAACTCGTCTTTTGAAGCCTTGAGTATAATTGTGACTGGAATTGTGACTTAGGACTGGAGATTAAAAATAATTTCACAGGTGTGATATGAGTGAGGAATGGTGCACGCATTAGAAAAATTTCCCCAGTGCTGTTGGGAAACTGACAGCCTAGTAGGTAGAATACTGCATTTTCTTTCCCCCTTGGTGAATCGCACTCTGAGGCTTGGTACAGTGTGTGCTAATTAGACACTAGATTGCTAGTGAGCTAGTGCTAGGAAATTACTTGCCAAGTGCAGGGGTAAATCTTTAATGGGGCTGAAAATTCGTGCTTGAAAACTGGTTATGAGCTTGTATAGTTCTTCTAGATAGACCTAAGCACTGCAGCTGATCTTATTTCCTGTGTCTGAATGTACTGAGATCTTTACTGCTGCTTGCCGAAAAAAGTTATAACTCACTCTCTTTTCAATACCCATGTGAAATGTCTGTCATTATAGCATAAGTTGCCAGGGATCTCAGAGACAGACTTCTTAGCCTAAGCTTAGCAGAATCTATTCCTCAGCTAAAACATGTATTCCCATTGAAGTGGCTTCATCAGTCTTTGGCTGAAGTATTTTTAAGAGCACTGAGTGAACAAGTGTTTTTGTTTGGCTGAGCTATTAACCACATGCACCTAGGAAGAAGAAACATGGTCTGGCCATGACAAGCTATTCTTTCACCTGGCACACTGTCTTTGTGCTCTTGTCTCAATTTCTCATTCTATGGGCCCTGATCTGACAGCTATGGCTCAATCTTGATGCTTCATTGTCCCACACAAAGCAAAGTGTCAATGTGCTGTTCTGTGGGTTGCTCACCCACTCAGTAAGAAGGGATGAAACAGGGCTCTGCTGAGAGATCAAGTAGAATTTCTGTTCATGTGAGTACAAGTCCATGCTTTTCCCTCAACTGTTTAAACAGAAATAGTAAGCTGTGAGTGCGTTTAAAAATGCAACAGGATAAGATAGCAGTTTAATGAAAATGAATTAACTTATAAAGACCTTACTTGTGCCCTATGCTGTCTGAGCCAATAGCAAAGAAATGATAACAAAATAAAGGTAGAAAAACAAGTGACCAGACTGGTTTTCTTTAAGAAAATTTAGATAATATATGTGTTAACTAATGAGTTAGCAAAAGAATGGTTAGCAAAGGCTGAGAGTTCTCAGCACATCTGAAAATCTATTTAAGCCTAAACCAAATGCTCAAAATGATTAATTTGCTGTTACCCTAAATGTTACCCTAAATTATTATTATTATTATTATTTTGAGGAGAACAGTTTTTGCTAAAACCCCTGTATTTTTGATGTATTTGAAACCATCTTGCAAAGATAGCTGTGTTTTGTGAATAGTTTTTTTAGGTTTTTATATTTTTTGGAATATTTTCAGTTTATTATTTTTTAATAAAAATTGACTTCACACTCAAAAATTGACCCCCAAAAAAATCTCTTAAAAGAAGAAAGGCATTTTGATCCAGAATGATTTTATTTTTTATTTGCAGAGAAAAAGTGCTTTCCGTTGACCTGAATGATTTTCCTTCCAATTTCAGTTTGCATTATATACTGAACTCAATTACTAACATAGTTGCAGCCAAAGACAAAACTAGGTTCTTTAGATAATGATGTTTTCTAATAATGCATGCAACTCATGCATGTTCGTGCAGGGGGAAAGCCATACATTTCCACAGCACCTCATTTGTTTTCTGCTGAAAACTTTCCAGGTCTTGTGAAGTCAGATACTAATACTATGAATAGCAATGTACTGCTTCAGTGGTGCTGCTTATTCCATAATTTGTCCATAATTGCTCATGCTTCAGCCTTATATATCCTACCTTAAGTATGATTTTCGCTTTACTAGGCCATTTGTGGTTGACAAATATTCCAAACGAAACAGGAATTACAAGAGCTACCAGAGAAATCCCTGTAAAAAAAGAAGAGAGAAGTTAAGAGCCTGCATGGTACAGGAGCTCAGGACAGGACAGACACCATGTTGAGTGACTTTGGGCATGGAGCAGCCCTTCAGGGGATGTTTCTGGTGTGCACACCCTGGAGCACGCACGCATACTCTACCCACACCTGCCCATTTGCTTTTCTGTAGACTCTGGTATCTTTGGCAGCCTGTTGAAGTAATTGCCATTCTGCTGAGCTTCATGCTCATTCACCTGCATCAGAAAGGCAGACAGAAATTTGAGTGTGCTAATCATCACTATCCTGTGATGTGAGTAGCTATATTAAATGTTCATTTTGTCTGCAGGTGTTTCGCTACTGTACCGTATCAGCAACCGGTTCAGAGCTTCTTTTGTTTTGGCTTTCCCCCTCCAGTATTTATTTTGAAAGCACAAGCAACGTATGTGATTTTTGTTTTTCCCTAAGGACAATGGGAAGTGAAGTTGAAGAATGTGAAAGTGATTCTGCTGGCTTTTAAGATTAGCACAACATGGAACTGCACTTGATAAGCACTAGGGCCACCGCTCTGCAAAGCGCTGGAGCATGTATTTCTAAATACTTTAACTATTTTCTCTTTGTAGCTGGCTGAGATTTTTGACAGGAAGTCAAATGAAACCACTCCTGACAGTGTAGATTGCAGCTTTTCAAAGAGACTCAGCAGTTTTAATCACTTGCTTAATTATCCATGTGTGCTTGAGTATTTTTCCAGATTATGGCCTCAGCATTTAGCACTTCACAGGATTTTGTCTTAAAGCTGTTACAAACACTTTCATCCAGGAGAAGCAGCTATTCCTGTATGAATTATGCTATATTCTTATCCCAGTACCATGCAGGTCTCCAAACCATTTGGAAAGAAAAACATGCACAATCTTGTCATAATTGTCTGTACAATATTAATAATGGCTTCAAGTCTTTGTCAGGGCTGTGGATTATGTGATTTTTGGTACCTAATGCCCATCAAGGTTATGACAAAGTAGAAAGAGGAATATTTTGAAAAATCTGAGATAATTTCTTCTTGATTGTAGGATGATGGTATAAAGGTAGTTGTCACTGAAGGAAGGATAGACAGAAGGGAAAGTGCTGGCTCACTGGACTCACCAATGCTGTCATAGGGGAGTACAATTGCATTAGAATCAGTCCACATCTTGGTGTAAATAAAGAGGCAAAGTGGCATCATTCCCATTGCAAGCAGTGTGGAGCAAGTTGTCATGCTGATGCTGCAAAGAAATTGGTTACAGTGTCAGTTCATCTCAGGCTAGCCCATAGTCTTTCTCATTTTCTTAGTACCATTTCACACCTTGTGAAAGGCTGTGCAAGAAATGTTGCTGGCTACAGACAATTTGCCCTGTTTATCAGGTTCGAGAAAAGCTAAATGGAAGGAATGGCTCCAGCTGAAATGAAAAGAACATGATATATCAAGGTGCTCTGAACCATAACTTTTGTTACAAAGGAGGCAGTCAGACAGGTGGCCAGTGGGAAGGTCTGTTTGCAAGTCTGTCTGCATGCTGCCTGTCTGGCTGGTCTCAGAGAGGATGGAAAGCTACACAGGGAACAGGGGCAGAGATGGACATGAAATGGAGCTTTCCATCACACCAGCAGTTCTAGAGTGCTAAAATTACACTCTGAACTCAACAGCATAGAAATTAATTTCATTGTCTAGGATGTGTGATATAATTCCCTTTTCTGGCTTGTTTTGCTCTAGGCCAAAGAACAGGTGCTAAGAATTGCTCAGTGAAGCTTATCATAAATATTATTGCTGCATTTTGCAAAGGCGTTTCTGTTTTCTGTGGTACAAAAAGATGCATTCTACCACAGGAGTGAAGAAGGAGGAAGAGGCAAGACAATAAGGAGGAAACTCTCAGAACTGGAATAGAATGGATAAAATTATGCCTACAAATATCATTTTTCTGATACAAAAATACTGAGAGAGGGTTCCAGTTAAGAGATTTTGGAAGCTTTCTTCTGAGCCTCACTTCTGATTTCTCCTTTTTGTTGCTTGTCCTCAGAAAAGCGACTACTGATCCTGTCCCACAAACTGAGCAGATTCAGAGTAATCTAGAAAAACTGATGCAGAAATCACAGGAAGATCTGTATTAATTTTGGTTCCTGTCACTTTCTGTGTTAGGGTCATTGATTAAGATTTTGCAGAAGCCCCTGGCAAAAGAGTCCCTATAGAAGTCTCCTACAGAGAAAAAGAGTCATGGGCTACAATTAAGGTTTGATGAAGTCACAAATGGATAAAACCACTCATGTTTCCTACCTCTGTATTTTCTGTATCTTTATACTATCCCTGAATGTACATCCTTCTCCAAAGTCTGGCCATCCTCTAACCCCACTCCCTGTTTCCACAGAAACAGTTGTTTTTGTAAAATATCAAGAGATGTCTCTATGGGGAAGCACTAGAGGATATCAGCTGAGTTTGACTTACTAAGAAAGATATGAAACATCATACTTCACCTGACCATGATTATAATGGTAATTTTAAAACTAATTCCTGCTCTAACTTGTGGTCCATTTGCACAGAGAGGTTTTGAAGCAGAACTGTAGACAATGACTATGGGTTGTAATGTCTAATCATAAAATACTACAGTTTAAACCAAAACATTGTCTGACACGATGGGCAGGCTTCTGTAATACTGTGGTGTTTCCACACAACTACTAATGTTATTCTGCTGTTGAGAAGAGAAGATGCCTGCCTGGACAATCTGCTGTACCTCCTGTATCCTGTGGTCCCTGCATCTTTGTCACAAAGGTACTGACCAAAATCTTTTAACTTCTTAAGGTAAAGGTCTTTACCTGAAAAATAACCTAAAAAAGGCATTTTCAATTAACTTCACCCTATGTCAGCATCATGGGATAGAAATCCTGTCCATGTTTATAGCATTATAAGTTTGGATTTTTACCATTGATTTCAGAGGTGCAACTCTGAACATACAGAGCTGAGCAAACATAGTTTAGCTCAGTTTATTCTTCCAGGGAGAAATTAGAATAAAATTTCAGACTTGTACTCAATATCTTCCCATCTGTGGTTTCTTAGACCTGTATTAATTGAAATTAAGAGTCTTACAGTTCTTAATCTCATAGATCTTTCCTCTACAATGAGGAAGTCAATGACTAGCAGAGCTGACCTCATTCATAATTTGAAAGCTGTTTTTTTACATTAATGCCTCTATGTGACAGAAAAGTTCACTATTTTCAAAGGATGGAAAAAAGGTCATACTAAAGCTACAAATATTAGCATTCCTAGACTATTTACTATAGCTCCACATCTTTCTGACTTCTACTATTTTTTCCATTTCTAGTTAAGATTGGCATATGATAAATTGAATGAATGCTCCAATTTATTTTGTGCTGTGGGAGAGAGAGAAATTATCCTGTTTACTTTATACCAAAGTAATCAGGACATAAAAATAAAAATATGGTTTATTTCTAAAGGCTCTTAGAGTTAGTGAAACCCCCATGGAATTTGCATCAAGAGTAGGGCTTACTTCTCCTTTGATGTCCTAGGCCACGTCAAGTGCCTTACACATCTGTTTCTGAGTTTATAGCACTTTGTCATTGAGAACATCACACTTTGCCACAAAGGAAAGTTTTCCATTGCCCCCAATATGCAAGGCTGCCTTAGGCAATGGTTTCTAGCCTGTAAAATATTCCCTCAGTTTGAGGACTTTGCATAAGGTTCCAGTAGCAGAAAGAATGATCACAAGTGATATTCATTAGAATTAGTTCCAAAGAGAAAATAAATGCCTGTCTTTTCATTGTATAGAACACAAAAGAAGGGAAAATATTTTTCCACAGGAGCTCTTTTTCAAGAAACATTACTTCAAGAAAAATTGCATAACCACTGTTTTATACAGAGGATTCTGATCCTAAAATCCTTTGTGAGTTGTTTTTTTTTGTACTACTCAAGATCTGGGGAGAAAGAAAAGCAATTCTAATTTGGGCAAAGTTTCCATAAAGCATGTTATCTTAATTGTCTTCATAAATGATATTTGCTCCTGGACCTGAAGTTTTGCAATAAAGATATTTTCTAATGCACACAATTCTGTTGTGATACCTTCCTCATTAATTCCCAGTTAACCAAGGATATTTTCTATTCTGGTTATATTTACTGGAATTACAGTAACTAACCATCTGTACAAGGAGAAACCACCATGCACGTGCCAGGAAGCTAGGAAAACCATCAGACAGATCAGACAGCCCCTTTTAATGTAAAATTTACAATGTAAGGAGCCACATGAAGTACTTAGAGAATGGCTGCTCTTACCTTAGGTCCATGTCTCCATCCACCCAGTAGGCAATGACATTCGAGGCTGTGCCCCCTGGACAACATCCCATGATCAGCACCACAACAGCTTGAATAGGAAGGATGTTAAAGGCCAAAGAGAGCAAGAAGGCTGTGAGAGGCATAATTCCAAACTGGCAAAGGAAACCCACAAATATACCCCAAGGTCTTTTTATGTGGTCAAAGAAATTCTTAAGTTCCACATTGCAGCCCATAGAGAACATCACCAAAGCCAGCATAATTGTTAGAACAGTACTTAGAACTACACTCAGAGTTTGATTAAAATTATCTTCTGGTAACACACAAGATGTGCCATCACAAATAGTAGCATTTGCTGGACAAGCCGAGGAGTTTTCTGCTGAAGAACCAGCAATAAATTGCTGGGAAAGAAAGTTTGTCTGCATTTTGAAATGCAGAACTGCTCAGTGCATCCGCGGTAAACTTTCAAGCCTGTGTAGATGGTTGTTTGTCAGTGACTTCTTTTAAATGATCCAGGAAGCAATAAACTGCAATAAATGCCTGAAAACTCTTACTACTCTTGAAGGGTTTGGCTCTGTGCTGATTCATATAGTTATAAAAGTTGCACTTACTTGGTACAGTGACAATCAATCATTTATTCATATGATAATGAGGAATCCCACATCAAGAGAATAGCTGTGTTAATATTTAAGGGTATAAAGGAGGCTTGTAGGGCTGCCAGGCCCATGAAATGAGAATCACAGGAGGAATAGGAAGCTTAGACTTCATTCTTTGAATTTCTTGCATGCCTTTGGGAGACTTGCTCATGCATGCAATGCTGCTGGCAGTACAGGAGTCTGTGTGGTGAGTAACCAAGGCACGAGAAAACATGAGTAGAAGTCCTGAGATATGGTTTGAAGCTGCAGCTCTTGCTAGTGGATGCAACACTCAGCACAACACACAGGCTCAATTTGAATGACGTGGAATCTGTTTCTGGCAGCATGGAGATTCACTGTCCTCCTGGCAGGCACAGCTGGCACAGTCACACTTTGATCCAGCTTGGAAGGGAAGTGGGGGACATGAGAGGAGGAGTGTGGGGTGGCGAGGGAGGAGGAGGAAGGAGATGTATGCTCTGAGCCAAGCCTGAGGAGCAGAGATCAGGGCAGTGGGGCTGGCACATGGCTGTGGAGCCATAGCACCCAGCAAGACAACTGTGACCCCTTCTCTGCCTTGACATGCTCAGTATCCACACCAGGGGTGACAGTGCAGGCCACCTTTTTTTGCCTGGTATAGCACAAAGATTAGGAGACAGGTTTCTTGTGCCTGGGTTTGGTATGTCTTGTTGTTTTCTGCCATCCCCATGGCTCAAAAGCTTTTAAAGATTTACCTCTCAGGCTTCCTTGAGTATCTGGAAATTTTAAAGGTTTTCAGAGGACGAATATTAGCGATTTGTGACCTGTGCCCAAGCTTTGTGGCAGAAGTATCTTCAAGTGTAAATCTTAGACTAAAATCAAGTCTGACACACAAAGTGCAATGACCCCCCAGTAATTTTATTTTTCAACACAGAAATATCTTTTACTAGGGTAACCTGCTAAGCCATAATTATCTTCAGCAAGCAAGACTCTCACTGGAAACCTCAGCATTTTGTGCCTAACATCAGTGTGTGAAATGAGAGGAGTTGCTTTTTTTTTTTCATTTGAAACCTTGAATCGTGTAGGGGGAGCTGACTGCATTAGAAAGGGTTTCCCAGCATGCTCAGATGGCACCTGTTTCTTTACAAAGGGGTCAGCTAATGGCTGTATCTCCTAAGTCACTGTTGGGTGCCTGATGGGATAATGTCAGAGTAGCTTTATCCTCCCAGGCAGCTGGCAACTCCTACCCTGTGATTAGTGCCACATCTGTGTGACTAGAATATGTCTAACAGAGCAACAAGTAAGGTAATAAGGAGTAGATGAAAGGAAGAGAAGGCTACAAGATCTCGGTTTGGCAGAAAAACTTATTCTGCTTTTTATGCTTGCTTTCAAACAGAATGTTTTAAGAGCTTTTACATTTCAATCCAAATCTTTTAAAGGGCTAGTAAGGTTTTTAAAGCCATATTAATAACACTGTACCAGTATTTTCTATAAAACTTCTATCAGAGTCTTGATTTGAACTTGAACTAGCTTTTTGTTGAAACTAAAATTTTTTACTAGGGTCTTGCTAGCAAACCTCAGGACTAGGGGTCACTTTCCTAGTCCTGTATATGTCTGGTATGCTGTGGAAACCCAGAGTGAGTAGTTTGGGAAAGGAGGTGAGGCTTAGAGTGGCTGTTTCTCAGCAGAGCCTCATGCAGGGGCTTGCTTTTACCTCTTCCTTTCCTTGCAGACCCTTTGTCTGGGCAGTGTAGGGGTGCTTGATGCTGTACTCCCAGAAGCAGCACAGGTGAAATGTCCCTGATTTTGGTCTCCAGCCTCTGCCGAGGGACCAGAGTATCCAGCTGTCATTTTGGAGTTTGATTTCTGGAATCAGTGTGTAGGGGGAGATCTTCATGCTCCGGTTTTGTGCTCAGCTGAGGGTAAATGGGACACCAGCTACTCACCTACGTGGCCTTCTGGGTCAGCAAGTTGTATAAAATTAACCTGCACTTACTGCTAGCTTTGCCCTTGTTTTTTCCCCTCTATTTTAAAAGGGATGGTTGTGAGTCATTATTTCAGCAGCTAGCTGTATAAAACCTTAGATCACAAAAATGCTGTCTGGAAACAGAAGAGAGCCTTTCTGAATTCAACTTCTTGGGCTGACATTGCCACAGTATAGCACAGATGGGAATATCTGTATCAAGAAGTCCTTGTGTGTTTTTAGGGAACTAAAACTTTATCCAAGACATTGAAATATTTACAGGCACAGTTAAAAAACTTGGCATGTTGCAGGAGGTACAGTATTATTGAGTAGGCAGGTGGGTCTCTCAGGAGTGCTGGATTTCAAACATTCCTCTAAGTCTGTTTTGCTTTTTAAAATGTGCTTCTGGGATTTAATCCATTTGCATGGATTAAATGCAGGCTAGCGGGAGACACCCTCAAGGAAAGCAGCAATTCAGAGATGGTTTTCAGAGATACTTAGCTGTATGCCTTCTGTTTCACTGCCTGTTTTCTACTCAAGTTATGGTGCTGAACTGTTGAGATGGACTATGTACTGCTCTGTGAACCCAGCTGGCACCTTTTGCCTGTACATGTTGCACATGTTAGTCAGGGTGATTTTAAGCATTTGCCATTGACATTCACAGAAGGAAGGAGCAGTGCAGTGAACCTGGTGGCATTTTGATGATGGTTAACATACCCAGACTGATTCTTGACACTGTCAGTGTGCATCAAAAATGAGAAAAATCAATGCTTAAATAGAGAAATACCAAAGGAAATGTATATTTGCATCCCAAACAGCAATACTCTGATTTGTCTTCTTAAATTTTTGCAGTGAGGAGGCTACCAGCTTATTCAAGTGAGTTCAGTGTCACTTCAGCAAACAAATCCAGTCAGTTAGAACTTTTAAGGGTCTGTGCCGACAATTAGATAATTGATTTATCCATTAACTCAGGCAGTTATAAAACAAGAATAGCAGTAAGTGCATACAGAACCCTACACTGGGAGAGACTATTTAGCTGTTCGTCTTTTATGGCTGTCTGGTGCTTATTTCTGTGATGTTTCTCTTAATGAGACTTATGAATCTTCCCTGTCTGCTGAATTCAGGATCTGAGATGCATCTTAGTATGTTTATGTCTTGGTTAGAAGAATGTTTTCTTTCAGATAATTGATTACCTAAAGTCAATTACCTGCTTTTTACCACCACCTTTAAAAGACAGACAACAGCTGTACCTAGTATTAGCAACCCTGCTTATAACTTTAAACTTTAGTATAACTATAGATGGAAGATTTCGTTTGTTTGGTAAAAGTTTTACTATATAGGAAGCTTATAGAAGGCATTAAGAAAAGAAAACCTCCATGCAATAGCAGGAGAGAAACTGATGACATTAAAATACAGCTAACTTGGGATAGCTTCCTATCAAAGTCATCTGCAAAGCTAATTTACAGAATCTTTACATTTACATTTTTGCATTTCACTGACTGGTGCAGACATCTGCACTCTACCTGTTAGACTCCTGAGGTGAGTTTAAAATGGAACTTTGGGGCACAGATGTTGAACTCAGCTGGGAAAAAAGTCCGATGTGTTACATACTTGGATTACAGGCAAATTTAGGTGGCTGGTGTATTGATTGTGAGAGATGCACCTTACAATCATGGCTGGATTCCTACACAGAGTAAGTGATTGGTTGGAGAGTTCTGCTACAATTTGTCAGAACTCTAATTATTGTGCAAGGAGAAATCCACAGTGCTTTTGCATTTTCTAATACAATTCAGGTTTGCCAATCCAAATCCTATTTCAGTGTACCCATCTTAAGTAGCCAAATGTGAGCATTTTAGGTAGAACATAACAAAAGTGCGTAGTTACTACACAAATGCATGTAAGAGAATGCAAAGGCCTTAGACCTCAAAGAACTTTGTTCTTTTCTGATAGGTGTATGAGGGGAAATCTGAATTTCACATGTTCAGCAAGGACTGTCTGATGTCAGACAAACAGCAACAGTCTGCCAAAAGCATAAGGTAGCCTTTTGACTGCCAAACTGTAAGAGTGACTTCTGACATTGATCAAAAATCTGAAAGTTAGATAATTTAATAACAAATCAAAGAAATGAGTCATGCTACCAGCTATAAAAGTGTAAGTTTTTGAATGATTCTATTGGATTGGAATCCCTTAATAAAAGCATGTTTTCATGTTCCTCAGCAAGGATTGGCTTTGATCTTTGAGGGCTAACACACCACACAAATATTTCAGTGCCTTTACCTGTCTTTTCAAAGTTGTAATTTTAATTAGCAGTAAGGCTTAATTGGGATGAGTGGCCAAAAAAAATAGTTGTCTAAATTCCAGATCAAAGGTCTGATTGATTTTAAGTCTACAAGGCTAAAGAAAAATAAAATTATTATAAGAATTTTATTTTCTTGGAACCCAAATTGGCTCTGTTAATTTCCATCAGAAGGGGAAACCACCTATACTGTTTCTTTTTGTTGTTGTGTCAGTTTATGACATTTAACTCTGACAAGTAGTAGGAAACCAATGTTTTTGCCTACAGTTCCAATGCCCTTTCCCACCATTGTCCAAGTCTGGAACCTGGCTGCACCTTTTAAAATTTTCTTTTAGATAATTGATAAATTAATTTGATATTTTGTTTTTGACTGAAATAATAATAACATCACCTAATTTTTCTGCCTGTTATTTTGAGAGATAAAAGTAGATCAGAGAAAGCAGAGAATTACAGAATGCAATTGATAATAAGTGAATAATGTTCATTAATTAATTCACTTGTCAGTGGATGGGACATGGCTTATCAAGAGCAAAGCATGACATAAGCAGATCTGGTGCTGAGGACTTAAAAATTTCCCTCCTAGTAATCTGGATATTGCACAGGTTTATTCTGATCCCTGATTTATGTGTCTCTAACATGTGCACCTTGAAATGGTCTGAAAGATCAGTCCTGAGTATGAACTCATACATCCCTGACATTGGAGCACATCTGCAAATGTGCAGTGGGCTTTTTGGCTTGTTTATGAACCATTAAACAAAACCAGTTAGTACACACCAAAACCTCTCTGCTAAACAACCTGGCACAGAGTAAATGGGAACAGTTTGGGGATTTATTTCAGCATTGCTCTAGTGCTCCAGACCAAAACTACAAAGGAGATGCAGCCTTAGGTTATCCATGGCATCTATACTGGGTTGGTTGTTGGGCCATGGGCTGTGGGAGTTGCATGTCCTGCAGGGACATGGCTGGTGGAATATCCTGGGTCCATCAAAAACACTGTTAAATACCTCAGTTTAAACAGCTGAATTGCACCCTGGATAGCTGTGCTAGAGAAAATTAATTGTGCCCTGATGTTCTCTGCTGAGAATAAGTTAAGGCTCATGTGAACAGCCCTGAATCAGACAGCTACACTGGGGATGTTGAGAGCCAGGTTTTATAGAGCACATCCTTTAATGAACTAAAATCCAAGGAATTTGTAGACAAGTGTTACTGAGTTCCTGCCTTTAGTTTGCCTAGGAATTTGAAAAGGAACATAAAGTCAAGTGGCTTCATGTTCAGGTAACCACTGAGCAGTACTTCTCAGAATGAGAAAAAGAAGTAAAGGAGAAGAATTGTAAAAGTAAAATTATGTGGGTTTTTTGGGTTTGGTTTAGGTTTTTATGTTTATTTGTTTTTGGTTTTGTTTCTTTGTTTTGCCCCTTTTTCTTCCCATTATTTAACAAATGTTGTACTTTGAATTCTGGTTTTCTTAATGAACACAAACAGATTCATTAACTGACGAGGCTATGCCCCCTTCTCAAAACCAGGCTTGGTGTGCTCATGCAACATTCTCTAAAACAGGTGATCTCACAAAAGCGATGCAGCAGGGTGGAGTTGTGCACAGCAATCAGTCAAAAAAGCCAGGGGACAGGTCTGTGACCTGCACCCACTCCCCTTTGCACTGCCTCCTGAAATACAAGAACTGGAAGAGGATTGGGAGCACAGGTTCCTTTTTCCATGAACCCTGTTAGCTCAAGACCTGTCTCTCTCCTAATCAATATTTGATTATGCCACACTGTTTCCATGGGCTGGCTGAAGGAGTGCTGGCCTGGAGCAGCCTGCTGGCTGTGCTCAGAGAATTTTGCAGATGGCTTTCCTGGGACTTGGTTGATGCACACTCAGGTCCCTTTGGGCAGAAAGGGCAATTTTAAGTCTGCTATCACTTCACCTCACATCAGTTTTTTAACCAGTGGTTGAGAAAAAAGAGCAGAGATGCCAGACATGCTTCCTGCATGCTCCTGCACCTTGGCTGTGCTTTCTGCCTGTTGGTAATGTCATGAGCTGGAGCACAGTCAGGCGTAAATGGCAGCTCAGAGAAAGCCTGAGGATCTCACCTGGTGCCAGGCTCCTGCAGCAGCAACCAGTTAGTACAGGACCCACAGCTCTCCTTGAAGCATGCACGCTTGCTAGTGAGGATGTCTGCTCTGAAGATGTTTACCAGAATTATTTCAGTCTGTTCTGTTCTGAAATGATTTCCATGAAAATATCATCTGTGTCTGGTTGCTTTCGTTTCTGACACTGCTGAAGGTTTCTTGTTTGGAGTGTATCTTGTTCAGAAAGGTGTATTGATTTCATCCTTACAAGAAAAGCTATTTATATATGAATATTTAAAAATAAACACGTACAAGCCACTACATATATACATTTATACATAAAGTCTATGCAACAAGAAAAATTAAACATAGATGTGGAGATGTTTTGGCATTTCTGGTGAGACAGCACCTGTGCTTTCTGAGAATGTCCATGTAGATGAAGTGACTCTTCTAAAAACTTTCCTAGCCTCCTTCAGTAAATGACAATATACTTAAGAAATTACTTTTTTTTCTGTTGCTGAAATAAGTGTAGGCAGTATTAGATTTTTGTGCATCAAGATCTTCTTTAGATATTTCACTAATATCTATTTCCTCTTTGTGAGGATTTTGTGATCAGCCAAAAACCTGGTGACCTATTGTCAAGTAGCGTTAACTGGGAAAAAACCCCTATGTCATTCTGAATATATTTATCAGAAATGAGGACATGTAATCTCTAAACTTTGTTTCAGTGTTCTTAGTGATTCTTGTGTGACTCAGTTTGCAAATTTAAATATATTATTATTTACATGCATGCTATTCCAGTTCAAAAGTTTTGAAACACCTTTGAGTGCTTTTAAAAGGTCCAGGTATTAACTTGGAGGAACTTGTTTTCTTTGCCTGCTGATCCCTGGTTTCTTAGACCACACTTTGGTGCTGGCTTCGAAATCTCCTTTGTGAGGTCTGGAAATGCCCTTAAAATGAGAATTAGAATTCTCATGCATGGAAAAACACATCACTGTGGGACTTCAATGAAATCAATAAGTTGGTGACAAAACCCAGTTATCTGTTCACAGTATTATCTCTAAAAACCTTTCAAGTGAGTTTTAAGCAAGAGTGCATGGGCACAAAATACTAATGTAGATGTGGCTTTTGCAACAGTCAGGAATGTAAAATTGATGAGTGGGACTCATAAAAAAATGGGACAGCACCATACCAATGTATTAAAATTTTAAAAATTTATCAGCCCTCTTTTAAAATAATTCATGTATTTTACATCAAATAACAAAGTTAGGTCCAAAAATTTTTCATCTGCATCTCTAAATGTGTGGGCTCAACTTTCCCACCCTTTTTTCCCCCTTTTTTCACAAATGTGACCTGGAGGTATCTTGCAGTAAAAATCAAAATACTGAAAAAAAAGAGGACTTAAGAGTACAAGGTAGATCCTTGGAGACTTAGTAACACCATTAGTGGACAAGCTGAAATAAAAAAGCAAGTCCAATTTAGGCATGCAGCCTGCTGAAGTCCATTTACATGATAAAATATTTCTCAGAAGTACATATTTTTTTAAGTAGGAAAAAACCCTCTGCAGTAAATGAAAGCAAAAAGTCTAAATTTTTTAGATCACTCAAAAATATGGTTAGGAAAAAAAAAAGGAAAATCTCAGGTTTAGTACCAGCATCTGAACCACCTCCTTTTATTATTCCTCTCTGCAGAATAGCTGCTATTTCTGTAGCTTTTATGTGGAGGAACATCTCTATCAGATGGCCACTTCATGCATCTAGCGTGTGTGTATTCCTTGGAGGAGATGTCCTCCCCTGGTCCCTCTGCAGGGACAGAGGTACAAGGCCAGGTATTTGTGATGCTTTTTGAGGGTCATACAGTCTGCAGTGATGATGGGGACCAGACTGTGCTCTGACCAGGACAATAATGAGCTCACCAAAGTAACTCACAAATCTCACAGGTCAAAGCTGTCTTTGGCTGCTTTTTGCACGTACTATTTGTTAGCTACACATTGACCTTGAGATTTGATATATGCTGAGTATGTGGGGGAGATAGACTTTTATCTCTTTAACTTTCTTTATCTTTGGCATCTAACTGCTCCTTTGATCACCAGCAAGAATGAACAATACTTCTTATTAGTTTTATAGATTTCTAGAAAGAAATATTTTGAAAGCATTCTCTGAAGTAGGAGGTAGATAATATTTATACCTGCTTCAGGGGAAAAATGTTTCTGTCTGAATGAGAACACCTATGTTCGGCTAAACCTGGGTAAGACACAGACCATGACATGCCAAATAAGAGACTTGCTAGAAACAGCATTATGTGGAAATTGAAGAATATTTATTTAATTGAAAGATAAAGTACTCTTTGGTAAGGAAGCCTCCTTTCTTCACATCCAGCATGTCATCAGCAGTTCTTATACAATATTAATTGCCTCCTGATTCTATGACTGAGTGAATGAGTAGTCTGAAGGTCTCCTTTTGTTTCAAGAGCTGCTTGCACTTGTGTTATCAGCACTGAACACACCTGAATAAATGGGGCAAGCTGAGATGTTTGATAGGCAGAACTTTCCAGGAATCCAATGCTCCTACTGCTGCCCTCTGTGATTGCCCTTGGTGGGACAATAGTGACAAAGACACACAGACAATGATTAATGCCTCATCCCCTGAGCCCTTTTTCCCTCTGAAGTTCCCTGTAGTCTTTGGCCCAGGATATTTCTGCACAGTGGAGAGAGCGGGGACAAGATAGGAAGGAATGACTTTACATCTGAATGAGAAGTTTTCCCTTTCTGGCTCCCAGAAATGAGATCCCCCCCTGAGTAACTGCAGCTCCACACACACTTAACTGCTTGCCAGCTGGGGAGCTCTCTGAGCCAGAGGCTGGCTCTACAGGCTTTTCAGTTCATTACTGCAAACTGCATAAGGAGGACAATTTAGGCCTTGGGTTTTGTCAGTTTAATAAGAAAGCTTGCAAGTCACCTTGTCCTTTTATTAATTATTTTTAAATTTTAAATTTTTTTTATTTAAAAAAAAAATTAAATCTACTCTTTTTGCATGAGAGAGAGACCTGTGGTATTGGCAACAATGTGCTTGCAAGCACAGTGGGTAAGATCCAGCTAGAGCCAAGGGGTTTACCAGTGAAAACATGTTGGTGAAATTAAACTGATCAGAAGATAATTGCAGAAGGATTTTCTAGAGAGATATGGAAGCTTTCCTTTTTAGATTTGACAAGGAGCATAAAGAGTAAGCAAGATAAAGAAATGGATAATGCCCAGGATTTAATTTTTAAAATGCCTTTTACCCTACACAAGTAACAGCAAAATTTTTTTACTAAAATAATCTGATTCAGTTAGCTATTTATTCTGGCTTGAGACTGCTTTTCCAGCCCAGACACTTTAGTATGAACAACCAGTTCATACCACATTCATTGATTCTTCAGCAGTTCAACTTAAATGGATATGTCTATCCATGCTGTCATTATTCAGGAATATGTCTCCAGGGAGAGTAATTTTTACCTCAGGTTAAAGAATGGAGTATACTGAAAAGCTACCCATTAGCTTGTCATTATCCATCCCTTCTGATGCTTGCTCATGTTTTACTCAGACCCTTGAAGCCTCTGTATTTTTTTGATTTCTGCAGTAACACTAGATCTTTTTATAAAGTTCAGACTTGCAGCTCTATTACTTTTTCCAAATTGCTGTTAAACTTTCAGAACTGTGATGGCCTTGTGCCTTCAACCTAGCCTGATTAGCATACAAGAAATTAAAGGAATAGACTTTAAATTCCTCAGAAAGTTACATGGAGCGTATGGAAGGGCAATAACTAACGAGAGCTGTTAATGATCCGCTGCCCTGTTCAGCTCAGCCTTTACCTGTGTGGGAAACTACTTAGACCAAAGCTGTGCAAGGAACTTAGAAGGAGAGTGGAAACGTTCACAAACTAGGGGAAGAAAATAAAAAGCATTTGTTAATATATTGGCACAGTCAACCCAAGGAGACTCAGACTTAATCTCCTAAATTGTAGGTAAGGATAAGTAAACAACATTCCCATAGGTAATTATCCATTACCTATTTCAAAACTCAGCAATACAGTACTTAATTACATCTAAGGTAGGGCAAGTTCACTTATTTAGCTTTTAAATATATATTTATTATTATTGGCCCCTGTAATCATTGTAAGTGACGCAAATGTCCGGACTAAATGATGCCTGAATCAAGCTCCATGACGTCTGCAACAGGCCATCAAACCTAAAGGTGCAGCTGATTACCAGAAATAGTTTGACATTTAGTTTTCACATTGAGCAATACTGGACTGCAAGAAATGGAAATGTAGTGATCAAACAACACAGTGAAAGAGACGCTGTTCAGTCCCAAGGCTTTCTGACCGTCCCAGAAGGACCTGACCCAGAAGATCCAGGAGGCATGTGGTTGGACTCTATATGTATCCAGATGAACACTTCTAACATGTAGAAATTCCAGGTTTGAGTTTACCAACATCAAGTCTGTTGGTAAGAAATTTTGGGCAAATATGCATAGGTATAATTTGCAGATTATGTTGCAGTCTTTAATGGAACGTTCAACAATATTTTGTTAAATCCATGGGGTGATTATATATCTTCTGTGACTGGGATAACTAGGCTGGAAGTCTGGACCACTTGAACATATCACATTTATATCTTGTGGTAAGAGACACATCTTGTGGTAAATTACTTTTGTGAGAGCAAATGTAGCCAACTGGTTTTGTGATAAAACTTAGAAAGTTATCAGCAGTAGGAAGGAAGACATCCTAAGCAAATGCTTAGTCTGAAAAAGATAAACACTTCAGCAGCCTCCTTTTACACTTGTCATAAAAAGGTAATGGCAACATTATCTAGGAGTTTATCTTGTTCAATGTAGTTTCTTTGATTCTCCAGGGCAGTTCATGGACCCAATGGCAGATTGAAACCACTGCTCTGTAGCAAAGTTGTCTGGTTCTCAAAGCACTTTACCGCCTGAGAGAATCACAGATCCACGTTTTTCCAACTGTGGATGATGATGTTCAGGAAACAGATTAGTTCAAGATAACTACTTTAGAAAGAAATGGAATTTGTAGAGGTAGAAAATGTAGCAGGAATAACAGGAATGGTTGGGGCTTTTTTCACATGAAAATGTGGTCACACCAGGCAGTGTGAAGGTATTGTGTGACTGGTGTCACTGAGTTGTGGAGGAGGAGGAGAAGGAGACTAAGGAGATCTTATCTGGAGGCTGTTTGTTGCACCTTGTGTACTGACATAGCTAAGCTAGTAGCTCTTGATCTTCATGGTCTGTCCAAGTGGGTGTTCACTCTTTTTATTTTTTTGTTACTTTTGTCCCATTGATGTTATTTATGAACCTAACAATCAGCTAGTTCTAAGCACCTAGCAGTTATTTTTAATCCATGTGGAGTGCTGTTTTCTGTCGAGCTTCTGGTCTAGACACTTTCCCTTTCCATGTGATACAGCAAGAAGAGTCTGCCTATTCAACAGTCTTCTAAATCACTGTGCCTAAATGTTAGCTCAGGAAAGGAAGAAATGAGTAAAAGTGAATTTAACTGATCATGCTTTTTGGTTATTAAAAAACCCAAACAATTTTTCTTGTGAGAAAATATGGATTTCTGGAAAATTAGGGAGACTGACCTTTTGGAATTGGTCATCCCACTACACCTCCACATCCCTCCAAGGTGTTCAGCAATGCATCAAATTGACACCTCCCAAGGGCAGGAACAAGAATCCCCTTTTCACCTGTTATACAGCTTTGCAGAAGCTAGTTGGTTTTTTTGGTGTCACTTCTAGTGCCAAATCAACATTTTGTTATGAAGGTAAAACTGTAATATTGTCTTGAATCCAAATAAAAAATATCACTATGTTCTGATATTTTTCCACACTGTATTTCTGCTCTCTACAGTTCTGTCCTTTCGTTTTAGCTTCTGATGAAGTTTAAAGTGTTAGAGAAACAGACTTATTCTGTAGGCACCAAGATGAAAGAGGGATTCCTGGAGAATGTGTTTCAATTTAATTTCTGGCATTAGTTTCTGCATACAATAATTTTGATTCCTAGATCTATGAAAAAAGTTTCAGGGAAATTGTTCTGTCTGCTTTTCAATTAATGAACTCCATTATTTCTACAGAATTATACTAATTTGCTAAAAATTTGTTTGTGGCCAAACTTGCATAGTGACTGGACACTTGATCTTGACTTTTGTTATGGTGTGAATTATGTTACAGATTTTTAAATTTTTCTCCTGTATGATAGATCAGGAATGTCTGCCTGTAAAAAAATATTGCATTGATATTTTCTGTCCTTGTAGTTCTTATTACTGAAGAATTAACCTCCTAGTCCTACACATTTACACCTGACTGCTCTCCTTATATATAATGACTGAATTTAAGGGCTGAAGGACACATGAAAAGCAACTCAGTTTTATGGAAGATAGAAGTTTTACTTTTTTAGTTTCTATAAACCAAAACATATAATCCAACAATATGTTAAAAGACTGTTGAACAATTGCCAGTCACAACAAATAAAGAAACCAGCATTGCTCTAAGAGGTATCAATTATGGAGTAGATAACCAGTAGGAAAAAAATTCCATTTATTTGCAAGAGAAATCAAAAGCATAAAGCAACCTGGCATGTAGTAATTTAGGTCTATTAACGATTCTGTCTGGCTCCATGAAGTATCATAATTTTGGTAATGATGACAAAAAGAAAAACTAATGCAAGTTTATGTCAAATGCTCTCTGGAATTGCTGAATTGCTTTGTCCTTCTCAAAACCAGAAGCCTAAGACCTTGCATGTGTATAAAATTTTGAAACAATCAATCACAGAAACAGCATCTGATTGCAGAAAACATGATTTCAAAATCGATTTGTCATGCTCCTATATGGATTTAGTGCCTTCCTTGTTTTGACATTTCTCATTTGCTAAATGCAGGAGTGCTACTGTGATTTCTCTGTGCTGTGTTACAAATTAGAAGACTGGAATGCAAAACTTTCTTCTTTGTTTTTGAATTTGTCTGGCATATGGAATTATTTGGTTACTTTAAATTTTTTTTCCTTATAGATTTCTTTTGTGATGCTTTAGAATTATGCTGTCTGATTTCTATATGAAAATCATTTGTGACATCCAGCTCCCATCACAAAAAATCCTTGGGAATGGCTTTGGCAACGTGATTAGTTTTTAAGACCTGCTTGCTGAGAAGAAATAAACGGATGCTCCTTCTATTGTTAAATTTGACAAAGGAGAGGACTGGATTTTGCTGCAACTCTGTGCAGTTACTAAACTTAAAGACATGCCAGTTTATACCCCCTTTTAAAAGTACTTATTTGGTGAAAATTGTTTGATAACACAAATGTGTACAGTGAAATGGATGCATATTGTTTTGCATGAGATATACTGTATTGCCACAGGCCAGTGCTTATCATGTTGTCAGAAAGATTCAGCTTTTATTTACTAATCAGCACAGAGATTTCCTACAGAAATTTGAAACCATGAAAAACACAAATGTTGAACATGTCTGGTTTATACAGCTTAAGTCTAAATTTTTCTAACATTGATATCTAATGCAAGTAACTGAGACCTTTAAATTTTCCTTTTCTTCAAAAGTGTGTGGACATTGTTTGCTCCAACAGTTTTTGATATGAGTCAGAATACATATATTTCTTCCTAATGCCAGTGGCATTGCAATGTCTATGGATTATATTGAAATAGTAACTCTACTTCCCCTCAGCCATGAGGTGTGTCTAGCACTATTTCAAACTGAGTTACCATGTGCGATCTGGGGCCACATTCTTGAGGAGCATTTGGTAAAGACTGTTTAAATTTGGCACAGAAATAACCTAAATCTATGAAAATTTTTTCACAGCTTTCTGGGTTTTTGTTTTGTTTCGGCTTTTTTTTTTATTAGCAGTTTTTATGCCAAGTACTCCATATTATTTTTGTTATTTATTGTAATTTAGAAATACCGCAAATGAACACTTCTTTCCAGGTATCCTGTCAGGAATTTTGTGCAATCACTGTATGCTGATAAAACTTTTAAAACCCTCTCTCTGTGGTGGGGTGAGATAGGATTGAGAAACACTTCCACCCCCCATTATCTACTTTTCCTTCTGCTCTCATTCAGTTCAGTAGCACAGAGGCTTTCAGACGTCCTTCCAGCTAACACAGGGGAGGGCTCTGATGGAGCATATGCTTAGGAAATTAATAAGGATGGCTTTAGTTTTGATTTTTGGTAACTTTTGCTTAGCTGCCCAAATGAATCAGCTAAATTTCTGAGTGAAGTGAAACTCCAAGCAATCTGTTTTGGACTGCATCCCAGGCAGACCTATTCAGCCTTCCACTTAATTGCTAGTGCATCTTCATTTATGTACCTCTATTGATTTTAATCTCTGATGATTTATACAGTACCATAAGCAGGTAACAAGCCAAAGCAATGGCATTTCACTGGAGATGAAGATGCCTATAAACTATCTTAATTTGTCCAAAATCTGCTCATAGATACAAGGCTCCTCCTGCTGTAGTTTTGTGTTTAAAGTTTGTACTTATGACTAGTAAGCTAAACTTTTGTTCTTTTTCTCACTACAGATTTACAGACTTTTCCTGTATTTTAAAAGTAAAGTGCATTTCCATTTGGCTTCCAGCTACCTCAAGGCCTGCTGCCAGAGTTCCCTGATATTTGTTTTTCTTCTAACTGCTTGTTATTGTTAAACTTGTTCTTGAATGTATGTAGAATTCATTTGTCCTGAATTCAGATCTGGTGTGATAAGGACCTTGACATAGTTGTGAGTGATGAGGCATCATTAACTTAACTCACAAAGAAAAATTAAATATTTTCAGAGTAAGATTCAGCTCACCTCTTTAGATGTTTGGTTCAAGATGAAACAAGTACTAGACAGTGCTTTTGCCTGGAAAAGGATTTATTTGCTCCTGAGATCTCTCTGTAACACAGTTAAGACAGAGAATGCTCTTTGAAAGCTGCAGCTGCTGTCTCCTTAACTCTGCTGCCTCCTTAACTCTGCTGCCTGAATGTCCTGAAGCAGGATTAGATCTGAACTCAAATGTTCCTATATATGTTTCTAGTCTCTAGTGCTCTTCAAATAGTTATTTAATACCGCTTTAAAATAATGTCTGAAATGGTACTTATGCTTGAATATTAACATAAGTAACACTGCAATCAAAACGAGGGAGATTAACATTGCATGGATGAGTTGTCTGTCCTAGAGGTGTCTAAGCAGTCCATTAACACAATACTTTGTGTTTTGTGACTTTGTTGCAGAGCATTATGGAATCTAAAAGAAAAGTGCATACGAGAGAAATCACCCTTGTTAAATGTATCCCATCTTATTTTAATTTTCCACTTCAAATCACAATTAATATGTATTATTCACACCTTTTCATTTCTATGGTTAGAGTATATTGAAGTAGAACAGATGCTTTGTGCAGGCTGACCAAGGCATGGAAACAGACTATTGTTATTCATGTTTTTCAGCTCTCCTTCACTGTGAGCAAAAATAGAATAACAGAAGGGACTCTCAGCTACTGAAAGCAAAGTAAGTCAGCAATTTTAGGAGACAGTTCACAGAGAGGATTTAACCATTTCTTTTTGCAGTCACCACATGCATAACGTCAGACTGCTTATTGCAGGCAGTGGGAAGATGAGACAGTGGATTCAGATGGTAAGCACCTCAGGAATGGAAGGTCTCCTCCTAGATCACTTAGGCTAGAGATCTGTGGCTTGGTTCCTGATGTTCTATCTGTAACTGCACTGGTCACAGTCTACCAAAATGAGGCCTGGGACAACTGTGGGCCTAACTGGCACCCAGCAAAGACCTTTGTAATAGAATTCACTTGGGACAGAGTTCATAACTTTAACTTACCTTACTTATGCAAAAGTCATTAGGTACTTAAATATGAGGTAATTTTCTATATCAAGAATTATATGAGCTATAATTTTTTAGTTGAGAAAAGAACTAGCATCACTTCTGTCTGCAGCTGGTTTTGAAGGCTACTCCATACCCCAGCCCAGCATCTTGGGAATGGCAAATCTTGGCAAAAGAACTGATATGACTTGCTTGGACAAAATTAACCTGTGGTCTTGGTTAGTTAGCTCTAGAGTGAATTTATGTGCAGTATATATATTTATACTATATAGTGCCATTCAGACAGCTAAAGTCCACAGAATCTACCTGCCTAGAATAAAACGTATTCAAAGCTGGGCAACATTTTTCACAGAAGCACAGTAATACAATTTCTCCAATAAACTGTGGATGAGTGCAAACAAACATTTCTCTAACAATGTTGAAGAAAAATGAAAAGCTATCAAAAAAATAGTGTAAGACTACATAAAATACTAAACCCATTTAACAAAGAGTCTGAAAATATTAGTATCTTCTTTTCTTTTTTTCAGAATTTTGTGTAATGTAAAGTATCATTTTGAATCTGTAGTGGAAGTAGAAATATTTTACAGTAAAGGTAGAAAAACAGAAGCGTTAGAAAACTATAAAACATGCAAAGCTTCCATTCTTAATCCGCATTGCAAATTGAATTATGCAAACCAAAATTACCCCTAACTCTCTATTAGCTCAATGAAGGTCATCTTATGGAATAGTTATATTAAATTGAAAATCATTATCATAAATCTTTGTTGTCAAAATGTACATATGGTCCACTGTGAAAATCAGATAAGTTACATTAAAATGTGTTGTGTAGACAATATATTATCTCCTTAGGTTTGAAAAAGTAATAGGCTGCTGTTATCTCTGATGTACAAGAATCATATTTAAGAGACATAAATGTGGCTGAATAGTCACAGAAGGGTTTTTAGAACATATTTTGAAAGAATCTTTAAAAGAAGGAAGGAAGGAATCTTTCAAAAGTTAAGGTTTCAAGACAAACTGGAATAAAGGTATTTCAGGAAAAAAAATGCAGATAGTGATGTGTTGCACTGCTGGCTACGAAAGAACACGCAGGCTTCAGAGCAGCAGTTTGAACCACCAGGCAGGACCACCCCAAAAGGACCTGCTCTTCTTTATTCTCTCATTTATATATCTTTCTTAAGACAATCATGGATTGGTCAAAGAGGTTAACACCTCAATAAGTTCACAGGATAAAGATATGGTCAATCATCTTTCTCCGCCTTAGAGGAAAGGAATGAAAAACAATCTAAGAGTTCAAAACAATCTTGGCCAGTTAGGAAAACAGGGACTATGTTTATAGAAAATGCATGGGAACTTCTACTACAAAATTACAAACATGGAACTCTGCAAAAAGCAGGGCGACAGTGATGTATTCCCATATGATGCTGTTCTTTTGTTCACTTGTTTAACTCTGCATTGGGGTTTTTGGCTTCTCCAGTAATTTCTTTTGCTGTTCCATATACTATATATAGCTTTTGTCTTGCAATGATAAATGTCTTTTTGAAAGTACTCAAAATATTTCAACTTGCAATTAATTGTAGAAGTCACCCTCACTTTCTAAAGCTCTGACTTTTACTGCTAGAGAGAAATACTACTAGTTCTCATATCCCAGATGAAGATATTGTAAATGTAGGTGAAAAATAGCACCTTCTTAATTAGCATCTTTTAGTTTAAACACCTGAGATTTTGTGATCCTCCTCCAGCTGCTTTCCAGACTTTTCTAGACCTGTGTTGAAGCAGTTTTTCAATTTGCTTAACTTACCTATAGGACTAACCTCCCCTTTAATGACCTGGAAAGAGAAAGGTTACTCAGTGTATGATATGAATCACCATAAGATATGAATGTCTCTCTAGACTGATTGAAGCAAATGCAGACTGCTAGTCTGTGATTAGATTTCAAACTGCTCCTCTAAACAGAACACAATTTGATCTAAGGATATACTTAATGCTTTGTTGAACTGATTTAAGTGATTCATGTGAACACAAGTTATTCCATCCTTGCTGTTCTTTAAACCTGGGTATAAATTTTCGAACAAGAAAATAAAAGAAATACATATATTAAAATGAAAATCTGCATTGAATAAAACAGGAAAGCTGTTATTAATGTTTTCCCAAGAACAGTGGCACAATGAAGCCCATCTTAATGGCTTAATGCAACCAATAAGGCTTTCCATGAGCTCTTGAGCACATAATTCATCAGTTCACTGTTAAAATCCCTATCCTACCAGCTTGACCTCATTATTTTGGATAGCACTGAGATTTCTCAGTCATTCCTGAAGCTTCATAACATTAACACTGCCATTTTTTGATGAGAAGCAGCTTGCAAAATACTTATTTTTATTTGCCTGCTGGTGTGTTGCTGCCTGAAATTGCACCATATAACTAATTATAGCCTTAACACAGGTACTAAGTAATTTTAAGAAGAGTAGTATAAAAAACACCCCCATGCCATCTTTCAACTTTGCACCTAGCCTATTAATAAAAGAAAAATAGAGCTGGAGTCTGAATGTTGTAACATTGCTATTTTTAGCTCATGCTTAGCTCTGGTGTCCTCTGTGTGTGTTTGTACAGCATGTAATGTAGTGAGGTCCTGGCCTGCCTTTGGGCCTCAAGTGCAATGCAAGTAAATACACACAGACTCTGTGTTCAGCTAGTGTTAAGACTGTCCCTTCCACTAGTCAAAGAAATTATTCTGAGGCTTGCAGAGAAAACCCACTCCAACAGTCTCCATGTGTGTATTTACACCACACTCACGGCTCTGGAAGTGGAGTGCACAGTGAAAGGAGAATGTACTCATTAGTGTCTAATGCATTGTTCAAGGTTATACACAGAATATAGAAGTTTAATGAGAACTTAATGGGACTTCTACTACTACTGATTAGGTGTATCTATCATTTTGAGGATGCGAGTAAAGCTGCTTAACACCGTAAAGTTAAGGAAAAATGAATGCCCAGTATGTCACACCCTTCTGCCATTAATCACGTTCATTAGCTGCATTCCAGAGACAAGATTCTGACCCATTACCAGTGCAGTACTGGGAGGACCACTAACAGTGGCCTGCTGATTTGAACAGTGATTTATCACATTAACTGCTATGACTGCTTTTGTTCTTTTTGTCATATATAGCTTGTAGATTAACCTAACTATGATAAAAGAGGGAGTCCAGGACTTCATTGCAAATTTACTACCCATGGTGCCTTGCTGAAAAACCAGTTCCAGAGGGAGAGAGGCAGAGATGACATCTGGGGGGAGAAGCTACACCTTGCTGCTTTGTTTCAGAGGGCCTGGGGAAGGTGGTTACCCCAACAGAAGCTCCATATCTGTAGGAACCTGTCACCTACTACATCCCAAATTGGAGTTTTGTCAAATCCTGATTTTTTTAGTCTCTTTTTAAGATAGGAGTGTTAGCCTTTAGGTCAGGGTGCACCCAGGAAGACAAGACCAGTTATCCCTGCTTTTACAATGGACTTTTTAAACGTTTTTTTATCTGCTTCGCATCAAGCAGATTTTGTCCAGCATCTCGTCAATATTTTTCTTGGTCATGGGGAACCCCATCTCTAGTAAGGGAAATAAAATGCTAATGCTTGGAAGTTAGAGGTGGGAGAACTAAGTCCAGAACATTGCTACCTTGATAAGACTTGCAAAGTGCTTCTTCTGGTGGAAGAGGAGCACTGACTTGTGAATGCTCTGCAGGAAACGTCTCCTGAAGGACACCTGATCTTGCTCAGGTACTTTTACCCTGTGTTGAGACATCGATTGTATCCATCAAGCGGTCTTTTTTCTTTTGCTTCTTTTCCACTGTGTAAGAATATGTTTTTGTCTTTGATTCTTTTTGTTAGAGAGGGAAACCCCTCTAAATGTACATGCCTGACAAGAATATAGAGAAACATTTTAACTGTAGCTAATGAGGTTAGCATCTTTTAAACTAAATTATGAGTACAAAAGGACTGTAAATATTGCTAGAGAAAAAAGAGAAAAAAAAAGAAAGGAAGGTGTAACCCATCCTGTTCTTGCTCAAAATGCACTGATAGGATTTCTGTTGCTCTATTCTGTGACTCCTTCATAAGTCTTACAGATTTAAGTCAGGAAAGGTTTGTTTACAGAGGAAGAGTGCTTGAATATTGAATCTAAAAGATGTTTCATGTTTGATTGTAGCTCATTCATTCCTAGCTCATATATAAATTTTTAGTCACTTGCTGAAGGCAGTTGCATAATTGTTCCTAAATTTTATTGAATTAAATTAGCAAACTATGTAATTTTATATAATTGACATGGATTTGCATGAAACATGATTTTTCTACTGGAAATTCTATGAATCATTGTAACTGCTAGATTAAGGCAGATTAATTAATCACAATCTACATTCTTAACAGTAAGTATAGAAGAATGAATGATGAGCTCATTATATTACAGTATTAATATTTATTTTTTATTAATGTCTTGCTGGCTTCATTTGACTTCAGTATTTGGTGTGGACTAGAGGCAAGCTTGCTTTAACAAGCTGTTTGGGTGATATCTTGCAGATATTTTCCCTCTTACTGATGCAGAAGCATTGCTAAACAGACAGCCTGCAAGAGGCAACTTTGACCCTGTTTATCCTAATAGCTGTCCTACCATAAAAGTTTTTATAGGTTGTTTATTTTAGCTCTTAGAATTTTAGGAAAATTGTATCTGTGGAGTGTGGATAGTTATGGCTACCTAAGTGTTCTCTTTTTAAAGAGGCTTCCCAGTTATACTAATTGTCTCAAGTGATAGCCAAGCGAACTTGCTTTTTTCCTTCATATTCTGTCCTCCCTAAAAGTTGTTTTTAAGGTTTGATCAAATTTCTTCAAGCACTTTTAGGGGTGAACTTGATAAAGCAATTCAGGCCTTTCAAAACATGTATGAATATAAAAATCCTTAATGATTCTCTGTGGTTCCACTTTTAGAAAAATTCTATAGTTATAAGATTCTGAAAGGCTACAGAAACTTTTAAACCACAGGGAGGATTTGTGCTCATGCAAATGTATTTTTATGCTTGGATTTTGTATCTTTAAGGAAGAGAAGTCATTCATCTTTAGCTTTGGATCACCCACTGTCGGTCGAATTTTATTTGTTTCTTCGCTAGTTTTCTGTGTCCTCATAATTAGATCACATACATTTAGATATTGTTAGTTTTCATATGCAGCCTGGAGGACATACTCACTTCTAACCTAATCAGGTATCTGCATTAACTTTCCCTTTTCTCAGGTGCTTCAGGCAGCCCAGACCCCTTGGGCATGGAGGATTTTTGCATTACGTGCTACAGAAATGGTGCCTGCCAACTGAAAGCCTTTGCCTTCAGGTTCAATTCTGCCTTCTCAGAGACCCTGCTAGGCTAAGTGTCTCATTTCCAAGAGCCTCAGCCTCACAAGCACTTTGCTGTAGTGGTTCTTACTGAGTGCTTTCTCTCATGCTTTTAAGGGCTTAAAAATACCCTTATGCTTTCTTTTTTTGCCTTTTGGTTTTTTTTTCTTTTCATTTTTCTTTTTGAGTGGTTTCAATTTTCTGTCCTGTAAGTGACTTCTGAGTCTTGGAGTTTGCGCTGTTTGCTGCAGCCTCTACCTGCAGAATTAAAACAGGATTCCTCTGCTAGTAGAGCACATCTCCTTCCTTCTTTTGTGCTTGAACTACCTGCCTTTGGGCTTCTTGACCTACCTGTCAAGCTTTTAAATAGATATACACACATCAAAAGCTAATCCCCAGTAAGTTTAGCTGTTTGTGTTTTAAAGAGATGGGGACACCTCCAGCAGAAATTTAATCTTGCTGCAGCAGTAGCCAACAGACTCCTGAACAAATGGCAGCTACATTTGTCATGCTTGAAAGTACCCTTCCTCTTGATGCACAGCATGCTCTCTCCTGCTCTCAGAAGCACAAGGTGCAGTTTGGGTGCAGCTGTCATAGAGTGATTTGCTCCAGGCTTTTTGCCTCAAGCTTCACTTCTGTGTTGATACGTCCATAACCTCTCTGGTTTCAAAGCCGTGGCTGTACTGCCTGACTTCTTCCTCCTGCTCCTGGGGAAAATGCTGCTGCTCCAAGTGCCCTACCTATGGGCAAAGTTATCTGGACTCACCATTTGCTTATTCTTCTGCTTACACTTATGCTTACCCTTATTTTTTGATTAGTGGACTGTGTTTTCTTATAACTGAGAACCATCCAGGTTTAATGATCCTATCTTCTCTTGATCCAAGGACATAATTCATTTCAAAAGTGATCAGTGAAACAAAAATTTCCAGAATGTCGACTCTTTCAACATAAATGGATGTCCTGTGCCACTGTGATCATAAAGACCTCTTAAATTACTAATATTTTCTTGTTGGTAGGCAAGACAAAGACAAAATACCCAGGACATAGAAGATCCGAACGGACATTTGGAAGAGCCCAACTTACACCATGGATGCTAGAGAGATCTTAAAATAACTGTATTTCCAGCTTTGGTGGATCACTTGGGAGTCTGGAGTTGGATGGAATGGCTCCAAATCACAGGCTGCCAAAATTTTAAGAGGGTTCTTTAAAAGCCTGAGACTGACATCTACTAAAACAGGCTCCAAAGTTGGATATGTAAAATGAGATGGATAGACCTTGACATCATTTGATTAAAACATATTTAACATTAATTTTTAGACGAGTGTGTTAGAGTATCCTATCGGTAATGTTTGGGGCTTAATGGCTTTCATGACTTTAAAAAGGCTTAATAGCTTCCATTAGGCTTTCATTAGCGCTGCTGGAGAAAACAGGAAGATGCACATGCAGAAAGGCAGTGATTTGTTTTGTAATTTTGTACTGTGGTGGATGAAAGTGTTTGTAAACGCTGCCCAGGAAACTGTATGGATGTTAAAGAGCAGACTCTGCCTGGTGTTCTTTGGTTCTCACAGAAATGGGTTCAGAATTCAAATTTAATATTTTTTAAGATTCATTTTGTAAGATAATTTGTGAAAGAAAGCAACTGGCTTCCCTGTGAAATCTTGTCTTAACTGAAGTTCCGTGCTGTTCACATATGCTCTTCATATGTTTGCCTGTATGATCTATTTACTTTTGTGCTTTTTATTTTACTACTTAGTCATGCACAGCAGGACTTGATGTACCTGCAGGGGAAGAGTAGGGTACATAATACACACAAAATGGTTTCCATAATTTAAAAAAAACCTGACCTTTATTTCACATGACTCATATGATAGCATATTTGTATGAAAATGAGCATTAATTTTAATTTAATAATTGTGACAACTATTTTTTAGTAAATGAAGACAAGGGAGACAAACTGGAGTTCCAAACAATACCTGTTAAAAATGAGTTCTTTTTATGCCACTGTTTTCTGTGCCCATAACCAGAGAAATTCCATGTGCAATTTCTGTCCTGTCACCATAGGATTTCTTTTTGACTGTGGTGGAAGGCCAAGAGTTTGGACCCTTTGAAGTAAATTTTGGTTACAGTTTACTTTGTTATTGGAAAGTACAGTGCTAATGGGACTGGCAGACGCTTGCATGGAAAACATACAATTTTCCATATACAGAACCCAACGATTTCGGAAAATGTCCTAATTATCTCTTACCTAAATTTTATGTTGTGCTTAAGGATTTCTTGACAATTTCTGATATGTTTTTAATGGCTCTCTTTCCTACCTAAATAGAAAAGTCTTGTTCAAACTAAACCTGGTCTGTGTTACTGCATGGTAGTATTAACTGCTTTCTTGCTGCTGAAGGAATTAGAGATTTTTTACTTTTATTTTTTTCTCCTAGAGATCTGTGCAGCATTCATCTTAATATCTTAAGGGTACAGAAGAGTGTTCCAGTAGACAGCAGGACATCAATTACAGATGTGAAGCATGCTTGCAGGCCTATGGGTCTTATGTTAGCAGCCTGTTCAAAGAATTAAGAAGTGAGGATCCAAGACAGCCCAGATATTACAAATTTCTGTCAGTGGTCATTGCAGCATGAAATCTCACATGAATTTCACTTCTTGCAATCCTTCAAGGTGAGTTATGTAACAAACCTCATAAATTATTATTATCAGGACAGGTTTAATGAGTGATTAGAAGGAAAATTGAAGGATTAATTAACTTGAAATGTTCTTGCAGAGTAACAAATAGTCCAAGCTTATTATGTGAAAAGAAGCTCTTTGCTATGCAGGTGGTCATCCTACTGCTGCAATAACCCAACAGGGTTTTTCAATCCTCACTAAAGGAACAGAATCACTAAAGAAGTTTATAATTCTTGGGAAAAAAATGGGCCTTACATACTTTACTCTTAAATTTTAAACTTCATTTTGCCTAAAGACAGATGTTAAAACTGATCTTCAGAGTCCATGTGAATGACCTGAAGTTTTTTCTTTCTGAACTGAAACAATTTAGGAGAACATTGAGTTCCTGATTCTCTAGTTCTAATTCAGAAATGTTAGCATTTTTATGAAAAACACTTTTCAAGGTCTGTGGAAGTACTTGAATATTATACATTAACATACCTCTTTCCCATCAACAATTTTCTTGACTGAGAGCATAATTTTTTTCTTGCTTCTTGTGAAGACTGAAAAACATGATGGATGCTTAAAAAAGGTGACTCTACTCATTTATACCATAGATAGTGTTTGTATTAAAAGACCAGTCACGAATGTCAAACAAATTAAAATGGAAATTAAGAGTTAGAACTGTATATTCTGTTTTTAAATTTATCTCTATTGTGATGTGTCGGAGTTTGGATCTTGGTTTTTTTTTGGGAGGCTTTCTTTCTTTTTCTTTATCTTCAGGAATTTTTCTCCCATGAGCTGTTAATCACTGAGTACTTAAGAGAACAAAAGCACATGGCCAAAGCCTTTCTCCTCAACAGGGCGGAGAGCGGAGGGCAGGGGGCGGGGGGGGGCAGAGATCTCTCTAGTGAAAGCAGGGACAATGCGAGATTTTGGGGACTGAAAAAAAAAAGGAAGGGGCGNATTTTAGATATTAGTAAAGAACTGTTATTCCTATTCCCATATCTTTGCCTGAGAGCCTCTTGATTTTAAATTTATAATAATTCAGAGGGAGAGGGGTTGCAGTTTTTCCATTCCAAGGAAGGCTCCTGCCTTCCCTAGCAGACACCTGTCTTTTAAACCAAGACATGATGTAAGATTGAGAACAAAAAAGCCTGAAAGATCTAGTAGTAAATGTGTTTGGTTCATGTTTTATGAAGAGTAAGAGAATAAAGCACTAGAAAATCAAGAGAGATTGCTCTTAATATCTTGTTGTTCACAGCTGTAGGAGTAACAGGTAGAACAGCTGTTCTTGCAGAGCAAAGACATCATGCTCTGGTTGATTTTTCTTGTTACAACAAACCAGATACGCAAGACTAGTACATGCTGCAAAAAATTTAAACACTAAAGTCATGGCAGAACCCTTTGAAGATTTTAACATATGCTTAAAATATACTTTTAGAGCCTAGAATAAACAACACTTGCAATATTTCTTTGTGCTAAATATTAGCTGTGATACACTTCCTTCTCCTCCTTGCCTTTATAGAAATGCAGGATGAAGAGAATATGAGGTACTCGGGTGTTAAGTGGTTTTAGTCTGTATTCTACAGCAGAAATAAATCTGTGTTGACAGTCAGTCCAATATTGTCACTCATTGTACATGCAACATCAACAGAAATAGCTCTCCTCTACTCAAACCTAGATATTATTTGCAAAGTTGAGAGAAGGTTCCCCCTCATAAAGAACATTTTGCTGGATGGACTAAAACCAAGAAGAAACAAATTCAAAGAGCAAAGAAATGGAGAGACTGAAATACATCTCTGGTTTTATAGATTTAAGAGAAATGTAAATTCTTTGCAAGGTTTTGAGCAAAAAGAGTCCATTCTAAATTTTTAGAATTTTTATTACTTTCTAAAACATATATAAATTGAAGAAACTTTGGTTTTGTCAAACTAAGTTTTCTGAGTCAAACAATAATATATCAATGCTTCAGGCAGCCTATACCCGCATAAGTTAAGAGAAAAAAGCATTTGAGGAGAAAAAAGCATTTGAGGAGAAAAATCTACCAAGTACAGCAAGATTACTCTTCTGCAAGGGATTGCATATCTACAAAACTGCTTTAACATATATGAACAGGAACTCTTACAACTGCTTGCAAATTCAAGGCCTGTGTGAAGAATAAACAGTTAATTGAAGTGTAGGTTTGAATGTAATTCCACTTTTAAGTCTCAAATTCTATTGCTTTTGCTTGTAGGAATTAGTGCTTTTATCATCATGGTCCTGATTAAATAAACAAGAGCCAAAATGAATCATATTAAAAAGTATAAAACATTTTCTAATAATTATTTCTATTTCAACAGTTCATTAAAGAAGTCTGTAACAATTTTTTGCTCAGGAACTTTACGTTTTTGCTACCAGCATATTTAGCTGCACATATATTTTTCTCACAAGATTTCTTGCAATTTTAATTGCTGAATCTGGTTGTGTTAAAATCATCCTTGGAGAAAGCAAACCTGTGCTCTTGACGAGTTATGTTTAATAGCAGATTTGTTAATTGTCAGTTTTGATAACTGGAAAATTATCATTGTTTCTTTCAGCTGAATTTTTGTCACTAAATAAGTCTTCTACTTATATAAACATATTTTGCATTTATTGCTTGTTGTAAAGATGGTGAATAAAGTTTAGGTGATGCAATCTTTTTCCGAAAAAAAAAGGAAAAAAGAAGAAGGTAAACAAATACTCAGATTACTTAACATTTAAGATGTGAGGTGTCCACATTTCTACAGGAATTTTAACTCATAGAAGCATAGAATAGCCTTGCTTGGAAGGGTTCTTAAAAGATCATCTACTGCAACTCTTAAATACAGTTATTTTCAGTCGATTGCAAAATTGGAATTGCAATTAAAAGTCTGTCTTTTTTAAACATTTTACTTAAAAGTGGGTTTTATGTGAAGTAATCTGTTTTCTTTCCTACTATCAAAGAAGAGTATGAAAGAAGAAAATTACGTCTAAATTAGTAAATATATACACCAAACTTGGACAGAGCTTCAGCTATGGAATATATGGTTAAACAAAATGCTCAGAATGAAAAGACTTTGCAAAGTGATTTTTCAGCCAGAACTGATGGTGATTGAATGTTTGTTTGATGGAGTACTGTTGTCACTTGGTTCCATTGTCCTTCTGTAAGTGACAGCAGCTCCAATCCAGAAAGGGGGTCTCTAACTTTTGCTCTGAAGAGGAGTGAGAGCACCATTTGAGCAATCCCTGCTCCAACATTTTCCATCCAGATTAGCATAGAGTTGAGACATTTTGAGCTTTTCTAGTCAGGCCTTGAGAACAAAGAACAGCAGAGGGAAAACTTTGTTGTTCAGACCTGAACTAATCAAAGTATTTTTAATAGAAATCTTTCTTCTGATTTTTTTTTAACTTCTGAAGTCTTACAGCGTAATGAAATCCATATTCAGCCACAGTAAATATTGAGATCAGATGCTGATCCTACTGTAAAACATGTTGATATGAAAATGCATAAGATTATGTGGTAATATTTCCAAAGGTTGCTATCAAATCAGCAACACATGGACTTCTGGAAAGCTTAATTAACCTTTGGTGTTGTTAAAGTTACTACTTAGTTCACCCATACTGAGGAGATTATCTGGCAAAGAAGTTGGAAAGCTGATGATTTGAGCACAGGCATGCAATTATTCTCACTGGTAGATTATGTGCTGATGGGATCCAATTATATGCCAACCAAGCCTCTCTGAATCATCAAAGAAGAAATGTTAAAAATTCCCTTGGCTCCAAAGCATGATCTCTGCTGCCATGTGTCAGAGCTGTTCTCTGACTAATACAGGTCCCTGGAAGACAAGTCTTTCTCATCCTTGCAATATCACCTCTCAGAGCATCCTAGGGGATTAAGTGGAAGTACAGACCACTTCTCTGGAGTGCATGTATTAGTATGCTTGTTACTGTGACATTATTCCAGTCGCCTGTTTTATTTAAAGATTACCAGACTGTAGGGATGGGATAATCTAGTGTTAGCTAATGACATTGAAATGATGTTTGATACAAGTCAAGGTTAGGTGAAAGAGAACAGGAGTTAAATATCCAACACACATGAGAGAAAGATGACAGTTTATAAAGAGGCAGGGGGAAAAAATGGGCCTAATCTGCTGATTCCAAATGCAAGCTGAATACCTTTCTCTTTGCTTCAATGTCTACTGCCTGCCAGCCTTATGACTGCTGTGAGCAAGTGTCTGAGTGCTCAGTGTAGTTATCTGCCTTGGCTGCATCTTTAGAAGAGAAGTTGGGTCTGGGACAGTCACACTGTTTAAAATTTTAGCCATTTCTTCAAGACTAAATTGAGACTGTTGAGTTCTTTGTTTGTTCAGAGATATTTAATCTTCTCTTTCTGGAATACTAACAGTCCCTTGCTGCTTCTGATTTTCTATCGAGTTGGTAGGATCAAGGCAGGAGAAGTGCAGGTAATTCCCATGATGGCAAATGAAGAACCTTTGCTTCTTCAGGGATTTTTTTTCCATATCTGGGAATGTATCATTTCTGTAGCCAACATTTGCATAATTTATTCCTTATATTTCATGTAAATATATGACTACTGTTATCTGTGCATACATTAATAACTGTGCAAACAGGAAGATGACTAGTGGCTTGGAAGATGAATGAAACAACCTCAGTTCCTTTTCGTGTTGGGGTGACAGACCTCTCACTCCCACAACTTACCCTGTGACAAGTGCCACCATGAGTTGTTATGTATAGAATTAGAGATTCACAGTGATTTAAAGGGGTGAGATTTGACCCTCATTATGTCTTATTCCATCATGTGCTTTAGTATTAAAAAAGTATTATTATAAATGAGTAGTATAAATGAGATAAAGTTATAATGCTAGCACTAATAAAAAAATATATATATATATAAAATTTTAAGGTAAAATCAGTTTGCTAGGTTGGACAGAAATGAATATGCTTCACTTCCTATCAGGAAATGGCTGTCAGGCCCAGCCAGCAGATAAAATTCACTGCCTTTTGATATATAAGAAGGAGTGTGTTTCCTTGGTTATTATTCTCACATTTATGATTGCAATTTTATGTTTAAGATGTTAATATCAAAAATAGTTAGATTTTATTCTCCAAAGCTTCTAAAAAAAGCATTCTTTAAATTCCTGGGCAGGATTTTCTGGGAGACCTCCAGCAAAAAGCCACAACATCCACTCCATATATTACAGTTTTGGCCCCGTTATGTGTATATATACATACATGCTTTCATTGTATACTACACTTATTTCTTCCTGACTGTCTAAGCATTCAGAAGAATAAAGCATAATGAACATATCAAAGTGGTGAGAAATTTCAGGCTTTACTTTGACGAGATCTGAAAGGAATATGAGCAATATACACATAGAAGTTTGAATTGAGTTGAACTTTCATAAGGATGTTTCTACTTTCCTTTCTCTGTTGAAGACTTTGGGTACCCTCCAGATTTGCTCTTCTTATTTAAGCATCCTTAGATAGAATCTGAAGCCTTGTTGGGGCAACAGAAAGGAAATGTAGGTGTCTGGATATATACCCTGTGGAAACCTGTCTTCCTTTTTTGTGACAGTAAAAAGAGAGAAATATTTCCTGAATAAATTCGTGCTACACTGGAATAGAAGTATTTTGTCATACTTTTAAATGAAAAAATTATTGTAAAAATATAAATATAGATAACCATGAATTGTATAGACCTATGGTGTAGACTGAAATGGAAAAAGTCATCTTAATTCCATATGTACAATGCAAATTTGAACAGAACTTGAAAGGGCTTAATTCATTCTTCTTCTAACCCTCTTGGTTTACTTAACATTAGACCATGCATTAATTCATCTAAATATTTTTTACATCTATATTGTAAACTCAGCAGTCGTAATGCACCTGCATATCACCTGTAACCTACAAAATAATAGAAGGACATCAGAGAACTTGTGGTTAAAATGCTTATATTTCACTGATTAATAATACAAAAAGTCAAAATAAAAATTAAATTCATTCTTAAACCCCCAAAATTATGGAAATAACATCTGTTATTTTGCAGTCTTGTTTGTGCAGGCACCATGTTTTAATACAATTCTGGTTTAATAAAAATAGATTTTTTTAATACCCTATCTAAACTGCAGGCTCATCTGTTTATAACAACATGACTCTTCCATCAAGCATGTAGCTATAAAAAAAAAAGTATAATCAGATTTTCAGTGTTCTAGACAGTCACGGAAATAATGCATTGAAATGCAATGGTGTAATTTTTGTATACTTCTATTCCTCCAGAGATTGAGGGACCTCAGAGGGTGCCATTAAGAGGTCAGATCCTATCAGGAGTTAGCCACATGATGGTTGTTGAGGAATTACAGAGCAACCCCAGTGATTGGAGTATTGCAGTGCATTAACCATTAAACAAGTGATAAATGTTCATCTGCTCCATCTGTTTCCCCAAATGTTCATGTAGTAGGCATTGGGATTCTCATCTTGGTTATTTCCTAGGTGCTAAAATAATACAAACAAATTATACAAAATAAAAGAAAGTGCTGATAAAATTCTGTACCTTAAACGTTTATCTTTGCTCACTACCTATGTTCTTGAAATACCCATTGTCTTCAGATTGCTGCTGACAATCAGGGAGGTCATACTGGTTGAGCATCCCCAAATACTAGTCCTACTTCTCTCATAGTTTCCCACCTATCCCGAGATGTTTAAACAACCACTCAGCAGTTCCACACTGAACAGCTCAGTGTTTTTAACCTGTTAGTGGTGCATATTTCTATCTTTAAATGTAAACCAGCTATTAACAATATCTTTTTAGCTGTTTCTCTAGCAGATCAGTTTTCTCTGCAATGGTAGCTGAACTCCTTAGGTGTGGAAACTCCCCTAGGTACTGCATGCAAAGGAGATGGTAAAAACAATTTCCTTCTGTCAGAGTCTTTATTTTGTAACATGATAGCTGCAGTACTATAGGAAGGTGAACTACTCTGATCACTGCGTGTGGATTAAAGCAAAATCCTGTTTACCTCATCAATTTGAATAAAGAGTTTTTGCAAATACGCAGCCCATTACTCAGTTAAAATGCTTCTTCCATGTTTTGATTTCATAATGAAATAAAAAAAACTTACAACCTTCCTTGTTGAATCCAAGCTTTCCTCTAGGCAATCCTTGTCTATCAGTAATCACAATTAGTGTTCTTGTTTACTCAATGGCAGTTTTAAATAAACTAGCAGTTAAAAATAAGCTGTCACATAATTCCTGCTCCAGAGTAAGAATAACAAAGGTAAAATAATCAGTCTGTTTCATCCCAGGACCAGGCAGAGGGAATTATTTCTTTTTCAGAGCTGCAAAGGCAGGTGGAAGGTCAAGTACAGTTCTGCTTTTCAGATGGTTTTTGTAATGGAGTGTCTCTCAAACCTTATGATCCCTTCACGACTCTTTGTCATACAACACAACTCTGTTAAGAGTGCATGTGGAACTGAACTTGGAAATGAAGTGTATAAAGCAAAAAAATAAAATTCAAAACCTTCTAAATATATCTTAGGTACCTCCTTACCTAAACTTCTCTGGACTTAAAACTTAATGAATTCTTTTTAATTTGAACCTGCAGAAAAATGAAGAAATGGACTTCCTTAGCTTAATTTACCACAGCCATGCTTAGATGGGACCTGGCAGTACTTCAAAGACTCCAGTGCCACTGTAAGACAGTGTGAATGATAACCCAGAATGGATCTGGCTTCTAAAGTCTGTTTGAGAAATGAGATGAGAGTTTTACACACCTCCTGCTCCCTTGCTGTCTCAGAGCTCTGATCATTAGGTCATTCCAACCCTTCAGGGAGGGCACAGGCAGTCTGGGACTTTTGGTCAGAAAGTTGGATTGGTTCCTACTGTGCTGTTGCTCATCACAACCCAGCCTGGTTTTTGGGAGCCAAGGGCTCTGGGCATCCCTTGCATTTTTTTCCATGCAGCTCTGGCCTCCAGGAATTTTGCCCACTGAAAGGACACTTCCTTCAGTCAAGATCTTCACCTTCTGTTCAGTCCCCAAAGTCCTCTGTTTTCCCAAGCTAAATATTTTGTGTGGGAAAGCACAGTTCATGATCAGTCTCCCAGTTGTTAATTTTGGTTCCTGTCTTTACCAACTAGAGGATTTGGCATGTGCTACTTTGGTTCACTACAGGTATTATGAAAGGTAATAGAGAAAGTTGCAGATTTCTGTATGAAAACTCAGAAGTTCAGTCTGAGACATCATGTTACATGCACCTCCACCTCCACCCCAATTATCTATCACCTGTTTACATTCACAACCAGAGCTACTTTTTTCTCTACCTGCATGATCTCTAACTTTGCCCTTGGGTGATATGTATCATAAGAGTAGCATCCCCAGCACTTAATTCCCAAGAGAACTGAGCTTCAGTAGCAATCCAGGACTCAAATCATCCATCCATGTGGTTTGCTTTGGATTTGGGGTCTCTTGACTATCCCCAGATCCTAATAATCTTGTCTTGCAGCACATTCTAAAGATAACCCTCTAAACTCCCACCAGACCTTCCTTACTGCTTGTTTCCTGTTTTTCTCCACATTCAAATACCTTTTATTGATTTTTCCTACAGGCAGCATCACAGTTAATGCATTAGAGCTTAAGCCTGGAGACTTCTGCTGAATTCTTAGCAGTAATACAAGGTTCCAGAGGGGCTACTCTGCCCCTCTGCAACTCAGTTCCACATTTGCCAAATTTGTATAATACTCTTTTCTGTTAAGCAGTATGCATAGAGGAGGGAATTATAAAGGATGGAAAACATAAGTATATTTTGGGGTTTCTTTTTGAGCTTTATTGCAATGTTTTGAAGAATTCTTAGCATATTTTATGGTTAGCCTTTTAGAGAGAATAAATGAAAACAATGTTAGCAAGTAAGCATGTTTAGAAGTGCATGCTTTCTTCAGTGAGGGCTTATAAAGCAGCTTGAAATGCTCAGATCCTCTCTTCCAACTCCCCAGATATCTTTGTATCTGTACTGTGTTCCAAATACCATCTGCTACTGCTTATGTGCCTCATCACTGAAATGTAAACTGAAATTCCTCCACACTGGCACAACAAGTGCACACTGAAGAATTATCGTCTTCTATTGGAGAAAAATAAAACCAGAACTACATTACCATAGCAGTTATGGGATGTTAAATATTCATGGTGACCTGTGAGGTCCTAAGAGTTCTTTTCTAAGGCTAGTAATGCAATAAACACAGCACCCATTTTTTTTGCTTTGGCTTAATTCACTGTTACAGCTTCCACAAACTGAGTGGAATAATTCTTAACAGGGGAAATTCAGTGTAATGAACACATTAACTCTGTTTTTCCTAAAGATTAAATACGGTTTCTCTCATGGCTTTATTTGTGCAAAGTTTCTGCACTCTCCTGCTGCTGAGAACTTTCTCCATGCAGCTGACCAGAGGGCCAAACAACTTCTCTCTTTTGGGCTCCAGGCACTTTAAACCTACGGAGTTCATGAAGCACAAAATGCACAAAGTGCATTTGGATGTCAGGCTGACTCTGAGTGGAAGATTTCAGTTAGTTCAGTAAACATTTTGATTATTTTTAAGTGTTCTGATTTTGAATGTGTGGGCCTAGAAAAGATCTTCTTGTGCTTGGGAAACGGCAACTTTGAAACCAACAGCGCTGTAAATCAGCATTGCGTAAGTGTAGCTGTGCTCTGAAGATGGGTTTCTTCTCCTGAAAGAGCACAATTTCTGTGACCAGTTGAGCTAGACAGAATGGGGAAAGTGGTCCAGGACTGGGCTGGATTACTTCTGTTATCCCTCAGGTGCTGGAACTTGTTTGTGTCTAACTGGCCCAGCATATGTCAAGGAGGCTGTTAACTCACTGGTGGCATAGAACATTTAAAATGAGGATTACAAATTTAGAATAGAAAAATGCTGAATATTAAAAATTAAATACATGTGAGAAAGTGGGATTTTCTTTTCTTGTGTCCTCTTCTTGCATTCTTCTTTATCATCTTTAAGCTTTTCTCTGAAATTTTATGAGATAAAACTAATTTTTTAATTGTAGCTGGAATGTTCTGGTATTTTAAATCTCTGTAAAACTCTTGAAGAAGAACAGCAATAAAGTGAAAATCATCAGTGGTGAAATAGTTAGCCAATAATACTCTGGGTTCTTCTTATTTATGGATCTACTGGCTTTTGTTTGGATGAAGAATGTGGGACATGTATAAGCTGATCTGAAAGGTGGTAGCATTTATCTTTTTGCTTATTCATCTGTAGGAGTGTTTTAACTCAGTTTCACTGAGCACGTCCTGAAACTTTTGATTAAACTGCATTTAGTGGATTGGATTTGGGAGAGTACCCTCACATACCTAAGGAATGTTAAACTGATAAAATAATGCCAAGTCTTCTTATTTTATTTCCTATATCTTAATGTGAAACTGGCACTATAATTAGATAATTTGAAAATTTAATAGAACTTTCGTCCTTGAATTAATACGGACAGATCAGAGTGACAGCTCTGAGTCGGGAGATGAAATATAAAAGGAATGGTGTAAACTACATGGAGTCACTTTATAATAGCAATTTTCAGTGTTCTTGTAATAGGGACTGTCTAATAATTACACATTGCCCGGGGAGAATTCATCAGCTTAGTGTAACAAATAGTAAAGCACATTATCATGATAAGCACATGAATTAAGTTAGAATCACAAAAAGTACAGAAGTTCAGTAATTCTTCTAGGAAACTCAATCAGCATTAGTAATTTCACCAAAATGAGGGCATGTAATAGGTCCCTTATTGCAGAATAATGGAATTGTCTTTAATAAAAAATAGAGGTTTGATTGTAGAGTGAGATGGGAGACTTTCATTGTTTTGGCTTTAATAAAGACAGATGCATGACATTATGTATTTAAAATGATCATTTTTACTCACTAAAACAATACACATTATATATAATATACATAGCAGCAGACTGATAGATTGCTGGGAAGACATGAAGAATGTCAGTTTGCATTAACACAGCAACATTACTTCAAAAGGCCCCTGCCAACGTAAATGAGATCATATTCCCAATCTGCTATATTTAAACTAAGAAAGATCCATTTATTCTCTTACATGCATTAGCACGATTTCCACTATAGTCAATGGGTCAAATTGCTCTTAAACACAGTTGCCCAACACCATCTATTTCAGTGTAGTGACAGCAGAATTTAGCCTGCTGGCTTGTCTGATGTAGTGACTTTGCTGCCATTTGCAGGGCAGACGGGCTGACATGTCCATTAGACCTGTGGCTGTTACAGTTGTACTGCACTCCATAATTCTTTTGATCAATTAAGAAACAAAAGCACTCCTGAAATTTAATTTGCTGTATCTTTATAGGGTTTTTTTTTCGGTATAATGAATTCTGAGTAGTGTAATTATCTTTAGAAGAGGTACTGAATAATGCTACCAATTTAAAATATTGAACAAAGTATAGATTTGTGGCCAAAACATAGCTTGAGAAAGAATTAATCTATCTATCTACCCATCTCCCTTGGTATCTTATGAAAATGCTGCTTGTCCTTTAGCAGTGTATATTATTATTTTCTTTAAACCACTTATTCATTAAAAAAAAGAGATATTACCATTTCAAAACATTAAATAAAAGAGTCTTATATTTCAAAAAACTACAAACCCTGTCATAAGAATGGAAATAAATGTGTATACACCTCCAATCTATTTTTGCTACCAACAGTTAGCTAAAATATAGGCCTTGGTAAAATATAATTAAATTTATAAAAGTTCTAAAGCTATAATGTTAGAGTTTCCCTTCTGATCAGACTTTACAAATGGCTTTGCCAGTCTAAGAAAATTTTGTTTTTAAAGCATAATAGCTTTTGATAAGTGCATATTGATTTGAAGAATGAAGTAGTTACAGGGAAGAAAAGATTATTCCACGGTTACTCCCAGAATTCTGAATTGCTCTTCCTGGATTGCAGTTTTGCTTATGTTATCTATTTACCACAACATCTAGAAAAGAACTGTATTAATTTGATTATCAAATCTGTAAGTAACTCATGTAGATCTTTATTTGGAAAGAAATCAGATGCCTTGGGATACAAACAGGTAATACTGTTTTTTCCAAAGTACCTCAGGCACTAACTTCATCCTTAGGAGCCTTAATGTCTCTAAAACATAGTTCTGAGAAATCAGACTCCATTAAATTTAAATAATGTGCAGGCTATATGTGCACTGGTAGTGCTCTCCTGGTATGGAAATAGCAATATTCTAATGCAGATAACTGCTCCAAGAGGAAATTCAGTAGGAACAGTAAAGTGATGCATATTAAGTCAGCATCAGTACATTAAATTACCCTCTGAGTGAAACAAGTTAAATTGGTCAAATTTCAGGTATACTGATCAAGCAGCGTTACTTCTGGGAACTCTGCTGATGTAGCATGTCAGTCACAGTTAATAACCCTTAGTACCCTGAAGCAACTTAACTAGCAATAGAAACCAATTCAGAGGACCTGTCCTTAGTTCATAAATGACTTGTGAAGCGAGACTTAATCTCTGAAGCCATGCAGAAACCTTTGGAAGGCTGTATTTTTGTTCCTAAACACTTCCTTGCAAATATGCTCTGTTTAAAGTTATGAGGGAGTTTTTAGAAAAGGCCCTTTCTAAACCTATGAGTTGTGCCTTTCAGATGTAACATTAAGATTGGAGATGTTGTGGTCCAGGTGCCTTTATACTTCCAAGGCCAGAGGTCCAAGACCTCTCAGCTGAGAATTAAAAATTAACTTGGAACACAAGCCTCCCATTTTCGCTCATTTATAGACTTTTGGGTAGAAGGTGAGCAGCACCCTATCAAGGCATGAAAGTGGTTTACTTAGTTTCTCTTGCTCTTCTTCTTGGAGATCTCTTAGTTAAAAGTCCTTGAGAAGTCGAAATTCCTTGAGAAGTCGAAATTTGCAGTGCACACAGAGTGCAGGTATCAGATTTATCTTAGAAATATTGCTGTAATTTAATAGTGAGGTATCCACAGAGACCAAGAAGAGAAAATTAACTTTGGTGCTTGACTGTCTGTTTCAACTAGGTATTATTTCACCAATTTACATGACAGTCTTAAAGGACAGAAAGGCTTTTTTTGGAAAAAACCTAATGGTATGAGCAGGAAGGTCTTGGTGTCCTGCCAAGGTGCAACTGCATGAAACCTTGCTTACCGAGTGCTTTGAATTCTTTAAAGAAAAGTGTAATAAAACTGCAGGTTATTGTTATGAAACATACAGAGACTTCCCCTCTCAAATTTTCTTCTTACATTGTCCGTGACAATCACATAATTTCCCGCTTGGCGTCCATCCTCCATTCTTTCTTATGCAATTACCTGTTGGCAAAACTGCTTTGCACACTAGAAAAACAGACTTTGTCCAGAAAGTTACCAAGCACAAAAACTCCTCATATGTCACAGAGAAGGTTTTACATGTTTTATGGTAATATTTAAAAATTTATGTCTTCATGGGAATATTATCCAGACATTTTGTAATTAACCTTGACCTTCTGTCACGTTTTTGTGCATGTTCTACAAGCTTATGGGTATGCCTGATTTTATCTGGATTGTTGAATCCTGAGATAGAAAAGGAAGATCCTGAATTCTCTGCTACTAGCAGCTCAGAGAATTTAGTACGTTGCTGTGGCTGAGATACTGGGATGGTAGAAATGTTATATTCTGATTACCTAAATGCAATTTATGGTATTTACACAGCTTAATTTTTAAAGCAATTATAGTCTTTATGTGCTCCTAAGTGAACTGAATGCAAGCTGTTTTCCTTCCTGTCTTTAAACCAAACATCACTCAGTCCAGAAGCCATGATGGGAAAAGTGCTTAATTTTCTTTAGAAATATCTAAAGCACTCTGATAGCTTGCTGCTTTGTGCTGCACTGCTGCATGCAGGTGCTTATTATAATCCCTACTGAGTGCTTAGAAGCCATCTTCATGTTAAGATTTGCTGTATCCAGCTGTTGCTCTGTCTCCTGACATTACTACACTGCCCTTAACCTTCCTTTTGCAAGCTTTGCTGCCAAGGCCATGTGTGGGTCTGCTCAGGACCCTTAGCTCAGCTTTGTGCAGCAGGCACAGCCACCTGAGCACTGCCTGGGAGCTCTGCCTGCACTGAGGGTTGTCAACCCCTCTCCATCAGTCCTGAACTTTGAGCATGGCCTGTTCACCTTAGCTGGGCATTTCAGCTGGGAAAATTTGCACATTTCCTACAGATGCTGGAGAGCAGCACAGGCTTTGCCCAATTCGTTATGCAGTTTCACCTTCCTCTTGCTCTCTTGCCACTGAATTGCAGGTAATCAAGATGATCGCAATTACTGAAAACTCTGTGGTTTGTGCAGCATTAGATTTTCTATAATGAGCCGTCATTATGATTTGGGATAAGCTTGTTTTGCTTGAATGGTTTATCAGAGGTTTGGTGTCTGTTAATTGGTTTTTTTTGTTGTTTGGCTGTGAGTTTTTTTTCCTCTCCTTTGTAAATTTTCATTCTCTGTTTTGTTTGGATTCCAGCAGAAAGACTTTTTTTGTTTATTTAATACTTTAATTAAACTACTCTACAGTCTTATTCAAGCATATCACTGTTGGTATTAAATAATGAAAACAAATTGCCAGTTGCTGGACAAAAGTCAGGGACTGTTTTTAAGAAACCTATGCAGCATTACTGACATAAATTTGTAGCAACTTGCTGCAAAAATATACAAGTATTTTGATACTGGGAGGAAGAATTTTCTCTGCTGTAGGTGGTACAGTTGTGGGATTAAGATACCCAGTGGAAAAAATTGTTTTGTGCATAGAGCTCTTGTTGCTTTTTTGTTTCTTCAGTGGGATGACAGAATACAGCCCAGCAGATGTCACACAATGTGCCTCACTCTCCAGGAAAGCAATGATCCTCCTTCTTGGTCTGAACTTTGTAAATCAACTGCCTTTGCCCTGTACCAAAAGAGGTATGTTGGGCCTGTTGTGAGGGGACACAGGTTTCCACCAGTGTGTAAGGGAAGACCCCTGCATCACTGGACACGTATTCACTTGTACAAAGCTAGCTCTCCACCAAATACTACGGAGTTCAGCGGCTGTACATCTGGTTTTCTGTGTTCAGAATGTTTTAGTGAATCACTATGCACTTGTTTGTAAGCACAGTTTAATGTCAATAGCAGGAATAAAGCAAAAACAATCATATGCATAATCTGAGGAGCTGTGTTGCCAACTGGGTCACTGGAAAGACTCAGGCTGTAAATAGATGTTTTGGGGCTGTTATTTGACACTAAGCAGTTGCCAAGAGCTTGCCTGGCTGAGCGCAACCATCAACATTTTGTGCAACTCAAAACTCTTCATGCAGTCAGTTCCCAGGTTTCTTGATTCTTCTAATGGCCCATTTGGGGAGTTCTGTGGGACATGCAAGAACTCTTCCAAGGCAAAGATTCTTTATATATCTGCCGTCTGTGTTTTGCTTCCCCATTTCTTTTCCCCCAAGATCTATGTAACATCCATTGGGTATACAACACAGAACAGATTTAACAGAGCAACACAAACCTGCTGTAACTGACTACTCAAAAATGCAGCCTCATTAAATACCAGCCTGAATCCCTAATTCTGTCCTTGTCCCTGTTCTTTGTGGCTTCAGTAAAAACATTTGAGCCAGGATGATAACCTTTACTCACCTGCAGATGTGTGTTAGTGCTTTGTGCATTAAGGACCTTGATAGTTACTGTGACTTAAATATATTTATTTTTTGTGTTTTGCCATGATTTGCTCTTCTTCTAAGCTGGCCAACTAATGCCCCATGGACTCCTGATTGTGGAGATGAAGTACCTGGTTAATGCACAGTGCTTTGCAAATGTCTGGAGATACATGCATATTTAACAAAAAAAAAGAAAAAATACATATATACTCTTCCATGACTTATTTAGCTTGATGTCTCACACATTGCACGGCATGCTAACAGCAAAAATGTTTTGCATGACACAAGTAGTGTACAGTTTAATATACTTAGAGGCACTGTAGCTGTGAGTGGAAGACTGAGGTATGTGATACCACTGATCTAAGCAATCCATAGGAATGTCTGTTACTTCACCTTGCTGCATGCTTTTATTTTCTTAACAGACCAAAATATTTCTAAAATAGACAGGATTTAAAAAAGAAGAAGTAGGACACTCTGGATTTTACCCATCTTAATACACTACTCTTTACTTGAATAATTCAGTGTGACATGAAGCTTCCAGATACACAACTTGAATTCCAAGGCTAGTTCATATGTACATGATAATTCTTAGTAAGTAACAGAATGTTTTGCATTTTTAAAGCATAATCTCCTAGTAGTGAAGAGCAGAAGAAAAAAACATTTTTGATGCACACAGAAAAAGAAACAGAAGATAAAAGTTCTGGATAAGGCCTGTATGTTTGTAGTTATAGATTAGAATTGAATCCATATTTATATTTGCTATGTTTTCCTTCAGTTTAAGTCAGTTAAATTGGATTAGAGGAGTGCCAAAGATGCACTGTGCAGTGATTGCACAGTTGTCTATATTCATCAAAGAAACTTTCTTAGGTGAAAACATGTGGTACAAAATTGTTATCAATTACTATTTCTTTCTACTGTGCATAAATCATTATAACTTTAAAGTGTTTAACAAGAATGCACTGGGCATATGGGAAAAGAGGAGCTTCTCTGCTGTTTGCAGGGACTGTGAGTACACTCATCCTGCCTCTCTGCCACTTTGTCACTCCACCTCTGGGCAGCCAGGCCACTGCTGTGCAGCACACAGGGAGGGGATCACAGATGAGGAGACAGCTATCCAGAGGAGCCTGATTCAGTGATTTCTGCTGTAGAATCTGTCTCATTGTCAGTGTGTGCAGGAATACTGCATGCCTGGGATTCCCTGAAGTGGCTTGGTTTACTGCCTTTGTCCAAGTGCAGTTTAAGGTTAAAGGAGAGGGTGGTCATGATTCTCAAGCACCTGGTGGTGTGGCAGGAGCTGCTGTTGGGTGCTGTATGTGCTCCCATGAGTTTTACAGCTGGAGTGCTTTGGGTCTCATGTGCCCCAGCTGCACTGTGCTTGCTGTGCACAGCTCACACAGCAAGTGGGAACCTGGGCACAGAGTCCTTCCCTGAGAAACGTAGCTGTAGTGCTGAAGGTCTTCACCATCCCTTTTGGTTTAGTTCTGGAAGTTCAGACAAGTGGGATTTCTTAGTTCTATCTGCATGTGTATTTGCCTTATTTCATCTGAATGAGCATTGACTGTGGATGGAAAAGGGATTTCTTCTGAATCACAGAATGAATCAGTCTATGTGTTTCTCAAATAGGACTTTAGAAGAAAAGCTTAACATTATATAGTAGTAACCCCATCTGTCTTATAATGCAAATGGCTTATCAGTTGAACTCTGTAGCTAAATTGCATTTTCTATAATACCAAGCCATTGTTCTAAGAAAGAAAGAAAGCAGGTATAAAATTATATCAAATCATACTGACCCTTTAAGCAGTACAGAGTAAAAAAACTGAAAAAGCTGAACAATATTGTTTCTTACCACTTCTCTTAATTTCTCATGAAGTACATTTGTATGACCTTTAGCCACTTTTACTTGATGATATATGGTGTAGCAATCTTGGGCAGAGAGTAAGACAGTTAATCTTTCTGTCAGAGGGTTACTCTTGCAATTCACATGGTAGCTGGAATTAGAAACCGGTGAAGCTACAGATGAGACATCATGTTCTGCAGCAAGGAGGCTTATTCATGTTACCCACGCTGGTACTCCAGAATTGACCATCTGGTTCTGTAAATAACAAAATTAATTTACATGTTGACCAACTAGCAGCAGTTTCCATTATGCTAAACACCTGTTCTCACTTAAAGCCATTTTACTGAATATGATGCATTGACTGTGTGTTATTGGTGCTGAGGNATTATTATTTATTATCTTTGTAGAGTGAATTGAAGACTAAAAAACTTCTAGGGAAATAAATTATTATGGACTGAAATTTTAGGAAGTTAGGATGGCCTGTGTACTGCCTCAGACTAATTTTCTCTTAGCCAACTGCATAGCCACAAATAAAATCTTTTTTGTAGCACTTTATCTTCTAATTTGTTCAAAAATGGGTAATCAGCAAGCCTCTTGTCTGAGGTCTAGACAGAAATCCAATATAAAAAATGAGACACAGCAAAATCATCTGTCTAGAAATGAGACATATGTCTGTCTGCCAGCTAGATTTTGAGTTTTGTTTTACTCTTTCTGTATCTTTTACTGGCAATTTGCTTTTCATTTTTAATTTAAACAGCAACAAAATTTTTCTTTCACTTCAGTACTTGCAGTCTCACTTCAATGCACATGAAAAGCTGGCTATGAACATTCAGATTCAAGGTGAAGTTTATTTGATTGGGTTTCATGTGTCTTGCAGTCCTAGAAGGATGTGTATAACAGTTAGATCTGTATAATAAAACCACATAGTTAATTGAACTAGAAATTTTTATCCCACAACTCTTGTACAGCTATTCCTTATAATTTACTGTTTTATGAATGTCTCTGAATGTTTTCCAGAAGGTTATGCATGTGGCACTGACAAAGCTACAAGGCAGCCACACTTCTCTTCAATATGCCCTCAAATGACTTTAGAAGTTCAAAGGTCTTAGCTCATAGTAAAACAAACTAATACCATGCAGGTAAAGATCTGTATATGAAAGATTCCTTTGAAGTTTATGATTTTATCCAGGAAAAAGGCGTTAGGGTGACCTGTCCGAAGGCAAGAACTTCAGACATGATTGTTCAGCCAGGAGTATTTTCATTTAAGTGACTCCATGGAAATCCACTGTCCATTTCAAACACAACTAACAGGAACATGAGTAGGAACAAGGAATAGTAAAGAAAGAAGTCAAGCATGAAGAGAGGCAAATAAAAGTTTTCAATTAGTCAAATGCTTAACTGCTCACCTCTCTCCTGGGTACAATAGAATGACAAGTGAAAGCACAGGGCCCTGAATTTAAATTTGCTGATGTGTGACACTTCTGTCTCTTTAGACATTCACAGTATAATGTTTAAAACTTTTAATATTAAATAAAATTTAATGTTAATCTATTTAAATTTGCACACCTTTTAGGATTTAAGGTATTAAAATGTAATGATGATTGCTGTATACTAATGGCAAAAAGATTTTGTTGGAAGGGAATACCTGGAGGTTATCCAGCTCAGTCTTGATGCTGCATGAGCTTCTGTTGACATGACATGACCTCATGTAGAACAATAAAAATGCATTAGAGAAGAAATAAAACAAAATTCAAATGGACTTTCAGAAACTGAGATATATAATTTTTAAAAACAAACAAATCAGAGAGTATATTTTGCACCCAGCCCGAAATTTGTTTTAATTCCAAACCAAAATAAAAAAGGCAAATACATTTTCCTAATGTAAAGAAAATGATCTTCCTTTTTTAGCAAATTTTAAGACATTCCGCGATTAAATGGACAGAATTCTTCAGGCGCAAGCCCTTAATTATTTTAGGTGAAGGATCTGGCAATTATTCTTTTAAACTTGTAAAAAACCAGGAGTGTGGGAAGTCCACTATGGACAGAACTATTATTTCCTCTTCACCCTAATCAATAGAGAGAAAGAGACTTCCATTCCGCTTTTGAAGGGGCACTGCACCGACCTTAGAAGTAGGCATTCTGACTCAGCAATAAAGGCCTACATGTCTAGTAAAATGGAACTGGAAGGATGTGTGTCCTGAAAGTGCCTTTTTCCTTTCTTATAAGTTTAGAGGGAGCTTGAGATGGCCAGCTCAGATTAAAATATCTAAATTTGGCTGAAAGAAAGCCATCATAGGAGTGAAAGTGTTGACAACCAGCTGAACGATAAAAACCAGCTACTACTTTACAGTAATGGAAATAGTTGATGCACATTGACTGCTGACATTGTATTGCCTTGTGTGGCTTTGACCACAATTTTGTCTATAAAAGCCTGTGTGAAAGTCAAACTAAAAGAAGAATCTACAAGATGTCTTGAAGAGGGAGATTACACTAAGTAAACTAGCTCTTCATTTTCCATATGTTTTTGCAATTACATATATGAACAACAATAACAACAAAATTTACTGTGCTCTACATTTGTCATAATTGTTCCTCAAGGGCAAAGCGTCTATATAGAGCAATGAAAAAAATAATTATGTGGACAAATTGCATCTCTGAAGGTTTAAAATAGTCTTCCTGCCTCACTGGATCTTTTATTTGTTTGTGTGTTGTTTTTATTTATTTTTTAAATAAGAACCAGTGACACAAGAATTTTTTTTTTTAGGCATTACACATTTAATTAGCCACATTCACTCTTCTTGAACTGGACTAGCGGTAAGTGAAACTATGATCCTCTTCTCCACCACTTTGGATTGATTTGAGAGTAAGATATTTGCCCTAAGGGAGAGAGGCATTGCACAGAGCCGAACAAATGTTTTTTAATTAATGATTTATTCAGCTTATGCATTTCTTTGTTGGCGTGTAACAGAACACCCCTGGGAAGACCACTGAGAGAAGAGACTGAACTTGGGACCTTGAATCTGAAACCAGGAATGTCTACTGCCAAAAGCCTCATCTTTGTCTCACAAAGCTACTTCGGCATCATAACCCCAAGATAGGGTCTCTCCACTCTAGAGAGTGTTCTCATTTCCCGGGGTATCAGTCAATCACTCTTTAACTGGCTGCCTGACACCCAGCCAAATCCAATCTTTTAATAAGTAATTAAATTTATTAAATTATGCAGAGCCCATTTAGGTGACCTAAATTAGCATAACTCTAATAACATACCATGTTTAACAGAAGAAATACCAGATTCAGTTTTTCCCTGCCAGGTTTCCAATTCAATTTCTTGCTGGGGTTAGTGGGTTGGTGCAATAGTCGGGGAGCAGCCATTTCTATCCTCTGTCACTCTTGAGAGAGATTGTATTTGTGTCATGGGAGCCCAAACTTTGCTGGATTTAACTCAGAAGAATTTGGGTGGTGATGGGTTTTGAGACCAGGGAATTCCCCTTTTCTCCTGTGACTTGTCAATTCTTTGATCTACATTGCTCAGATGTCACTGGGGTTTTTAAGAAAGTCTCATTAACATACAAGGAAAGAAAGAGAAACTACACCAGGCAAGGTCAAAAACCAGCTCAGCCTGATGCCTTTGACAGGGAGGGTAGCAAATACCTGGGGAGATGACATGAGGATAGGAACAGCCATCAGGTGGTGCTTCTCTTCCCTGTAGGAGCTTGAATGTTTGGCAGAGTTCCCAGCCCAGGCACTGCCCACAGGCTGTATCCATTCAGACTGATCAAAGTTCAATCAAAAGTTCATTATGGCTTTTGGCACCTTGTGCTGACATCAGTGAAGCAGCAGAGATTTCTGGGGGGTTTGGCAGGGTGGTTTTGCATACTTGTATAATTACAGCATGAGGTGGCTGCTTGTTTGCCAGGAGCTTTAAGACCAAGGTCACTCCACAACTGCAGGGTGAGTTCTGTAGCCTATTTGCAGGTGAGGGACTTTCTTGACCATCTTATCTATAAGGAATCCTTGCCAGAATAATTTCAGAGGAGCATTCTTCTGGAAACATCTGCAAGCATTACATTATAAATATTTGTAGAGAGACAGAGGTTTTTGGGTCAGCCCAACCTGACACCTTAAGCAGTGTTACTTGTTTCTGCTGCCACACTGGACAAGCAGTAACTCTGCTCCCAGTGGGGCAGCTGGTGTTTATGGGTGCCATGATTTCTCAGAACAGTCACATTCATTTAAACTGTTCACAGAAGATAAACTCAAAATGGCCACAAGTGCCATTAGAAAATTATTAATTCACAATTTTTATACCAACTTGGTCTCCCAGACCGAACAAAGTTTAACAGCCTCAGAGGTGTAGGATGTGTGTAATAAATGTCAGGGTCTTGCTATTTCTACAAAAAGGCAGCCATTACCCCCAAGTACTGGTGCTGTGAGGTGTTAGAGAGTCCTGTAAAACACTGGATAGTACAAACTGCTGGCAGACAATGCTCCATGCTGAGCAACCACATGGCAGCTGCCAGTCAGCTGAATTTAAAACAGTTAAAAGGAGTGTCCTTCTTCTGCTTCTCCCTGGCACACCGTGACAGTAGTACCTATAATTTAATTCTCTGAATTAATTGTTTGCTATCCCAGAGATCTAAAGCCAGATTAATTGTTTTATGGGTAGTAGCAAAAAATTATACTGCATTTGTTTGGGTTTCTGTTTGGTGCATACTGCTTGACAACACAATCTTTGTCAACTAGCGCTTTTGCGGGAAAGGTAGGATTTTTCAAAGGTAGTGAAGTGATTTAGGAGTACAGATGCTAATGGATCTGTTCCTTTTTTCCTTCCACATAACACAGGACTAGTATCACAAATGTATTGGTTTACCTCACTGGAGTCTCCTAAATGCCTGAGATTTGGCTGCAGTGTGTGAAGTCAAAAAAATCCTAGGAGGCCAAAGAAACTCAGCACAGAGGTTGTTATAGATACACAAAATCCTTTGCACATCTCACTGGGTAGACCTGCTCTGTTACAATCCTCTTAACAGTGAGGGTATCAGGTAAAAGAGTTGCAGAGAGAAGTGTGCAGGAACCTCGTCCCTCTCCATGCTCTATGTCTGCAAAGTCAGGGACACAATTAAAAAACTCTCCAATGTTTAGTTTGCAGTAGAGACTGGGAAAAGTGCTTTCTCTCTCTGGCAAGATCCTACAGGTCTTTTTGTTACTTCTCCAGGTGGGCTTGAGCCCATGAAGTTCTCCTCTGGAGCTATTATTTTCCCTAAACTGGGAGATATAAAGGACCTAGCTTTTATTCTACCCTGTTGGAGTCTTCTGGTTTTTATGGATGCTGTCCTCACCCTGTGAACTTTTTCGGTGCCCTGGAGGTGTCAAAGTCAAAGATTTTGGTACAAATATGACTTATCTGCATTTAATTTTGTATTTTTGTCAGTTTTTTGTGTGTGTAAGGTTCAGCAATGTCAGTTATTCTTATAGCTTTATTTACAGCAAGTTATCAACATTGTAAACCACCTCTGGAATTAGGATCCTCTTCTTGCCTTGACCGGAGTTATTTTTCTTGAAGAATGTAGTCAAAAAAGTCATAGAGTACTTCAGAAATCCTGTGAGTCCCTGGGGCAGAGCAATAGCTCTAGAAAATGTGCTTAACTGGGAACATACAAAATGGCTTAAATGGCTTAGTAGAAAATGTCCTGGGCTTCAGTTTTGTAAATGTACTAGTTCAGAGGTATGGTAATAAATATTAATTTTATTTTGACATTTGAAAGAGACATTTGAATGCTGCCTATGTGCACTGCAGAATGATTAAAAATTATTGTGGTGTGTGAAATTTATGTTTTAGCTAGTATGATTACATCCTTCTAAAAATGTTCAAGCCTGTAATCTTTTAAAATTGTTTTTGCAGTAGAGAGATTAAAATTCAGCGAAGCACTTCATATATTTTTAAACAATCATGTTAATTTGAAAGTGACTCAAATAACATTCATTCTATTTAAACTTAAGTCATAACGATACACATTCAAATTCTTTGTTTCAAATAAAAGTAACCATGTCCACAAAGAGCTCAGCAAAAAAAGTTTTCTTGTACCGTGAGTCACTACAGATGAGACACCAGCTGGCTGGGTCTATAGCAGACATAGTAGAAAGAATAAATTATTTCCACTCCAAATCAATGCTTTATTTCAGAATACAGGATAGATTTCCATCCACCTTTGCCTCCTCCCACACCCCTGCTTTCAGTCTCTGTACCTGTCTTGGAATTTCCCTGGTGTGGCAGTGAAGTCAGAGTTGGGGTGGTTTGCTGCAGGCTGGGATTATACAGTGACTGAAAACTTGTGTGGGCACAGTTCTGCTGCATTTACTTTACAGATAAGGATCTTACACCAGGGTTGCACTGCTGAGGGTCAATTTCAAATTAGAGTGGAATGACAGCAAAATTGGTGAGCTTCTGAAAGGCAGAAAAAAAAATTAAATGGATATTCAAATGCATAGCATTCTTATTGATTAATCTGTCAGTCTCTGTCCTCATATTTGGCGACCCCCTTTCTTCATCAGTTCTGCATTTCTCTCATTTGAAGGTTAAAGGTGTTTATAGGTCCTCTGGATAATGATTTACCCGTGTGTTAAATGGATTACAATGAGATACCAGTCTTGAAGCTGTGTTCTTTTGCCTTCTGGTGGAAATACCATGTCTTCTTCTCCATTATCCAGCATTGACTCTCACCCTTACTGAATTCCGGGCTTTCCAAGACAAATTCAGTGTGTGCATTTTGTTTCAGTGGCAAGCACAGGCATTACATATTTCTAACCCCCACAGGCTCATACAATCCATTTTCCTTATCTGTTGTGCAGCATTAGGTGAGGGGGATTGAAGCCCTATTGTCTCAGTTTATTGACCAGACTCCCTGCCCGGATGTCAAATCTGACTCACTACCAGCATCATCCAGGACACTTCACCTCTGCTGCTCCTGATCCTGTGCAGATGCTGGGGACTGTGCTCTGTCAGGGGGGCCTCTGCCCTGCTTGCAGGAGGTCCACCACCTGAGATCTTGGCTCATTTCTCTAGATTCAGTTGATCCCCTCCCTGATGGTATAGATAAAGCAGCTCTATCTATGGCCACAGAACAGAGGGGATGAAAAGCTGCAGTTTCTTGACAGCAATAGTGAAACTAATTGAAAAAGACAGTAGTTTCACTGAAGAACCTGAAATTGCATGCTGGCTAATGCTGTTGTATGTTGACTGCAGGACCTTCACTGGAAAGCATTGGTAGAAGACAACTTTCTATAGAACATATTTTGACAAACTTTATGACTTGTCCATTAGAAGTAACTAAAATTAGAGGAAATATTAAAGATTCAAGGTAGAAATGATATCTAGAGTTCTTGATTGTATTATGTGGGTAAAAGCACTCTCCTGTGATAACTCAAAGGTGCTTGGTGTTGTAGAGTGTCCTCACAAAAAGGAGGTGAATCCCAGATGATGTTTTCAGGCCATCTGTATTTGGTGAGATGCTTTTAACGGGCAGATTCTCCCCTTTTCTTGCATCTGACCTTAAGGAAAAAAAATGCATTAAGGAAGGATGGCTCTGAGAATTTGTATGTACCTTGCATTGAAGACAAAGTTCCCTCTTCACTTGACTTTAAACTCCAGTAATGACAGTTAACTCTTGAAGTAATGCTTTAAAGAGAATGTCAAATCTCTATTAAAACTGATTTTATCTTTATTACTCTCTTGAGTTAGATAACTTAGTTTACGACAATTCTTTTTATGCATATATTGTAGACATACCCCAAATCATAAAACAACTCCCTGTGGGAATTTGGAAAACACCTGTGAAACACTGTTTTCCATTCCTGCCAGATGGAGTAAGACTGAGAGAAAAAAACCCTGTCTCACTAAGAAAATATTGCTTATTTGCCAAAATGAGAACAGGAAAGAGCAGGAAACTCACAAGGTGCTGCTGGCTGGTACAGGGGCAAGTAGTATCAATGTCAAGACCATGTACTTGTTGAAGAAACATCAGAAGCATCAAAAAAATGTAGATCAGTCACACTGTCCAAATCTACAAACAGCTGCAGTACCTACTACTGATCTACATTGTGCTGTGAATTTTCCTCTGCCACAGGATAGGGAAAAGTGAAGCAAAGCAAATGCAAAATATTTTACTTCTGAAACATATATTACATTTAGCACCCAGTTTTTGCTTGTGATAAAAATGACTATAACAAGAAGAGAACTGATTGATAAGTTGAACTTTTAGCAGAAAAAAAGGGAAACAAAGTTCTTATTAATGACACTGTCACACCCCAAAATTCTTGAATTTCAGTTTGCAGGTTGATTCTGGAGTGCTATATTTTGTTCTGTAGGTATTACTGGTGTTGGCAGAAAGTCCCTTTTGGGATCTGGAGTATTCCCATGTGGAGCGCTTATATGTAAACTGGCCAATCTAATTAAGATACTTTGTGAAACAATAGAGATGAGAAATAGAGGTAAACATTTCAGCTTAAAGCTGGATTTCAAGAGCTTCTGCTCCTCTTTCCTTTTGAGAGGTATCAAGTAACTGTTGTCAGAACCATAACTTCTCCACCATAAAATCACATTTGATTGCCCTTGGTATAAACTGCATTGACATGAGTCACAGAAATCCTTACCCACATTCTGAGATGTCCACAATACTGCATACACACAGCATGTGATAAAAAGAAAGCAATATGACCACATGGCAGTTCTGCTTGATCTGGTAAGAGGTTTGGTGTGACAGGGCTCTAACTCAAAATGTGTTTTTTTCCTTTTCCCACTAACTTCTTTCTGAAATGATCTGAAAATTCAGATCCTGGCCTCTCACTGAGTGCCTTGATTATTCATTGTCTAATCTCAATGGGAGCCTGTAACAGGGTGACCATTCTGGAGGAACTGCTCAAGAGGACCTCTGTGCCTTGGTGTCCTGATGGAGGAGGAAAGCCTGACTCAAATGAGGATACATCAGTTTTAATCCCATCAAATCACTGACCTTTCTGCTAAAAACTTTTAAGAAGATTGTCTTCTATGACGATGTTATTTGTGATGTGAACATATTCCCTGGATTTGGCAAATAAAACCAAAGTAATTGGATTTTGAAAATGAACTCATGTTCAGTTGGTATTAGAGGAGTCACAAGAAGACTTTCAGGCCTCTTGTGGCTTGGGCAGAACCTGAATTTATGTTCTTGAAATAAAAATCTCTGCATGCCATTATTTATTCCCTGAACAATGCCAGGTTTTTAACATATTATCCCTGATAGTTTTAGGGTTTTTGGAACAATATTTAGGCAAAAGGAAGATGTCTTTCTGCAACTGTGCTGGCAAAATGACACTGCCAGAATATGATGTCATGGTTGGTTTCTTACTATAGATGTATTTATATACTATGCCTGTATATAAATCTATATAAATGCAGTTTGAATCAATTTTTCTCAATCTGGAGTCTGGAGTCCTTCAGCAGTCTTCTGAAAACTTACTGACTGAATTTTGCTGGATCTGTTTTTAGTTTCCAGCTGTTATAATGCTTTTAAAAGTTAAAAGAACTTGACCCTTACTGTGAGTAAAAAGATGTTGTGGTTATGGTCATTGATATTTGGTAGTCAGCAACAGGAATGAAGATGCTCTCTGTACTGCTAGTGAAAACCTGGTAGTTCCCTAAACAAATTCTTAAAAGTCTGGTTCACATTAGGAAACAAATCTGGGAACTTGTGGATATTAGCAGAATATAGCATAATAACTGAAATCAGACACTGTAAAAGGACTTACTCTCTGAAACTGAACATGACTGCAGCTGAAAAGTGGAACATGAGTACTTCTCACATCCATTTTCCATCTCTTTTATACAAGCAGAGATCACTGCTTTTTGCAGTATCAAACGAAGACCTGGTCTTTGAAAGTATTCACTGAAAAAAGAATAGTAGAAAGAAAATTTCCATTTTCCTTAATATGATATGCTTATTTATGTGAGCTGCTCCATGCTGAGGAAGGGTGTGTAAGGGAAACTCTCCATGCCATGGAAATACCCTGTCATCTTGAAGATTAAGGTCACTAAATAGAAAGCAGAAGGTTACTTATGACAGAAAGACTTTCTGCAAAGGTTCATGGCTCACAGGAGGGAACTACTGATTGTCTGAAAGGCCTGAAGAGGCATTAAACGTCAGAGAGGTCCTTCCCAGTGGTATACTTAACAAAGAGCTATCCTTCCTTCATTGTGACATGGGGACATTACTTTTTTAATCCACCATATCTGCTCTTTGATGAAAAGGAGAATGGTGACAATACAGGCGATAAACCTGACTGCTTTTCCAACTGCTATTCATGGGAAACTGTATGTGTTTGGAGAAAACTGGAGGCCTAAAGTTTCGAAAGCATTATATCCAGACGCAAAATTTTCTCCCAGAAGTTCTGAATATGCTCATGAATGATGTAACAGCAGAGAGGTAATTTAGTTCCTGTTATGAAAAATTCTTTTATTGTGAGTGAGAAAACATATGTATGCCATTTATTGAAAATGGACTTAAACCTGCTATGCACGTATTCACTTTAAACATCACAAATGCATTATATTAAAGCAGAAAATACTATTGCCCTGTATTCCCATTTAACACCAGTACCTGCATTTCACTTATGTTTTCAAAAAATTCAGACAAAGTACTCTTTCCTGAACCTTCTCTCATGTGTTTGTTCTTCACTCCTATCTACTTTCCCCTTGTATATTGAAGCAAGTATATTTTGGGGACAAGATGTCACTTTCAATGTCTTGGTCTGATTCTGAAGTAAGATTAATTGTTAGGAATCAGATGATTTTAATAAGAAACTAAATATTTTTAGCATTTCTTATGAGAGTTTTGTGGGAAGACTGTGTGAAGAAAATCAGTTATTTTTACAATTGAGAAATCAGTTTTAAAAGGTTCAGTTCCACACATTCAGTTGATAGTTTTTCCAGCAGAGGGCAAGAAAGTATAACAGATGGAAATGGTGCTACTTTCCTGAGCAGCCACAGCAGAAATGTTAAGCAGGATAGCCTGACGATGGAATGTGAAAGGTAATAACCATCCCCCTTTTAGGGCATAATGGCTTTTCAACAGCCTTTTGCTCTTCAAGGATAGTCATAGAAAGACAAGATGGAAAAGGAGCAGAGGAGACCACCAGAGCTGCCAACTGGTTTGTGCTGCTTTGTCAGCTTAAGTTCCTCCAGCTGAGGTCTGGTTTCGGGGGGTGTGAGGAAAAGTGGCACACTGCACCTTTTCTAACCAGGCTGCAGTGACACACAGTTCCTCACTCGATGTTCAGTTTGTGGCATGAGGAGGCACAAGGCTGCCTGTCTGATGCAGGGCTCCCATCCTTTGCAGTTGTTGCAGCTGTTGAGTTAAAGCGCTAAAGCTGTAAAGCCAGGTTTGCTCCTTCTTCAAAGGGCAGACAAAACTCTATTTGAACTCAGATTTTAGAATCCTGAGCTGATGCTCAGGAATAAAATCTGGAATTTTGCATCCAAACAAGAATAAAGTGTGCTTATGGTTATATATTATTGTGTTGGGCACATATATGTTATAGATGCACACCTGGCAGCAAAAACTTTGAGCTTTTCCACAGAATGAGTTTGCAGAATATCCAATTTAAGACTGCAAACATTATTTGTGTATTTACAACAGTGTGTATTTACCAAGGCATTTCTCAAATTTCTTCAAATCATTGCAGTGACTTAAAAAAAATGTTGTACAGTTACTCTTTCAACTAGAAAAACTTCTGATCTCCTGATGCAAACCTTCTGTTAAGGTCCAAACTTAGTTTGCCATGCAGTTGTTTGCTCCTCTCAATGGTTCCTTATGAGTGAAAAACATCTGATTTGGGCAAAAGTTGCAGCTACCTTTTCTTTAGATTTTCCTAATTTAATTGTAGTAAAATATGTACCCCATAAATAGGCAATCTCATACTCTTATTTTGGTGTTACTGACAGGACAAATGAATCTATTTCTTATCATAATGGACGCAGAATTCTGAGGAAAATTAATAGGCCTTTTTTATCATAGATGATCAGACTGTACTGAGTACATCCTAAATGTCTTAGAAGAAAGAAAGTTATTCAAATGGTATAAAAAGCTTTTTAATGTGAAGATAATAATAATAATAATAATAATAATAATCCCAAAATCATACTGTTCAAATGCCAAAACTATGAACATATTAATAAAAACATGCTATTTTAGCAAAAGCTATCTGTTTAAAGTGTAACCAATAGTTTTTGGAGCTATGAAGCATTTATCTAGGAGGAAGCCTTATGTCAGTTTTCACAAATGTAATTTTGCTTCTCTGTGTTAGTTATGACTATACTGCAAGTCTAACATTTTCTCATTGCTTGATTCAGGTTTCTAGACACAGATTCTGTTTACATAGAAGAAATACATAATTCACAATAAAATTTACATAACAGTATGTATAGTTTCAGAGATCTGGTCAACAAAAAATCTACAGAATGGTGACCACTGAATGATTCTTTTTTTCTTTTCATGTGAAAAAGATCAACATCTGTGCTCTGGTTTTGTTTTGTTTTGTTTTTGTTTTAGTTTTTTTGTCTTTGGAGTTTTTTATTGGTCATGTACTCAAGGACTTTTTATTTGTTTCTCCTAGTAACATTTATTAATTTTTTTTTCAATATATGAGGAAAAGTCAGTATTTTGAAATGGGGTTGTGGACAGCAAAAATATCTTACAAATTTTTGTCCTTACACTATCTAGTGTTTGTTTCTTATGCTATTTTTTTTTCCAAATCAATGTAGATTGGAATATTTATATCCTCAGATTTTTGAATGTCACATATTATTTTTTAACCAACCTCTTCTAGGAGGGATTTTTCATACAGAAATACATTGACCTGTAGAGATATTTCCCTGATGTACAATAAATCAGATATTTCACATATTCTTGATTAAAAAAACCACAGTTCTTACTTTGGAACTGCTCAGGGCTGACAGTAGTCGCCTCAGTGACCTGTATTGAGCAGAAAAGTCAACTGACTTTACCATCAGCCACTCGTAAATGACCAGAAATGGAAACTCTGCTCTTCTTAACCGCAGCATTGGTCTTTCCACAAGGTCGGGTGGGGTGGATCACAGGAAGAGGGAATGCAGGCCTGGAAAGCATCCTGGAAACTGCAATAAGCATTTGAGACCCTGAAAATAAATGTATAAAACTTTGGCATCTGTTTGATAGCTCTGGCAGGGGAGCCTCAGCAGCACCTTGCACTGAGGTATTGAAGAACAGTTTAGGTGATGAAATTAGTATGAGATGAATTGTGCCTGTTGTTTCTTCTGACTGTAGGTAACCCCATCACCCTCAAACCTGGAGTCAGATGTTTGCATCTGATCAAATGAATTCTGCTCTAGGAGTCTTAATAGGACAGACTGTGTCAGGGCACCTGCTATATAATCCTTTATATTGTGCTTATAGCAGCAGTCTTAAAAAATATTTTGCTCCCTCTGCTTTTGTGCTAGGACACTCCTGTACTCCATTCTTAGTTTTTGGTATTTAACCCAAGTTTAATTTCTGAAAATGTGTTCTAAGTAGATGTTTACCAAAACTCATGTGAAATCTGGTTTGTGGAGCACTTACAATGAAAAGGTTTGTAAAATGTATACCTGTGAACAATCATAGCAAACTGAAATGAGTTTATTTTTCTTAAAATGCAATTAAAACTCTTTAGGATTTAATTGGGGTAAAATGACACTACAGCTTTTCTCCCATATTCTCTACAGTTCTGTTCTCTTTTCTCTTCAAGCACTTTTTTTTTTCAAAATTCCAGATTACTTTGTTGAAGAATCAAAACTGTGTCTTTTTTGGCCAAAATTCTTTTTTCTTTCCTTGGCTGACCTTCAATAACAAAACTAATCTGAAAGGGGATGCTTTTTGTCAAAATGATACTTTAAATACAAAGAAAATGGATGGGATTTTAAAATCATTTTCTTTGAAAAATTGGAAGTAAACATCTTTGTACTTGGCTCAGATTTTCCTAAGCGATAATAAAAACTGTTGAGGAAATTAATGGCAAAAGTTGCAATGCTAATGTATTTACACTGTATTAGTAATTAGAACAGTTTTTAGAGGATAGTTGATATCTAGTTATGTACCAATTCTGGTGTCATTGAACACTGCATAAAGCTAGAATAATGTCAATGATTTTATTTCCAGATTGAAACTAAGGATGTAATTCAACTTGCAGAGCAGTAAAAATGGTCTCGAATATCTGGTTCTTGAGGTACCATGGAATGAAGGATGGATATCCCTAACTCAGCCAAATGTCTATTCTAAAAATAACAATTACCCTCCTTGCAAGTATAACCAGTAGTGAAGATCCATTTTGTCTTTCATAACCACTGTATCACAATGATTTTCAAAGGAATTTGTGTGAATGGTGGTTATCTTGCCATTTTCTGATCCATCAATATCTGATTTGCCACTCAGGGTGTTACTCTGTTCATGTTGCTTTTATTTGCAGTTCTCATCAGAAAGGAGAATGGGCTATACAGCACTTTTCTTTCACCTGTAGCATTCATGATAGTGTCTACCATATGTTCTCTCTACATTTTTTGTAAATACATTATGAGAACATATGTATGTTATTTCCTAATTCTTATGCCAACACTTGTCTGAGACATCTGTAAGGATGCTATGTCTTATGACAGTATAACAATCCTCTCTCTGAATGCAATTAAAATTATTTTGAAGGTTTTGAGGTGTTTTAAACACTAATTCACGTGTTATTTAAAACTTCTTCCCAGGTTTCTGTTTGTGTCTTGACAATTTGCCTAAAATTAGTGTGTACAGATCATAGGTCACCATTTAGCTGATGTTCAAGTGTCCAGCATGCATGAACTTTGGAGAAGTCTGTCATCAAACTTGAAGTGAGATACTAGTATTGTGACTAGTATTTGTAGTGGATATATAAATGTAATCTCACTCCTATGCTCCTAAGCATATAATTTTTAGATGGGATGCTAAGAACCTGTTCAAACGTTTCTCTTAATTTGACTATATTTTTATGAACAGTTGAAGAATTTAAGCTAATGACTCATACCAAAATGTTCTTCAGTGAATTCTGTGCACCCGCTTTCTTTGCATCTCCTTTGAGACCCTCAGCATTTGTGATCACCTAATTGAAATGAAAAAAAATGGAATATTTACTTATTCAAACATTGATACAAACATCCAAAAAGTTTGTATGGGTATCAGCAACAGTAACAAAGCAAGGAGATTCAATACTTAAACTTGGGACTGTAGATAAATACCCTGAACTCAAGCCTATTCATTTATGGATACAAGCTTGGTGAAGTCAGCAATATTACACAAATTAAGAAGATTTTCTATATAGTGGTTTGCAAGCAACAAAATGACCATGAATACTTAAATACTGAAAGCTGATTTGTTCCATGTGTTAGAAAAGTGTACACTGACAGAAAGTTGCGTGGGTTTTTAGATTTGATTGACACATTCACACCTTGGGAATCCAATGTGTGACCAGAGTGTTTCAGGCTGTGAACCTGCACAGGCAAACAGATGCGTGAAAGGGATGAACCATGTAATGCTGGTGGCCCTTCCCTGAGGGCTGCAAGTTTTAGACTGTGGACAGGAGTGGGTATCTCAAACAGAATCTGGTACCATGCAGTGCTGTTAGAAGTCAAGAGTAACTGACAGATTTGTGTGAACAACCTTTTGTAATACCTCTTTACAAAGGATATCCTAATTGTTTCTTTTTGATGCTCTTTTCTGTCAAGGTTTGCCTTTGTGGATGTTTATAGTGGCAAGGGTAATTCACTATTTATGGTATGCAGAATTCATTAACATTAGTTTCTGTTCTGTGTTTTTTAATCACCAGCAACATGTGTTACTGGGTACAAATTTGCATCTGTTATGCCTATCATTCTGATGTGGGTGAGTGACTAAGGCACTTTTAAAGCAAGTTAAAGCAATATCAGTGTAAAAGTGATGAAATCAGACTTTAATTATGGTGTGCCACACCCACAGACACATTCCTCTGGCCACAAGACTGGGTTACTGGATGACCTCTACTGGCTTTTTCAGTCTGTTTCATATTTGGCTAATACATAGGAGTTTTGGTTGGCAATGTATCTGGGCTATAAATGGAGAGGAGCAGGAGTAGGTCTCTAGGCAGCTTTGACCATTTGCATCTGAGGATACTCTTAGAGATGTTATTGCTCTCAATACTGAGCAAAATTATGTCCTTTTGTGGTAAAAAAGTATTTTAGAAAAAGATTTTATTGAGTTGATTTTTTTCTGTGAATCTTTGTAGCCTCTGTTTTGCCAGCAGCTTGACAGGAATACACGGACAACGCGGCAAATGCTGCTTCAAGATCTTTGTCATTTTGACAGACTCATAGAATAATTTAGGTTGGAAAGGACATCTTAAAGTAAATTAGTCTAAATACCTGGTGAAAATAGGCCTGATTTTGGAATCAGACCAGGCTGCTCAAGGCTTTTGTCCAGGCAAAAATGAAATATTTCCAAGGATGGAGATCCCACAGCATCTCTGCGCAATTTGGTTGAGCACCTGATTTCTCTCAGAGGGTGAATTTTTCCTAGTACCTTGTCAGAAATTTCTAGTACCTTGTCAGAACTGCAGCTTGTGTCTGCTGCCCCATGTCACGTCATTGTGCATCTCCTGGAAGAATCTGTCTCTGTTTTTTGCATACTCCCATCAGGGAGTGGCATATGACAATACACAATGCAGCCCAGAAGGCTCTCGTTCTTTGTTGCTGCAATGGGTGCTTTGCTAAGTTGTGCTCAACTTGCTATCCACCAGGACACCCAGGGCCTTTCCTGACAAGTTTATTTCTGTTTTCTGCTTGTAAGAGGAAAAGGTGTAATTTTGATCTCAAGTTTAGATAACTCTGTGAGCTACCTGTGCTGGCAGTGTGTCCAGTGTCTTCCTAGAGAGAGGCTCCAGTTCTGAACTGCTCTTTGGAAGAACTTGCTTGGTATAAAGGAGGTTTGAGCAGAAACCCTGTGTAACTCTCTCTGTAAAAATATGTGCCTAAACCTGGATGGTTGATGAAGCCAGTTTCAGGCCATGTTGAGAATAAATAGTTTATCAAAATGTATTTATATTTTATTTTTTAAATAGAGTGTGATGGTCCATTTGGTACAGCTCTAAGGCTTTATAGAATCTGGGTTACAACTTCAAATCAGAAATATTTTCAGCTTATTTCTGGCAGACTTGGAGTATCTAGTAAAAGTGCACTGGAATACCGTCTTTATAATTTTTGTTTTATAAGATCATTTTTCCCCCTACTTTTGTTGGATTGGGGAGCAATATTTTTATATTTTCCATTAAGTTTTTTAAGTAATGTTAAGGCTGGAAATTTTACAAATAAAATAAAGTGCATAAAAAACCCTCTTGTTTAAAAAAAATCATACTAGATTGTATTTGAAAAAGAAATGGCTTATACTATAAAAGGCTCTAGGTATCAAAACACTATTTAGAGTCCAAAGTATACAGAAGAAAATGTGTTTTAAATGAGCATTTAATGAATAATAAGCTGCTGAAGCACTAGTTATTGCTGGCATTAGGTGGAAGGAAATGAAAACTAAGGGCTAAAAGCAGAAAGATATCTCTTTTATGATCAACAGTGTTTTAAGTTAAAATCTGAAACCATGATTGTAAAACATTATATAGCAACATGAGGCTTTAGAGGCCCTTTCTAGTTCAATTAATGCCTACACATTTCAGAAAAATAGAAAGATGGGAAAACAAATTATGTCTTATAACTGTCAGCCTGTACAGCAAACATTTCAAAGCTGATTCCTTGAAGGAAGCAAATATCCTACTTAGGTTTTCCTCTTCATTTACAATTCAGAGTGCAACTCTTAGGACTTCGTTGTTTACTCTCTCGTAAGTTGCATTGGTAGCATTTGGACTTTTCCTTTATCACATACTGTTCTAGAACTTTCTTGTAAGCCACAAAACCTACATATTTTTCTACTCCAACTTGTGAAATAGTACGATGAATACTACCCATCCAGAACCATTCTCTCCTCTCCAGTAGTCATATACAGTGGGAAGATACATTAATGATGTGAGGAAGCAAAGCAAGGCAAGTCCAGTAAATAATACATATTCCTGACCCAAATGACAGAGAAACCAATGAGGTGAGGTGCTCTACTGAACATCATACTCACCAACAAGGAGAAGCTTGTTGGGTCATATGCCAAAGGTGACCTTGCCTACAGTAGCCAAAAACTGGTGGAATTTGACATCTTGAAGGGAGAGAGGGAAGTAAAAAATCAAGCTCATAGCCCCGGACTTCAGAAGGGCAGATTTTGGCTTCTTCAAAAATTTGCTTGTAAGAGTCACATGGGATAAGGACCTTAAAGAAATAAGGGCCTAAGAAAAGAAAACTGTCTAATATTAAGGATTTTCTGTTGCACTCAATGAGTAGGAAGTCACATAAAAGTACCAGGAGACTTTTGCAGATGAACAAGGAGTTCCTGACCAAACTCAAACACAAAAATGAAGCACACAGAGAGTGGAAACAAGAATGGGTGATCTGGTAGGATTACATAGATATTGCTTTAGCATGAAGAGATGGGTTTAGGAAAGTCAAAGCCCAAATGGAATTGAGTCTGTCCAGAGGTGTTAAAAACTACAAGAAAGCCTTCTATAAGTACATTAAAGGAAGACTATGGACAGTGTGGGCCCAGTGCACTACAGGATGGGTGACTTGGTTACACAGGATTTGGAAAAGGCTGAGGTAATAAATGACTTTTTTGCCACAGTCTTTTCTGGTAAGACCACCCATCAGGAATAACAGGTTCCAGAGACCAAGGAGAAAGGTTGGAGCAAGGGAGATGCAATCTCACTGGAAGACGATCAGTAAATAAAATACTTCTTCCTCATTCCCTCTCTGTATCTGTGTTACACATGCCTTTAAAAATAAAGTAGTTTTTGAGCATATGCCTTTGAAATATTAGTTATGATTAGATATTGAAGGCAGAGTAGGGCATGGTATGTAAAATATGTAGGCTATATCTTTGATGTAACAGTTTTGATTTTAGAATAGGGTAATTTTGGGTTTCAGCTCTGCATATTCCTAATTGGTAGTCATTCAAAGTGCTCAGTTTCCAAATAATGGCACTGAACTTCTGCCTAAAGTTGAACTTGGAACAGGCCCTCACTATTTTCAAAAGATCACCTTAGTGTATTTTCAAAAGCCATCTAGCTACTGAAAAGTCAAAGTCAGCAGTGTTAACAGGAACCTTAGATTCCTAAAGCCTGAATTATTTAAAAAATGGAACTTAAACTTTTTAGAACTTACACAAAGTTGTTTAGACTGTTTTAAATATTTAGGCATTTTTTTGTATGACTGTGACATGAGAACATGTCCACAAGTAAATGCTAAAGATATTATCCCACAAATAAACATTCAATTTGTTCTTCCTGCATTTAAATCAGCTAACCTCAATATATTCTACCTGCAAATCATTAAAGATGTGTAGTCAAAATACATAGGGAGCACCATCACAGCTTGAGTGATGCTCACTATGTTGTAAAGAAAAATATTAAGTTTGCTCATATTTGACAAGTTAGAAAATATCATGGTGTTTTAGAGTGTCATAAAGCCTGCCTTCCTCCTACTCTGGGTTAATAATATGCCACACAGGTACAGCTCACTGATAATCTTTTTTCTCAAATCTTACAGTGCTTATAAACATGTTTTTATAACGTATGACTTCCCAGCAGCATTGAACTGGGAGTGTGGAAATTGAAGCTTCTGTTAAATGTGATTTTTTTTTTTTTAGCAAATACCTTCAGGTAGAGATGATTAGTACTCCTACTACTGTTGCCTTAGGACATCATCACTAGAAATATTATGCTTCCTATTAGACAGAATTTATCTGTGACAAAACTTAAACGTGGTCTCTGGAATTATGCCAACGTGAATTTGGCAGATTACTCTGAATAGCTCCAGACAAGACGTCTTCCATCTATTTCTAGATATAAATGTGTAGTGACAAACATTGTGAAGAAAAATGTGTCTGCCTTTGTTCTTGAGTTTTCACCTTTTGTCTGACAAGATCCTCTCTGACTGTATCTTGGGGTAAGATAGCGTGAATGGTCTTATTGCTTTCCTGGTTCATAAGACAGCAAGAAGTACCTTTTGCTCTAATGATCAATACCTGAAATTCTTAAATTTCTTGTTCTAATTTGTTAAAAGTCTCACTGCCGCACTGTCAAATGATCTTTCAATTATGGAACAGCATAAAGACACAAAAGCCAGCTTCTAATTTATATTATATTTCTTTAAACTGTGTACTATTTCTGACAGTATGGCATTTTCAGAAATCATTTCTATTTGCCAATTTTATGTCTGGGCTACAGATGGAGGAAATATATTTCTTGATTGTCCCCAAATTAATGTGGCATCATATTCTTTTATTTGTGTCTCATGGAAAGTGATACTTTCTACCTTTCATTTTCTAACTGCAATATCTGGATGATTTATCTGCTTTTCAGAAAGAGTCATGTTTTCCCCCTATAGTCAGCATTATTAGAAGATGTGTCCACCACTAGAAAAGATCTAGAAATTCTACATGAGCTGACTAAGGTGATACTTTGATTGAAAGCTCCAAGAAAAATGGAAATACATCAAAGAGTTAATTTACGGAAGCTACTATTCCTTGTAGAGGTATCTGAAGCTTTTAGCTGGAATCAGCACAATGTTGTTGCAAATTTGTCCCTAAGATAAAGAACAAATCTAGATTTGATCACTAGTGATCACTAAACTGATAATCTATTTTAAAAAATCAATGAAGAACCATTCTTATCTTAACTTGACCTTCTGGATTATTCAGACTATAAAACTTCATTCACTTTCTGAATTAATCTTACCATTTCTTTAGCTAAGGATAAAGCAAGCCTTTTAGAAGGAGTCTTCTGCAAGAGGTGGGGAAACTCAAACTCACTACCTTTGCCTTCACATTTTAATCAAATTTTGCCCAAGACATTGTGTTTATCTAATACAAACAACATATTCTCAAACATATTCTTTCTATATTTTGAGCAATTCTTTCCTAAAAGATATATGTATACAAAAATTGTTATCTGTGATAGCCAATAAAGCAAGGTAAAATGCTGTTTTCCTGATTTAATATAGTTATGAAGTCTTCTTTAGGTAATATTTTACTTTCATTAGAAGGTCATATTTCTGTCAAAAGGATGCACACATTGGAACTAGTTCTTAAAATACATTATTTGTCTTTGTCTTTTAGAATTTTGACTCTTGCATTGTAAACCCCTGATGCAAATGTTGGGGAAGTAAGGCCTTGGGAGGGAATGGAAATATTTAATTTTATTCAATACTGCTGTTTGGATAACAAGTTTATTTGCCTTGCAGTGTTAAAAAATTAGTAGAATAAAACTAATATATCAACAAATCCCTGAATACTAACCAGTTGGTGTAATTTTTTTTCTTGTGTTTTATTCCATCACAATGATTTTTCTTTATCATCTGTTTGCTCTGATTATTACCACTCCTGGATGAAAAGGAGTTAGATGTCCCACACTAAAGCAGTATAGCAAACAGAAGTGATGATTTTCCCAACCAGTCAGCAAAACATTTTATGCTCAGAGTTCCACTGATGCAAAAAAAGGAATTGCGAATACATCCATTCTGCTGGGTGTGCAGCAAAAGCTGTGAACAGAAATGCTGTCGAAAATATCTAAAGAGAAAATTCCCCAGGGAATGGGAGTTGAAGGGCTGAAATACGATTTCAGGAAGTACTTTTTCTCTGGAATTACTGTGGGTCTCTAAAAGTGTGTTTGATGGTAGGCACTTGGAAGGTAGAGGCATATATGAATTAAAACCCAGTCTTTAAATCTGCCTGTGGTGCTGGCAATTAATTACGTGACCTTTAAGAAACTCACCTAGTTTGCTGCAGCGGATGCACCCATGCAGTAAACCCTAGACTTTGTTCAACCCAGAACTGATGCAGCAAATACCTTGGATAGATGTTAAGACTGTAAGACTATACTCTTGATTAGACCTGACATCTTAAGTTACAGAGGAGTGATTCATTCCCCGTTAGCTTCAGACACAAGATGAAGGTGTCTAATTCAGGGTCAAACTTACTTTGTAATGAACAGAGATAACATTTTTTCCAGAAGTCAATTTTAGCCCATTTTTTTCTCATCCTATTGATTATAATGGGGTCAGGCTACCCTCAAAAATTATATGCCACAGCAAAGTGCTTCAAGTTAAGTGGGATAAATCTAGTTGTGAACAGTTAATTCAATTGGGATCAGCCAAGATCAGCCTAAGATATCTCAGTATTATGAAATTCAATTTTCTTACTCCTAAGATGAATTAAAATAATACTGTCTTGGGGATTGTTAAATAGCAGTAATGGTTATGTCAGAGACCTGTCCTTCTCAACCGTCTCTGTGTCCAGCCTGTGGTTGCCTAGTGGGACAAGATAATATTCTCCTTAAGTCACTCTATGTGCAAGAATTAAATGTGTGGCTCAACCCTAGTAGAGAATATTTATTGTCTTGTCTCGACACCTCGTTCCAGTTTATGTCCTCCTGTGCCTGTGCCAGTCTCTGATGACACAATCACCCACAATGGGGAAGATTCTCCCTTCCAGGAGCTCCTCTCTGGACCTGTCTCACCTGTAGGACTGCTAAAGAGGGGTGGAAGCTCCAGACTGTGGCTTTATCTTCCCGGGGACTGTGTGTTATTGCAGAGCTGAGGCTGAGCCCATGGGGCTCTGCTGTGTCCCCAAAAACAGCAGAAGGGTTTGGGCACAGAGCTCACTGGGACCTTACCCACACCTATGCCTGGGGGATAATGATTTTGCTGACTTGTTCCACTCTCCAGAGTTTGTCTCAAGTCAGTCCTAAATTATAATTAGTGAAGGGAGGGAAAGACTTTACATGATTTATTACAGACCTCAACTTCCAGGCAAATTTCAAGCTCAAGAGGGTGGCTTCTGAACTGAAAAAGTCTGATTAAGCAATGTGTGGGTCTTTTTACATACCCTATGGTGATCAATATTGCAGTGGCCAGAAGGAAAACAGTTAAAAAATACACTTTTTCTGCTTAGATTCTAGAGGTTCCTTCTCTACAAATGACATGGAGCTGCCTGTAATGAACAAGTGTATTTATGACTGGGCAGAGTCAGTATTGACCATATTTGAATACTAAAGAAATAAAATGGGTTTGGACATCAGATGCCATCAGAGTCACTAACAATCCCAAATATGAAACAGAGAGAAAGAAAGTTATCAATGCACCAAAGGAAGAGTCCTTAAAAAGAGGCACAGCAGAGACGAGAGCACTGAGTAACATTTGAAGTTGTTTGGAGTTGGTTTGAGTAAAAGAGTTGCTCTGAGGTAGAAGCAGATCTCTAATTCAGGAAATTACAGAACTGGCTGCTGTTAGGCAGCAATGTGTGACCTTAGTTAAAACAGACCTTGTAAAAAGGCTGCAACATTAAGCAATCTGATTATAATGAACCTAAAACACTTTAGAAAAGCAGGACTAATTTCCAAGAACATTGCTATTACAGCCATCCTGCCTCTGGGACAAAAACTGTCTTTGCATGACACTACATTACCGAACTGGTGAAGAGCATTTAAGGTGATGCTCTTATGGTTTCTTTCTAGCCTCTCATATTGCAATACAACCTCACCTGGCTTCTCCTTGAACTGGTCCATGCATTCAGCTGGCAGAGAAGAATTCACAGTAAGCCATTTTTGTGTAGACCTGCCAGCATTTTTAAAGCTGGTTTTTGTAGCTCCATCATTTTGTAGCACATCGTGCTGCACTGCATGATACAGACTTATCTTCCCTCCCTGAGCATGCAGCCTTTGTAAGTGTTTATATAGGCAGAAATATAACTGAGTGCCCAGGGATTGTGCCCCTTGTCTAAAATAACCTGCTTAAGCATGGGGTCAAAGAGACTGCTCACATGCCTCAATTAGATACGTTTCTCAGTGGTCCTGGAGGATCAAATAAGAACACATCTTTGCAATTTTTGTTGCATCCCAGTCAGGTTATCCATATGAAGACACACATAGCCTTTCAATGACGAATTAAAAAAAAAGTCTTTTGAAACCCTAAATTCTGCATGGACAATGTGTCTATCTTTGACATTGATAATATTAGGAGAAAATAACCCCTTCAACACTGCATTCACTGAGTTACCAAAAATCTACAGGATACTAGTAATGATAAAACAGCTCAAAAGAGCAGAAATTCCTGACAACTATTAAGATTACAAGAAGGTAGTACAAATCCCAGAAGTAATAGAGTGTTTGATCACAATCTAGAAAAGATACAGCAATAAAAGACAAATGCCTATACATATAATGTTATTTAAACTTCTCTGTTTTCAGCTGTTACATTTTTGAGGCAAAAATGTTGAATAACAGTTTCCCAAAATTTGATTCCTAAAAAAATTTGAGTTAATATACATCACAGTCTGCAGAGAATACAAACATGTGCTTTCCTCCTTTAAAATTGAAACATGGTATGTTTTCTTCTGAATTTAGTTTCTCATATCTGTCTCTTTTACAAAACATATCTGGAGGAGAGGTAATTTCCCAAAATAATAGTTGAAGGAAGAGAATAATAATAGTAATAACATATTTTCTATCTGTGAAGTAATTACTGTACATTTTCTCAAAGAATGCAGTCAATGTTAATTTTTTGAAAGGCTTTAATGGGTCACTGCATTGAAGAAAAACAAATTTAGGAATTCCTATTTGTATTGTCAGATATTTGTAAATGTAATGATGGCATTATGAACTGTCAGAATAGTAAATACACTGGCATCATTGCCATGGAATTTAAACATGCAATAACAGTGTTTTCATAATTACAGAGTATGATGGCCTGTGGAAAAAAAAGCTGAAACTGGCGACATGTTTGGAGGACCTGTCTATACTTAATTCTGATTCTTATTCTATTTCTTTCTAACTGCTGACCTGGGGGTTTGTTCATTTAGCTATGGTTACACCTGGTGCCACTGGGACCTGCTGATGAGCACATAACTCCTTCTCAGGAGCTGAACTTCCATATGAGATATCTCTCAGGAATGAAGTTTAATAGATTGATGAACCTAGAAAAAAATCTGAATATAGTAGTCAAGATAAACATTATCTGATTTCATAAGATATAAGCATTTGTACATAACTGTACAAGATGACAAATGTCAGCGTGTTAGATTTTAATGGATCAAAGGATTCAACTCTGTTACTTTTTATGGCTTTGGTTTTTGTGGCTTTCAGGAAAAATGTGTCATGGTCATAACCTCTATACATCTATCACCTAAGTAAAGTAGAACCAAAAGCAATGAACTTATTCTCTACAAATTGCATTAGAAATTTTGTCCTTTAATCTTGGTGTTGCAAATCACAAATGTTCCAGATGAAAGAGACCAAAGCAACAGTCACATTTATACCCTAGAAAATATTTCATAGCTAAATTATTTGCTGAATTTCACTTTCAGATTCTTTGTATCATTTTAGTATATTTGGTTTCTTTTTTGTTTTTTACTAGGTGCTGTTTAATCCCCTGGAAGATGTTCACTTAAATTTTTTTTCTTTTGAGTATTTTTTCTTCTGAAAAACAAAGGCAAAAATATTGTAAACACAAGTTTTTTCTCAGATGTTTGGTTTTCCCTTTGTCCTAAAATGTAACAGAAGCACTGAAAGATTTTTTTTCCTCTCGTAGTTTGTACACTATACTCTTGACATGTAAGCTCCAGAAATTCTTTGAGTTTTTATTATTATATAAAAAATTCATTAAGAAAAAAACCGACCAACCAAACAAAAAAACGCCTTCAAAAATCCCAAACTGATACTCAGATGAACACTATCCTCTATATTAATCAATTGTACTTTATATGCTGCAAATATTTTAGGAACTGTATGTGCCTTTTGAGGACCCATAGCTGCAAAATTGTTATCCTTCTAAAAAAGAAACTGGAATATTTGGCATTCAGACTTTATTCAAGGATGAAACATAATGTGTTGGTAAGAAACTTTTTCTGTGTTCCTGTTCCTACTGTTCCTTTAGTCTTCTTGACAAGAAACTATGTTTTTCATTGATGGATTTGAAGTTCTGATAAAGGAATAGCCACAGAAATAATAGTTGAACACAAAACGTACCGTGATATCTTCTAAATCCTTAGGAAGATGTCTGAGCTCATAACAAGAAATACGGATATCTCCTTCCTAAATGCTTTCAGGCAAGATAGCCCTCTGAACTACCACTCTTTTCAAGCGTGGAAACAGAGTGAAAAATGTGAATAACTATTTTATACAATCATTTTGGTGACCCGTAAAAGAGCTCTTGCTGTCTTCCTCCTCTGGATATGGAAGACATTACTAATAGGTTATATAAAAAATCAAATTTGCATTACAGCAACCTTTTTTTTAATAAATGGTTAACTTACATTTTATGGCAATATCTGAATACCATGCAAACTGGGAAACCAATACTTTGCTTTTCTGAGGGGTTTGTGGTTTGCTTTCCAGAAGAGTTAGGTTAAATATTCTCTCATATGAAACTGAAAGTATTGCAGCTGCTGTTTATTACACAGGGTTGTAATTCATGGAAAAAGAGATCAAAAGAGGGTTAAAAGTTTGGGATATATTGCAAATTGTACTGAATAACATCCCTCTGTATTCACCGCTTAGACCACTTGTGGTTCAGAGGTGCAAATGTTGCTTATGCATGTGGATGATTCCATTTGATGACCTGTGGTCAGATTCATGCTCTGCATTTGTGTGATTCACCAGGAGAAAATCACAGAATCATGGAATAAGCTGAGTTGGGAGAGACCCATCAGGATCATCCAGCTCCTGAACCTGCACAGGAGCACCACAAGAGTCACACCATGTGCCTGAGAGTATTGTCCAAACACTTCTTGAACTCTGTCAGGCTGGTGCTGTGACCACTGCCTTGGGGAGCTGTTCCAGTGCCCAACCACCCTCTGGGGGAAGAATCTTTTTCTAATATCCAACCTGACCCTACCCTGACCCAACTTCAGGCCATTCCCTGACATCCTGTCACTGGTCACCAGAGAGAAGAGTTCAGTGTCTGCCCTTCATCTTCCTCTCATGAGGAAATTGTAGACTGCAATGAGGTCTCCCCTCTGTCTTCTGCAGGCTGAACAGACCAAGTGCCCTCAGCCGCTCCTCATACGGCTTCCCCTCAAGGCCCTTCACAATCTTTGTTGCCCTCCTCTGGACACTCTCTAATAGTTCAATGTCTTATATTTTGGCACCCAGAACTGCACACAATATTCAAGGTGAGGCTGCCCCAGTGCAGAGCAGAGGGGGACAATCCCTCATCCCCTCCCTTGCCTGGCTGGTGATGCTGTACTTGGTGCATCCCAGGATACAGTTGACCCTCCTGGCTGCCAGGGCACTGCTGACTCATGTTCAACTGGCAAGAAAAACAACTGGCAAGGCTGTCTTTGTGTCTGCACACAACACCTTCCATCTTTAAGTCCATTGCAAGACAGCTACCCTGGCAAACAAAAGTGTAAACCTCACAAAATCACCAAGGATATTTGTAAAGCTTGGTGGTTTTCATCAAAATAGAAATGGTTGTCAGTACTAGGGACTTAAAGTGATGAAGCCATGGCAAGACTCTCCTTGGCTGGCAGTTGAGTTAAAAAAAGTATCAAGATGAAAAATGAAAAAAAACCACAACTTTTACAAGTGTAATTAGCTACTGGAACAGCCTATCAAGGGAAGAAAGGAATTAATCATGGCTTGGAGTTTCTGTGAAAACAAGACTTTAAAAATCCTTTTTGCTTTAAAAATCCTGTTTGCTGATGTCTGTAATTTTTATGATGTGCCTTGTGATGCTTAGTGGATTTTGAGTTAAGCCAGCTCCTCTGTTTGTTTGAAATGTTCCAATTTCATCTAATTCTGGTTGTGCTGAAGAGTCTGTATGGTCCAAGTGAAGCCGAATGCCTCCAAAGTAAAAAGACAGATAGACACCCAAACATTTTTAAAAATCTCAGGGCTTTACTGTCAATCTCATAACTTCTATGCTTATTTTATGAATCTTGAATCTTTGGAGTTGTCAGGTTGTCTGCAGTTCTCTGCCATCTGAATGGTATGTGAGTGAGCTAAGAAACAATGAAGTAGGACTACAGAGGCTTCAGTTTCTCCATAAAATCATTCTCATTGAAATCTTCTGACTTTTTTTCCTTTTCCTGATCTTAAAATTCTTCATTTTTAGAACCATGCAATACAATGGAAAATGCACATCTTTTGCTAGAAACTAATTGAGGCCTGTAATTAACACACACAAAACTGTCAGTGCCACTATATGCTTGAAAAATAGATTTGTCCTTATTTCTGTCTCAGTCTCAGACATTATTTAACGTTTATTACCCTTGAGATTTAACATTCAAGTATGTATCTCAGTATGTTTTTTATTGCTAGATATTCTCTGGCATCCCACCAGCCACCACCTGAAGACATCTGGGGACCTCCTGACCCATCTCTTGCCTACTCTCTACTCAGATTTTGAAGCTCAGATGGGAGCCTACTTTCTTATCATTTCCATAAAATTTGCTATGTACCAGTGAAACTTCTTAAGGAGTGCATTGGTCTGATTCAGGTTTTCTTTTTTAAAAATTATTCTTAATTCAATAAAGGTTGAAAAAATAAGCAATCATTTATTTATAATGTCAGAAGCAGATAGCACAGTCACAGGAGTTCACAGAAATAATGGGTGAAGAAGTAAAAGAAAAGCTCTGTTTAGCTTACTTCATTAGAATAAGATCAGAAAGGTCTTCCTTTCCTTCTCAATTCAGGATTGTTTCCTCTCTTGTCAAAATTGTATTCAAGTTTCAGGCTTTATTCTTGTCACTTATATCCTGTGGTGGACTATTCAAGCTTTCTTATTAATTTCCTTCAATCAAGTCTTCCAGGAGTCCAGACCATGTATTTTTTCCCCTCTGCAATGACTTTTGTTTTATCCTTCCACAAGAAACAGTCTGTCTTACCACCAAATTTTAAGGAGAAAAAAAGGGATTATTTCATTTCCATAGTTATGTAAATATGTTATGTCTACTGGGACTCATCCTCTCTTCTAAATTGATTACTAAAGAGCAATTTATTTCAATGAGGTCTGTCTCCTTCCCTTTGATGACTATTTCTAATGATTCCTTTACTAAGGAATATATTTTTCATACACTTTATTAAAAAATTTTACATTAAAATGCACACAAGAAGACAACAGTTGCAACTGTATACAGCATGTGACTCAGGCTAGATATGTCAGAGAAGTCCTCTGGAGTGATAGGATTAGGGGGTGACTAATCCACTATTTTTTCCTTTAAGGCATATAATAGTGTTGTATACACAATATATTTCCCCTGAGAGTAGACATGTGCATGAGACTGTATTTCCCAGCTAGGCAACTGGAAATGAAAATATTCTGATCTGCAGAGCATTTCGTTTTGCCAGAACATACAGATATATGATTCAGATGTCTTAAGAGGTGCTGGTGGTAACTGGTGGAATATGTTCTATAATGTGGTTTTCTTTTAGCTGGTGCTTTACTTTATTTGAAAATAAATTTTATTTTTTTTCAAATTATACTTTTATGAATTATTTGTGACCTCTATCAGTGGCAGAAAACCTAAAATAAAGTAACATTTGTTAGAACCATTCTAAGGGATCCCTTTGAGGAAGTAATATTTTATGTTTAGAAGAACTAAAGAAGTCTGAAAAAAATGCTCCATATTCCATTATCAGGGAGATCAAGAATCTCGGGTAATAAAAAATTTGGAATACCTGAGGCAAAGAGCTCTGTTTTTCTCTTTTTCTCTTATGGAGTCATAGTATGATAGAACGGTGTGGGTTGGAGGGGAACCTATAGGTCATCTAGTTCCAACCCCATTACCATGAGCAGGGGTATCTTCCCCTAGACCAAGTTGCTTAGAGCCCCACCCAGATCTAACCCTGAACAATTCCAGGGATGTGGCATCTACAACTTCTCTGCGCTGTTCCAGTGTCTCACCATTGTCACAGTAATGTGTTTTGTCCTAGTATCTGATCCAAACCTACCCTCTTTCAGTTTAAAGCCTTTTCCATTTATCCTACCTATACATGCCCTTGTAAAAAGTCACTCCCCAGCTCTCTTAGTCTCTAAGGATTTTGAAGTATTTAGGAGTGTATTAGTAAGCTCATATGGAGCTTAAAATTCTCATGCATAACACTTGGATTTTTAGAAGTCAGTTTCAGAGAAAGAAATTTCTCTGAAAAGAAATACATAATCCCATAAATCCCTTCCTGTACTGATGCTGAAAACAGCACTTCAGACATGAGTACTGCTTTGAGAGAAAATCAGGAGAGCTCATCTCTTGCAACATAGGTGTCTCCTCCCTACATTCATGGACTCTAAGATCGTAGCCAAAGCTGACAGACCAGAGAGCTTGGATCTAAACTTTAGTGTCTTTGTTCTCCTTTAGTCTTTTTGCCTGTAATTTAGATTGAAAGAATTATAAAAACAACATTTTCTCTCTGCTTTCCTGTACAATTGTAATCATCAGAGCATCATGTATCTCAGATACACTAATTTATATTTGCTGTAGCTTTATTAAGTAAGGAAATGTTATTTCCATTTTATAAGTGGAGAACCAAGGTACAAGGACATTTACATAGAAAGACTGTGACTAATCTGAAACAGCAAACTAGAAATTATGCCCATCAATACAAATGTAACTATATGCACCCATAGATTCTGAAACCTGTTTGGAAACATGGAAAAGAAATAATTTCAGCTGTCTTATTCTACTTAGTGTGCTGGAAATATAGGATAGTACAGAAATCTAGAAAATGTGCTATTTACTTCTTTGGATCATGAATCCCTGTTTCGTTTACCAGTAGCAATTTATAGGGAGCTCTCTGATCATCAAATGCAGCCCTTCTACATTTCAGGATGACATTTCAAATCAACCCTCTCAGAATCAATTCAGTGCTCATCCAGTATGTGAAAATTATTGGTGATAGTTGGGTTAAAAGTCAGGAATTTGTTTTTGCCTTGATGAGGGAACATGAAGCCAACAGGATACCAATGGGCTACAAATGAATAAGCCAATTTTCAGGTAAGAAAGGCAGGAGGAGTACAGGCCCTAATTATACTCACTACATAGAAATTTAAATTCTGGTTCTGCTGACATAGATACAGATTTTGTCATTGGCTGTGCTGAAGCCAAGCAATTATTCATTACTTCCAAGTGAACTCTTGGCCGTTATAAAAGCTGTTTCAATATAAGTTGTTTTTAATGGGACTCTATTCAGGTATGTATTATTTATTCAATTATTTCTTTGTCCTATCATTGAGACAACCCTTTTGCATATTTTCTGTCTGTTTTGCCTTAGAAAAGGCTTCTTGATATTCAAAATCCATTGCACTTTCATTCTGGATAGACAAAATCTTTAGTACAATGCCAGTTTACATTCTCAAACTGAAGCTTAAAAAAACTCAGGGAATAAATCCTGCCATATTTTAAACCAGTTTATATTTTTCAGATATAGATAAACTCCACTTCAAATGTTGCAGTTGATTTTTTTCCTCCCAGGTAATATAAAACTCCAATTTTCGTTGATCTGAGACAGGGAACATTTCTGATGACACTAAATACCTAAGAAGCCCCTGCATGTGTGTGTGTGCCTGTAAGTGTTGTTCACGTCTAAAAAATACTGTAGGGTGAGCAAAGACAAGCTATTGACTCTTAATTGAAACTTTTCTAAACTTTCTGAACCTCTTATGTCTGCAAAATTTCATGGAAAATCTCATATGAGGAAGCTGACTTGTGATATTTTGACACTTTCATCTCCAAAGCTCAAAAAGCTGAAACATACCAGAATAATTCAAAGCAAAGTGAGCCAAAGGCTTTGAACCTTAGGGATATTATAGAAGTTTAGTTTAGATTTGGAGCAAATGCTCTTAGCAGATCTTATTTTAATTTAACTTTTTTTATCCACACTGGTTGTTAGTGGCTCATCCTGAAGGTTATTTAGCAATTAGATTCTGGGGATTCAGGCTCTGGAACTAGGCACAGACTGAACCAGCAGCTATGACAGTGGCAGTAACAGAGGTCAGGATTTAATGCATGGACACATGTCTCTCGGATGGGTCAAACTCCAAAAGCTGTACACATGGGTGGGCTGATTACTGTTCACACTAACCCATAATAGGTACCATGCTCTTAAATAATTAGCCATCTAATAGCAGTGTTACTACGCTGTTCAGAGATGAAGCAAAAGAAGATGATTTCTTAGAAGGCTAAATCCCTATTTTATGACAGTTTAAAAGGATAATTAAATTTAAAATATTCTTTTAATTCTTCTAAAATAAGACATAACTAACCTAGCTGAAAGCACATGGATCATTGTGACTTTGGCTATTATAGAAAATCTATAAATATGGACATTGATATATCCTTTGTTATACAATACAATTACTTTGTGGTAGTTTTATGAAAGGTAAACTGTATTTTACTTAGGGTTTTTATTATTATTTTAAAGAAGATTACAAAAGGGCTTTCATTTAAGATCTAATTGATTTGCTGGAGGTCAGTTTCCTTCTTAAACCTCCTTTGACAGACTCATTGAAGAATTGTTCAAACAGGAGGTAAAGAAGCACTGAAAAAACCCGTCAGCCTGGCCTACATTGCTAAAACAAAGTGTTCCAGTAGGCATAACTTTGGGCAAGGTCAGTGTCGTGTCAGGTCAGATGCCCTTGTTCTTGCAGACTGCTGTTTTGCCACACATAGTTCTAGTGGACACACAGATATTGACAAGGGTGGACAGGAAGCTGGACAGGACCCGGCAATGTGCGCTCACAGCCCAGAAAGCCAAGAGTGTCCTGGACTGCATCCAAAGAGGTGTGACCGGCAGAGTGATGGAGGGGATTCTGCCACTCCACTCTGCTCTGCTCTCAGGAAACCCAATCTGCAGTGCTGCATCCAGCTCTGGGGTCCTCAGCACAGGAAGAACATGGATCTGTCGGAGCAAGTCCAGAGGAGAGGCACCGAGACGATTAGAAGGATGGAGCAGCACTGCTGTAAGGAAAGGCTGGGAGAACTGGGATTGTTCAGCCTGGAGAACAGAAGCTTTTGGAGTGATCAAATAGTGGTCTTCCAGAATCTGAAGGGAGCTACAAGAGAGATGGAAAGGGACTGTTTACAAGGGCATGTAGTGACAGGACAAGGGAGGATGGATTCCAACTTAAAAAGAGTAGGTTTAAATCAGATGTTAGGAAGAAATTCTTTACTGTGAGGATGGTGAGGCACTGGAACAGGTTGCCCACTTAAGTCGTGGATGCCCTATCCCTGGAATTGTTCAATGCCAGCTTGGATGGGGCTCTGAGCCATCTGGTCTAGTGAAAGGTGTCCCTGCCTATGGCAGGGGGGTTGAAACTAGGCGATCCTTAAGGTTCCTTTCAGCCCAGGCCTTTCTATGTTTCTGCAACAAGTCCTGGAGAACTTCTTAGGCCAAAGCCCTGGTGAACATCCTGGCAATACCCCAATACTGTTTGGAGGCACAGTTTAACTACATACATGCAATTCTCTTGCCTCCATTTCCTATGGCAGTAGGGCATGTGGACTGGGAGCAATAGCAATTCTTCCAGTACAGAGAACTACAGAGCCAGGGACAAGATCCAACAAATATAGTAGCACTCACTGGAGTTTGATTGATACTGTACTACAAACTCGAAACTCAGCTATGGACAGAGATGCAGAAAAGCTCTTCTTCAGTTAAACTTTTTTTTACCAGGAGTCTTGTCTCCTGCAAAATTAACAGGATATTTTATATTAACTTCAAGATATTGTGAATCTACCTCTTGTACTGCTTCTGAATTACAGGACTTTTTTTAAAAAGAAATTTTCATCTTAAGTAGGGAATAATTTTCCTACAAAACCACACAAATGGAAATATAATTGATCTGAATTATCTGAAGGCAATTTGGCTATGTAACTTTAATTTAACATAATTTAACCAAATAAAATATATCCAAGAATCAAACTATGTAAAGGTGGATTTTCCTGGCCATGCAGTTTAAAATTTCCCATTTTATTTAATTGTAATAAATAGAAATATATATGGATCTTGGGGCAAGCCAGGGATCTTGTTGTACTACAGTAGAACTGGCTCAGAAATTTAATGGTTCCTCCAGTGCTCCAGTTCATCTCCACACTCTTGCATAGGCAAGACACACACTTAAAGTTGCTCTTTGTGTGACTGCTGGCTTACTTTCCTCATGCATGGGAAGATTTTGCACACGCAGGATGCATTAATGGGTATGGTGGATACATCATGGGTAGGAAGTTTTGAAAGTATAGTTACAGATTCTCTGTCATATGATTTCTTATTGCTGAAGCCAAGTAATTTTGTAAGTCAGTTCTTGATTTTCCAGAAGTTATTTGTGAACTACATTTCATGTGTGAGTCTCTGGTAATTTAGGAGTATTACCATGTGCAGGTAAGTACCCACACCTATACAGAGCATAAGAAAGGAAAAGTGACCCTTAAATGGCACAATAAAAGGAAATGAGGTGTTCTCACCTGGGATAAAAGCACAGTGAGAGGTATATACAGTGAGCTGTTTAGACAATCTGACCCACTAGTAAGATGCAGTAAAATGAGCAGAGGAAGAATTTCTGGGGGAGGCTGAATTGAAATTCACTCTGTCCATTCTTAGTTATCACATAACATGATAGGACAATTAACATGTTGTGTTTGTGTTTTTCTTTCATCTATAGTAGCTACCAAGGAGACAAGAAAGGCAGCAGCAGCTGCACCCAGAGCTAGCTGCAAATTGTTTACAGTTTCCATGGAGAGAGTATCTTTAAACAGATTATTTGATAGACTATAACTCCTTCTACTGCTTGGGTATTGTGTAGAAGATCATTTGGTGTGTCCTCTTGCTTAATGAAATGAAGAGGGTTTTATAATTTTATTTTTATTTTTTAAATAATATTTGTTATATTTCTTGTACAATTTGTTCAGCTTGTGTTTATCAGTGCCAGGCACTTGCAAACACAGATCTCTACAGCTGATGAGTTCAGTTCTGCCAAAAATACTCACAGTAACTCCAACATTCCTTATTGCATTGTTGCTAGTATGACATGTAAAGATTAATATTTACTGTGCTTTTATGTTTCTCCCATAAATATGGAAGGAAAGATAATTCCAGTAAAGGACATGTTCTTTTTGGCTTCCTTTACCTTCAGTCCTTCAAAAAAGCTTTATTTCTGGAAAGGCATTCTGGAAAGAGAGTGAATAGAAAGTAAAATTTCTGATTAAGTTAAAATTTTCGTACTTGAATTCCCCTACGCTTTACTTTCAATCAGAAGTTTTCATGAGTTGGGTGTTTCTGCCATTTTCCCCTCTGAAAATGCCACCTTTATAGAACCATTCATAAACATTATCATTTCATGTTAGAAAATGTTGAAATTCAGTCTTGAAATCGTATGCTCAGATAACCTTTAAGTATTTATTTTTCTTTTCTGTTCATATTTGCCTTCCTTTCAGAAAGCAGTAGTACAAATTAGGACTAAAGCTATTAAAATCAATAAAGTGTTTGTGTCTATTTCAGACTTGACCTCCTCCAGAATTTTGTCTGTTTATGTGAGGTTTTCCTTACTAAGTTATCCCATTCTATTCAGGCACCTATCCCTATGGCTGCTAAGGGATCTTAACCTTTATGTAACTATCATTAGCTGAGATTTCTTTCTTCTTCCATCTCTTTGTGCCTCATAATGAAGTTTGGGTGGCATGGTTCTTCTGACATACATTTGGGGGAGGTTCATTGTTAGAAGTTGAGACATATAGCTTTTCCTTCTTTCTGGGTTTTGAGTTCCACTTGTGTGGATTGACATCTCTATTTCCAAATGGCCACTCAAGGCAAAGAACCACAGAGCTCTTCAGTCACCATGTCCTTTGTCCCTAGAAATAACCTGAATTCATTACTTCTTCATCAACAGCAACAAACAAGGCAGAGAAATGAAGTTATTAACAATTGTTTTGAAGACCACCAGAATACTTTCATCTTCTCCACAGATTTATTCCTGATTGTATCAGAGAACTCACTTATTTATCTTTTTTTTTTCATCTAATGCTGAAGGTGAGTCCCCTCCAACATTGCTACTGCCTCAGTTCTGATGTTAATATCTCTGAGGATTTTTATTTTGAATTTCCACAGCTCTACAGGTTTCTAATAAATCCAAGAGGCACTCCAGCTCTTCTCTCTCTGAATACATTGTCTTACGCTAACATTTTGTGAACTCTTGAAATCCACTTCAAACTATTCTTAAGATGATTTTAATCCACTTTCAGAATAAAGATGTCACAGGTTTGTAACACTTCATTAGAAAAATGATGCCCAAGCAGGAACCTCTAAACAACTGAGAGGCTTTTTTTAACCTGTTCTCCTAAATTTATATCTGGATTTCTCCAGGTAAAAAATTACCTCTTCTTGGAAGTTTGCCTGGTTAGAATTTGAGGATGAAGTAATTTTTCTGAGTACTTCACACCTGGAAATCCAGCTGCCTCTACTCTGGACATATTGCTGGATATATGACTGAAAATCTCAGGCACATCAGTTTAACTGTCACTCTCATGAAATTTTTGGTGTTTCTGAGATATCTCGACCCCCCTTTGAAAATGCCATACAGTGAATCCCATGTCTCCAGAAGGCTGTGGCCACACCATGCAGAGCATCTGCAAAATCATGGTAAGGATGCTCTCCCATGGGCTTGGGCTGGAGAATAATCCCAGGGAAATACTGCCCCAGAGAAAGGCCTTGGCTGGCAGATGAACAGGCTCCTGCCTCAGGCATTGTTTGACATTGAGCAGGGGCATGTGTGATTTGAAAGCTTGTGCATTTCTTCCAACAATATGACTAACTAGTTAAACATTTTCTCTCAGACCACCACAAGTGAGTTGACACTACCACTATTATCTTATTAATAAAACCTTTTTAAATATGTTTCTCTCATGCTAATGCAGTTAATTCTGCTCTTCCCAATTTCCCCTGGAATACATAATGTAACACGATATGCTAAGATATTATAAAGCTGAAGAGTCTTATATCTACTAAACAACATTTTTTTTTATTGTGGTAGATGCATACCGTTTAGAAAGTGTTGATGTTGTGTTCTCACATGTGAGTCTGACCTTCATGTGGAGGCTGGAGCCTCTCTTGTGCAATAGTTGTCTCTCCTGGGCTCTCATAGCCCAAGGGGTCTGGCATTTCTGAGAACTCTCAAAAGGAAATTGCTTACTCTTACTAGCAAAGGACCAGATTGGGTCTTCTGGAATCTGATTTATATGGAAGAACAGTAAATGCATTTCTGTGAGAATCCTGGGCAATGCTGTTCCTTAAAATACTGCTTATGAGAAGCTGGAAGGCTGTGTCAAGGTAGTGGTCAGATATTGCCCTATCACGTGCACCTCCTTTTCTGATTCAGGTTACTGGTCTGTAGACAGACCTTGTTCTTACGTGGTATACTGTCCTTTTAGGCTATTGACCTTTGGCAACCTTTAAATGCTTTGCTCACCTCTGTCCTGAAAGTGGGTGTTACTGTCTCCAGAAAAGTTAATGTAAATAACTAAGTTAATCCTTGCACCTGGTTGAACAATCTTGTGCCTGCCCAAGAAAGGAGCTTAGCTCAAATCCAAATAATAATATTTTACTTTGTTCTCTGGTCATAGATAATTCTGTAATTCTATGCAAATGACAAAGAAGCCATTTGAGCAGCACCACTAAAAGCTGACACTTTATAGCACACTATATATTTGCTGTTGTTTTTTTTTTTTCTTTTCTCAGTATTTATTTTTTGCTGTGTTTCTGAATACCTCAGTAGGTTATTTTAAATACAGCTTTCTAAAATTCTTATCTAATACTTCTGGTTAGCATTCAGCACTTTTATGGAGACTGTGAATCACACACTATGTGAACCAATAAAAATTTCATTCAAAACCTTAAGAAGAACATTTTTAGAAGCACTGAGGGATAAGACAATAAAATCCAGAATAAATACAAAATAGTGTTCTGGTGAGATTTGCTTATCACCAACCAGAACATTTTGCTGACTAACTCATGGGGGTAATGGCTGACAAACTTTTCTTGAAATCTGTCAGTCCTGTCATTTTCTGCATAGCTGCAGAGTAAATAATAGGCACCTTGTTCAGTAAATCACTAAAGCACTTCTCATCACTGCAGTAAATGGACAAGAGACAAGTTTGTGGCATGTTGCTTTACATCCAATGTTTGGACAACAGTCAATTAGATTTTATGGCATGGAGTTACACTGAAGCTTTACTGCTCTGTTGGTAATAGGGTACCAACCAGAGAAGATGGCTATTTTAACTGCTAGGCAATAAAAGCAAAATACTATTATTACAGCCTTTTCTCCCCATTTCTTTTAAAGCTTGGCTGCATTATTATTTCATGTCAGTTTTTAGATAATGTGTGTCAACACTGTCAGAAAAGGTACACACCACCTGCAAGGTAGGCCTGTTGGAAGAGCAGGCCTGCCCATTATCAGTGTTGTGATGATCTGTGTCTAGTCTTGTCTGCTTCTGTCTGTCACATCGTTTGACGTTTTATTTATCATTTTCATATCTATTTATTTTCAAAAATAGGTGAATCCTTAATAGCGTAATCCTTGTGTGATCTCTGCAAACTAGAAAGTTATTTTAGCCCACAGACTATATTTTGGCTTTTTGGGCAATGAAATCTGCTGATATGGCTCAGAGGTTTATTTTTGTAAGAGACATGCAAAATGGTTGCAATATTTCTTAAGAGGCCAGATACCAGGTTAGCTGAATAGAGCATAGGCTCAACCTGGCAGCTCTGTCACTGTGCAAGGGACAGTGTTTATAAAGCAGCTTTAGGGACAGTTATGACTTGTATTGAGAGAAGGAATGTGAGCTTCTTCCCTTGAAATAAGGGGAAAGACATGCTCACTGATTAAGCAGAGAGGCAGTAAGAGCAGGGCAGCAGATTCCATCAGAAGCTTGTTTAAAGAAGGAAAGATGCCCATGGGTTTCCCAGAGGTGTGCTGTAACAGGACAATAAACATACCACAGGACAACACACAGTACTGGAGAAAACCAGTCTGGCCAGGCTTTCTGGTAGATCATGTCCCTCTCTTTCTGAGCATGGCCTTATTGGGTTTTGCTGCTCTTTCAGGAAGCTTTTCATGTGTGAACATAATTTATATGCTTTTCCTTATGCCTGGGTGGATAGGTCCTTCCAGGCTGTTGGGTAACAGAGAGTCCATTATTGTATGCAAACTTCAGAAAATCAGGACAATTCTATCTGAACTTTTCTTGGGAAGACACATTAAGGGAGCTCTTGAGCCAGAACATAGGTGTTACTCTGGGCCATGACTGAAGATAAACCTAACTGTTGTATCTCTGCTTTCTTCAGTTTGTGGTCTTGTCCCTGTTAATTTTCTGCCCTGAATGGAAAGAGCCTGTAGAATTTAGTAAGAGCTAAACTGTGGGGTCCTATAAAAATGAAACGTGATCCTGTACACATCATCTCATGAAGGTATACATAAATAGCTGAAGTTTATAAGAAAGAAGTCTTGTACACAGCAGACTTTAATTTCTCTCCCTGAAAGGGCAGAAGCTTGACACTGGTGTAGTAATTCTTGGTTAGAACGAAATTGCACTAAAATTTACTTAAAAGCTTTTTATTTTCATTAATGTATTCACATTTTATTGTAAAGGATTGTTAAATTTAATGGTCTGCTTTAAAAGAATACCTGTAATAAAAATAATAAGAAATAATCTGCTATTGGATATATTACCATTGATTTATTATCATTATCCATAATATTACCACCTTTTATTTTAATACTGGCTGTTTAGTGATCTGCTTTGGTCTCTGTGTAGTACACTGAAATCACCTGGTTGTGACAGAAGCCAAAGGCACACTTACATGGTTTGAAATCTGGATTAGGTAAAAAAGGCAATAATGTTTTACTAAACCGGCTATAAAAAACACTAATTCAAACTTGTTTAGAAATTACTGTAGTAGTGTTTATAAATAAAGCATTTTTATATGTATTTTATATTTTATAATACATATTCATAATATGTATTTGCAGCAAGCTGTCAGCAAGCTTTCTCTGTTTTTAACTCAATGGTGCTTAGAAGAAATAGTTCAGGTGCTGCTCAGTTTTATGGGGTGCTAAAAGCCCTATTTAGCCCCGTTGTTACTCTGTCAAATGCTTACTCTGACGCAGAAGGGAAGGATTTTAACCTCTGAACAGTGAGAGACTTTCCAAGCTGATCAGCACCCAGAGCCCTTGGATAAAATTAGTGAGGAACACCATTTCCAGCTGGGATTAGAACTGTCCTCTGTGCTCTGTCTTTTGCTGCTAAGGCACTTCTCTCTGGCTGATGTAAACTAAGGTGTTTTTCTCCTTTTCTCCTATTGTTTTGATAATTTCTTTTCTGACCTGAGGAATAAGACCTCATTTTTGTGATTTTTGGAGTCCTTTTTCTTTTTTACAGAGACTTCTTTCTTTCACTCAGACGTTTTCCTGACTAAGAAGTCAATATCAACTTTTCACCCTCCTTGATGCCCTTCTGTAGTGGAATTGTAAACCTACAATTCTCAAAGAAGGTAAAAATTTTAGGAACATGGATGCAAATGTTTGTGTAAATGCATCCTTGTTTGCAGAGAGAGTGCTGCACTCTTGTTTTATACTAATTCTTAATTCTTCTGATTTCATTAACAATCGAGGTGTCATGGTCTTGATTATATTAGTGTCAAGCCAGAATTACTCCAAGGGAGTTTCTTTAACAGAATTAACCTGGACTTACACCATGTAATAGAGTTCAGGATTTCTAATCCATGCCTTTACAGATGAAAGCCATAAGAAATCAATACTATTTTTAAAGGAAATACATTTACAAAAAAAGGCATTCTTACCTGCTATTTATGATTCTGTTTCTTTAGACATTGAATTATGATAGAAATAATGAAAAAGAATGAAAAATATTTACATTTTAAATTTTGATTGAAATAATAGCTACGAGAAATCAGTACATTTTTCAGCTTGAGCCTTTGATATATCTGTAGAGTGTTGGGATCAAATAGTTTCTGTAATTAGACTTCATAATTCTGGTATAATATTAGGTAAGCCTCATAATAGTTTATAACACTACAGAAAGATAATAGGAAAGCTACTTTTAAAATTGCCATTCTTATCTTGCTCAATACAGAACAGTTTATTCAAAAACAAGGTAGTTAGTTGCATTAACTTTAAGCTTATTGAAATTATGCACTTTACACAGAAGTATTTGCCAATTCATGTTCACAAAGAGATAGAAATAGAAGCAGAGACCTGTAGTACCTTTCTTTCTTTTTGATCCAATGCTCTTCGTACATTCATACACCTACCATTCTTCCCAAACCATTAGAAAAATTACATACCTTTATTAAGCGTCTGAAGAGGAAAACTGTGTCAGAAGTAAGGAATATGTAAATAGACTTCTATTTGCATTGACATGCAGCTCCGTAAGATGAAGCTCAATAGCTGCTCAGTGGTGTGAAGCTACTTGCCCAGCAATGCAACATGAAGTGAGTAAAAGGTGACTCTAAAAACCATTTTGCTTCAATGGGAAATTAATCAGGTCATAAGAATTGATGCTGAAGCTAGCAATACTAATTTTAGGAGAAATGCCACAGAAATTTCAATAAGCATCAAAAGCATTCTGGGTTTCTATATCGCTGTAGAGAGACATCACTGCTGCAACAAAACCCACCTGATCTTGAGGAGAACCAACTGAGGGACCCCGTTGACCTTGCCTAAATCCAGCTCACCTTAGCTGTAAAAGCTCAGAGGCACCAGGTGGCCTCAGTAAACAGATGAGTATATTTACATGCACTTTGTGTGTATTCTTGCAGACAAGATGCAAAGTTACATGATGCATTAAGCATTTCAGATCAGGGGGGTTGAAAACAAAAACCAGACTGTTAGCAACCTGAACTTACTGGAGAAAAGAAGTCAAAAATTCTTTCGACTTAACAGAAACCAGGATTTAAATAAACTCCTTACTGATTTCCATCCATGTTTAGAAAACCCTTATTTGCCCAATTGTAAACACACTGGCTTTTCAGACAAAGCTCCCTTTGACTTCTTTGAATCATGATTTGGCCATACAGTTTTGTTAATTTGGGTGATTCCCATTTTAACTCTCTGAATTATTCCTTTGAACTTCACCTGTCTGTCTTTATTAGACATAATTGGCAAGTGTACAATAAACAGGATGCATAAAAGCTGATACTTGAATTCAGCAGTCCGTAATTAGATTAAGCTACATCCTACTCTGAAAAAAAATTGATTATGTAGCAGACTGCATAATTTTCCTGAAATTTCTGTGTGGGCTATACTATTACATAAAATGCAGTAGCATCTGAGCATGTAAAGTCTGCCACCTGTAGCTGATTGGGAAGTGGTTTCCCTTTTTCCCTTTTTCATTCCCCCCTTAACCTTCTTCTTCTCTTTCCTTTTTTGATTTCCACTTCTTTCTTTCTTTCTTTCTTTCACCTTATCATCAAGCTGTATTATGACAATGGTGGATTGACGAGAAGCAGACATCATTTCATACTATGGTTACGAAAAGCAAAACTTTTTGATGGTACATTGTGATGCTACTCTAATATGATAAAGCATATCTCTTATATAAGAAAAAAATTAAAGAAGATAGGCTGTGTACATTTTAAAGTCTAATACTTATTATTGAAACTCTAAAGGAACACAGTTGAAGCCACAATGTTAAATAGATTTTTATATCTAGAATAAGAAACAAGCATATTTTTAATTTTGATCCCGATTCTTGACCACAGAATACAGAATTTAGAAGCAGAGGCTAAATTGAGGTGAGGGTCTCAAAAAGGTGGGGAACAGGTGGAGGAAACTTTGAGCCTTTATGGTCACACCAGTCTGTGGATTTGCAGTATTTTCATTGTTTCTGTTAAATTTTCTGTCATATATGGCAAATGCATAACAGTAGATCCCCTTTTTATCGGTCTTTACATCCACACTCCCTAAATTTTGCTGATCCTTCCTAAATATGTTTCTCAGCTTTGGGTTTTCTTTTTTGTTTCCAGCATTAAACCACATCACAAGGTTCTGATCACCTCCCATCTCCTTGCTGCAGCCACCCCTTCCCTCAACAAAAGCTGTCTTGCCACAGCACTACATTAAAGATCTCTCTTCGGGTCTGTTGACCATGCAGCCCCTGTCTTTGATTCCCTCCACATGCTTTCTCCTCTGTATATCAAATGTGAGCTGCTTGTCTTCACTTCCAAGGATTTTTATGGTCTATTCCCACTGTCATCTCATTGTGACAGACTGAACCACCACATAGGTGGAAAACTTGCCAAGCAGCTGGCTCCAATTAGCCACCTATCTTTTTAAGAGCTGGTGGGAGCAAGGGGAGATCTAAGTGGTGAATAATCAGACCCAGCTCTTTCAGAGAAACTCTCCTATGGTGAAGAAAGGTAGATGTGGAAGGCATATCAAAGGGAAAACAGCTGAGGGAAAGGAGAAAGGATGAAAGGCAATGCCTCAGTGAAGAAATTAAAAAAAAAAAAAAGAAGGAACTGGAACTGAAAGTGATTGGGGACCCAGCAATCCTGAAACAGAGTGCAATGCAAGGCAGCAATGAGACCCAGATGGAATTCCCTGAGAACTGCCTGCCACAGCTCTCCCCTCGTGACATGGCTGAGCCTGTGCTCTAAAGGAACTGGCAGTATTTGTCTGTCCTAAGCAATGGGTGTGACACTGCTGAGGACAGACTTGCACATGCCTGGGCTGGTGTCTGAAAACCTCCTGCATGTGTGGAGACAATTTTAGTGACAGACTTTGTATAGTGAAGAGGTACCTCTGTGGGACACAAAGTACAGACAAATCCTTGCCCTGGAATCACAAAGACTGAGCACCTGGTCTGGGTGCACACTTTTATCTTCCAGAGCAACCCATGGAGGGTGAAATGGGCTGCTGATTGACTGTGCTC
>VZTZ01011558.1:347375-377979 GCA_013400955.1 Drymodes brunneopygia | reverse complement strand
TTTCTCGCGTCATGACAACCTTCATACAGAAATTGCAAATGTGATTACAGACAATCCTTGGCTGGGATGTTTATCCTTACAAAGGCCACAATGCCTTGGTTTAGTCAAACTATGTTATCAAGGTTTTTTACTAAAATATAATAGTAATTTGGGATTTATGGCTTAACATCCTGCCCTTTCACTCTTGCAAGGGTTCTCAAGGATGCCTGTAATCAAAGTTCTCTTTCTCTGTAAGTACTTGTAATAAATCTTTCATCTCACTTGCTAGATGTTTCATTCTCTTGCACCTCGTGTTCAGTATTTAATTATCTTTTGTTGTTAAAGGACATGAAAAAAGACAAAAGCAGAAAGCAGGTCTCACTGCACCCTTCCATGGGAAAGTCTGTTCCTACAAGTTGGCTAAAGTCATTCAAACTCTTCTACCATTTCTTGTATGTTTTTAGCACAGGGTGACATTAACTAATGCTATTTTGCTTTTGGACAAGGGAAAGCAAGAGCACTTGCATAAAGTCTCCTTTTCTAGACTGGACTTAAAATTTTAGCAAATTAATCCTCATTGCTACAAGGGTGAATTTCCCCACTGATCTTGGCACTTGCACTTTCTTCAGCCAACAGTGTTGAAGCCTTCAAACACTGCTGGGTTCCTGGGTGTCTCAGCCCCTTGTCTGTACTCACAAATATGAAATAAACTTTTACGATGTCAATTTTATAGCCTGGAGGACATCTTTTGCTTTACAAAGAAGATGAAAACTCCCTTTTTATGAGGAGTCACATGTAAATGATGAGGGGTAACAAGTACAAGTTACTCCTGGGGAGATTCCAAATAGACACATGAAGATTTTTCACAATGAGAACAAATCAGTCTTTGGAAAAATCTCAGGGAAAAGGTGGATTCCTCAACACTGGACACATTTCAGTTTCACCTGGGCAGGCTGCTTGGACACCTTGTCTAGACTGTTCTTTTGACAAGAAAAGTTGGACCAGATGCTCATTGAGTTCCCTTCCAACCTGGTATTCTATGTTTCTGTTATTTTATGATTTTCATATTCAGGTAGGAGTTTAACACCACACACCTTGTCCTTCCTTCCTTCCTTCCTGGCCATGGAATTGCCTGAAATTCCAGATTTTACCCAGCTCCCCAGTTGTGTTTTTAACCTTACACAGATGTCCTAAACTCTCTATTCAGTTGAGGGTACCATAGAACACATGGGCTTTTGTGTGAAGTCCTAACTGCCCAGACTCCTTCAATTACACTTCCTAGAGATGGTTTCCAAAGTCCCTGCCCACAGTTACACAAATGTACATGGCTACATTGAACTAACTTTGATACACATGGCTTTTGAGTACTGAGCCAAGCAGAGAAGTTCAGATAAACAAAGGTTTTCCAAAACAATTTTCGTCAACCAGCATTTAAAATGTTCTTAGAAAAAACTCTCTTTTTCTAAGTGGAGGACTTTAACCTTCAGTCTCATTTTTAAAATGTCATGTGTATTTTATATAGGAAACTAACAATAACCAGTATTATAAAAGTCAAGTGGCTTCATTTTAAAACATTGCTTTAATTTCTAGAAATCTCTTACTATGAAAAGAAATGCCATCTGTAAAAAATATAAGGCTGCTCATCTATCACTATCCCCTGATATACTATCAAGAATGTCTCTTTAACCTTAATTGTTCTTCACTGAAGCATTCAATTTCCTGTTCTCTATTCTTGCTACGTCTCTGTTCAAAAACTGAGTTCTTTTTAACATTGAAATTGCCTGAAATCCAGTTGTGAAACAGATGATTATAAAGATTTTAAACGTCGATGGAAAGTCAATATATTTTGCCTGAGAGCAGAGTTCTCTGTTTTTAATTTTTCCAAATAGAAATTCTTAGCAACTTTATCAAATATTGACAAAGTGCTATATTTATTATTTATATAATGAATTTAATACATGAAACATAGATCATACTTAATCATGATGTTGAAAAATGACAAGAACTGAAAAACTCATATATGGTGAAGTATTTGACCTTTTGTAATTAGAGAAGGAAGCACAACACAGGTGTCTTCCTGTAGTTAGAAATAATACTCCTGAGAAAGTATCTACATTGTGAGTTTAAATGTGTTTCTACTCAAAAGCAGTTCAAGTAAAGTGGAAACACAACTTCACAGCACAATCCTTATTCAGAGTGTAGTTTGGTGTTTATAATCACTAGCACACCAAATGATAGGTCCTGTTGTGTTTGATGCTGGCATAGACAACATAATTGGCCTCTGCAGGATTTGGCTAACAGGGGAGAGAAAAACTAAATGCCCTGCTTAACACATTACCTGTCAGGTTACGGTACTGATGATTATCTTTGTTAGGATCAAAGTGAAAACCACCAGAAAATGAAAGAGCAGAAATGTCATTGACTGCTTAAAAATGAGCAGCTATCAGCAATTAGCAGGGCTGTTTTTCTTTTGCCCTTTCCTAGCTCATTTTTTCACTCTTTTTTCACAATCACCAAGAAGCTGTGATCTTCCTACCAGTCTCAGATGATCTTTATTTTGGATGGTGCTTACTTTCTGATACATGCTTTATGTCTTTGCTATCAAAACACAGCATCTTTTTTGTTAAGCAAGATACCTACATACTTCCACTGGATTTTAAAGTAAAAATAGTATTTTGGATATCTGACTGCATGTTGACTATAGTTTTTCAGAGATTCTATGTGTCTCTGATCCCACCTTTTTTCTCAGAAAGCAACATCTTTCAGACTTGAGCTATTGACTGTTTGGGTAAGGAGCCCTGCACCTCAAAGTGGTCATGTATAGAAGTACCTTATATATATCAATATGTGGGGAAGAACAGCTCTTTACCCACCTTATCTTCTCTTTTTGTAAATCTTTCCCTTCTCTGTCCTCAGACATCCATCTTCCAACTCTAAGCTGCTTAAACCTTCTGCACAAAACATCTGGTCCCTCTCCTCAGCCTTTCCTCTGTGCCCTTTCTAACATCTGTCCTCTCACAGAAGTGGAAACTGAAGATGTCCAAACTAAAAGTTAACAACTGATTTAATCCTCAGTTCTTAACTATTGATGTAATCTTCCATACAGAATCCTGATAGTTTAAATTATGGATTTGCTTGTGTGTGACTAGTGTAATATGTTATGTTAATGTTTAAACCACTTAAATCTGTACTTTGAAAAGATTAATTTTTTAAAGGCTGCATTATTCTTTGATGAGAAAGGTGCCCTAGAAGCTGAACACAAGGAAACTCAACATTGCTGCCCTTAGCCCTGGCCTGGGAACTTGGGTCCCGGGCTGCAAACCTGATATAGATGTCTATGATGTCTATGATGTCATAGATGTCTATGAACCTCTGTAATAACTAAGAAAGTGTGCCTCAAATGATGCCTCAAAATGGGATTTACAATATTTAGCATACTGACACTTCAACAGCAGCAGGTACAAGTGAAGAAAGCTGGAGTCTCACCTGGCTTTAGGCCAATATCTTAGTTCAACAAATGGGAGAGTTTCAGGGAGACTGGTTTTTCAGCCCCAGTCTCACTGGTGGAACACCGAGCAAAACATTTGGGACTTGCAAAAACCAGGCACCAGATGTTGAGTCTGTCCCTGCTGCCACTGTTCACAAGGCTTCTGTATGAATGCTGCTGGCTGCAGAGTGCTGTGACAGAAAGGAGTTTATTTCTCCTGTTTGCTTGGTAATAAAAAGTGTAAGTAGCATGCCAAACATCCCCCTGCTCCTGGAGTTGCAGAGCCTTTAATCATTCACAAAATCTCTCAGATCACTTTTATCCTCCTCCTCTCTCTTAAATGTCTTGAAAGCCTTGTCATGAGCAGTGTAGAAAATGAGGCATAGATTAAATGTTTCCATCTGGAGCAAACATAGCTGTAAATTAATGGACTCAAAGAAAGTAGTTAAATGCACATAAAAATAAAGTCCTCCTGAAACACAATGCTGCTAATGACATGACATTTAGTTATGTGATCATAGACAGATTTTAACCAGTGTCAGTAGTGCAGCATTTGGCTTTGCTGGAAAGTGTGAAGTACCTGCTTACAGAAGGTGTAAGTTACCAAAGGGCAGCAGTTCTTTTCAATGTGCATGATTGTTGTTACTGATTTCAAAGCTTTGGAGTATTAAGTATCTGACATTTTGTAGCAGACTTGCATGTGACATATGAACCATAGTGTGTTTACATAACCTGCATGGTTTAAAAAATGATATTTAAGTGTTAGAGTCATACAACTGCCCTAAAAAAACCCTCTAAAAACTAGTCTGTTTTGGTTTTTTAAAAATTATTAATTTATATTTTTTTAGTTTACAAAGAAACTCACATACACAAAATGACACAGAAAAGGTTTGCTTGAGCTGGGGACCAGGACAAATCCCTGAAGAATACCTAACAAATTCATAGGTTATGAATATGCTTGCCAGATACTCTTTTTTATTTCCAGGCTTAAGCAGTAGGCAAGGTGTTATGTCTCACTGTCTTTCTCACACCTAAGGGTACATTAATTTTCAACTACTTGATAATAATACTGTATAATTCTGCAGAGACTTAATGCCTTATTCATTGCTTGAAAATGATTTCACAACTTGTGAAGTGGTAGTCGAGTACTGATGGGGCTGAGAAATTCTAGGACAACAGCAGAGAACCAAAGAAAAATCAGAAGCAGCCTGCATCAGCCTAAGAATGAGAGTTTGTTAAATCAACTGGTGTATTCAGACACTTTTCTGTGATGTTTATCTGTAGGATAGGAGTCGATTTGTTATGCTGGATTTGAAAGAGTGTGTATGAGCTAAAGAAGTTCAGGGCTTGGTTCTTCTCCAAGGAAATGCAGGGATTTGGAGAAGAATCAGTGGGCAGTGGAAATACAGCTTGTTACCAGGTCTCAGTGCAATGCAGAAATGAGATACAGGTACCATACACATTCAGAAACCATATATTCATGGTGTTCTTATTTATGATTCTGTGTAGATACGTTATTAATTCCAAAATCCCCTGTTTTCTGATATTAGTTTAAACTTTAGGGTGAAGTAGAAGCTGCAATTCTGAGTTCCATCCAGGGTGATGAGAGCAGACCGATATGTGCTGTGACTGTAGAGATTTTTTGCCATTGTTCACTCTCAGGTATTAACTGATCAGCTCAGAACCATTCCCTTCCACAAAGCACTGGCACTGACAGCAAGCTATTAGCTCTCAGCACCTTGGGCACAAGGGAAAGGAGAGACAAATATAGAAAAGCATTTTCAACAGACTAGGAGATAAAAGGCAATCAGGTTGGCTATGTGCATACAGGTTTTCACTGAAAATCCTCAGTGTTTCACTTGAGATGTGTAGGGCATGCACAAACATGGAGCAAGTCTCCTGGCAAAAAGGCTGAAAATGGTATAGACAACATTTTTGTAGTAAATCATTGAAAGATAACACCTGAAAAAATGTTTAATTGAGGCTTCATATTATGGTTTTTTCTGATGACAAATCTGATTTTGGAAGATCATAGTCCCTTCTGTTTTCAGCTGCTTTCATCTTTTCTGCCCCTCATAAATCACTGTCTCCTTTGTTGTGCCAGTGCAACTGTTTTTACAGTTTTTTCTTGGAAAAGTATAAGTCATGCTATCTAGAGCTCACACCCTCTTCTGTTTTTAATCCTGAATTTTTTTCACTGATCTGGTTTACAACAAACACTTGCAGTGAACTGAATCCCAGGATGAAGGATCAGGTTGCTTGATATTCAGCCTGACTAAACCTACTACTGAAGTAATGAATTTGTTGCTTTTTCTCTGCCTTAGCACTTGTGAAATCCAAATGACTTGTTCTGGGAGCTAAACCAGCAAGAAAAACAACACTCCAAGCAAACAGTTCAAAGCATATCCTTCCCAGTTGTTTGGGATCCTCAGCTGGCTCATGGTAGGGTCAGCATATGTGTGAGGGCAGAGTGAAGCAGCTCCCATAGGGAGCAGGCTTTTGTGGCAGGTTGGTGAGAACTACCTCAGGATGAGTGAGTCAAGGAGTGGATGGGCAAAGTTTGCTCCTGGAAATCTGTACTTTGAGGCACACCTTTGGTATAAACCCTAAATGGGATACTGCTGTGGGAATCACTTTCTGTTCATGAGTTTCTGTTGGGTTAAAGTGGCTTCTGGCTGCTTCCCTTATGTGCAGCATCTGAAAGTCCCTGTTTCAGGATTCAGGAAGATGTTTCTTTTTTAGATATTTATTTATGTGTTTTTTTGGAAGGGAGTATTTTTTTCCCTTTCATCATCTCAAAAGCTGTATTAACAGCAATCCATATTGTATTGCTCCCTAAGAGCCTGACTCTGCTCCCATAATTTACACAAATAATTGTAACCTGTTTAACAAGTCCCAGTGGGAATATCTTCTTAGAAACTACATGTGCAGATAAGTAGCACATTCAGGGATTAAATTCTAAACTTCCTGCTAAACTATCCATTTTTTGGCACTTTCCTACTTGTAAGGTCATGGTGCACATTTTTCTGTCATGTATTTGTTAGTACTGATCTCTGATTGACTTGCCTTTTCTGATTTAGTTTATTGGTAAATATTTTTGTGTTAAAAATATGACAAGTTGTGAGTGTTGCCAAGTTTCTTTTTTCTTCTTTTCTATACCATAAAGAAGAAAAAAATAAATGGTTTATAAGGACACAGTTAATCATATTCATAGGATGGACCTTGTTATCTAACATATGAGGTAGAGTCAATATCTATTCTGAGCAGATAGAAGAGATACAAAAATGTGTAATTATTTAGATGCTCATAAACTCTTTCTGTTATAAACTACTAGGGATAGTTGGAACCAAGTAGTTTTGCTTGCAGTGGTTTTACCCTGGAATAGTTTTAATTGCTTGGATTAACACTGCAGAACTGGTTGACTCATCCTGTCATGTGACCATTGAGTATTTGTGCTTACTTTTGTAAAATAAAGATATTTATTTGACTTTTATGATTTTGGAATGCACCATGCTACACAGAGCCTTGTTATGAAGGTTACTGCATGAATTCAAGTGTCCTTGTCAGGGAATTAGGGAATCTGCTGTTATTATTCCTGTATTTCCACTAATTAAAAGAGGGCTCAATTTGTCTTCCTGCCTGTGTGATCAGCTGAGGCCTGTCTCCCAGGCCTTGGTAAAAATCTTAGACAAATAACATTAATAACATGCATACATCAATTACTTTTCTTTGTTTTTCTTAGTGTGTTGATGGGCATGGAGCAGACAATCTGTCATGCTGCCTTTCAGCTCTTCTTCCTGTTGTACCAGCATTTGTGAAAAAATAGAGTTCTGTTGCATAGTGGTCTGGCTGTGGTTAACTCTCTCATTCCTTCTAAGCAGTGTCTGGGATGAGCTGTGGAAGGTGTTTTCTCCAAAAATCTGTATAATTTTTGTGGCTTTGAGTGAAACTACATCAAAAAAGAGTCTAGTTCTGAAAACAAGTCAGGTGTCCTGTGCGTGTTTCTCATGACCTGTGTCATTTTGAAAACACCTTAGATTTGTTAACTGTCACTGAAACACCTCTCTCTCCCCTCAAGATGGAACTTAGAGTGGGTTTGTAATGGATCTATTCTTTCAACATAGAAACAAATGCACAAGGTGAATTATCTTTCTTCTATCCTGTATAAAATGTACAGTTAAAACAGAGATGTGATCCAAATTGGACTCCTTGAGTTTGGCTCGCAAAAGAACCTCACTTATTACACTGCATCACGAATTATAGTCTCTAGTATTTGATTTTGCTATGCAATAGAGCCCCATTTTGTATTGTGAGAATAATATTGTAAAGGAAAGATGGCTTAGTTTCAAGGAGAATTATCTCATGTCAAAGCCCAAACTCAATGGTTTAAATTTTCTAAGTCTGTGATTGAGTTTTTTTTAGTAGCCATCTACTGAGCTTCTCTAAATATCCATTTTACTTCCTTTATAATTATAAATCAATTCAGGACTTCTGTATAAGCTTCATGTACTGTAGTTTTTCTTCCCACTCTATCGGAGGTATTACTTTTATTTATTTTTAGAATGCATAAAAACATTTTGCCAATCTCTTAAAAATCCTTTAAGATGTAGCTAATCTAGGTAAACTGACATTTAATCAATTTCTTTATTTACATTCTGACCTTAGCTATAGAACTTGAAATCACCTTACGAAGAAAAAGATTGTATATATATTTTACCATAAAGCAACAGAATAAATATATAAAGCCTCATCAAAGAGATAAAAAATCTATTTATTCTGATAACAACAAATTACTCAAAAGATTCCAGCTATGGAGGAACTGAATAAGAACAGAGAAGAGGAATCTATAAAATGACTAAATACTTAAGAAGTCTCCCTAAAGAGGATTCGCATCCTAGCTGACGGAGGATGCAAACATGTTGTGCGTAAGATGACTCAGTATGACTGTAGTAGTGTTAAAACCCTAAAAGCCTCATTATCTTTTTTTTTTTCCCCAAAGACTGTGGGGTTTTTTTGAGGAATTTTTAGAAATAGTGATACCAGAAGAGATTTATGCTTTCCTGGATATGAACTTTTCTGTAAAAACCGTGTACATGGGTGGCTTACATACCGGAGCTGCTGTCGTATTCCCATGTTTCTTTTCTCTAGGCAGAAATAGGACTCTTTTTTTTTTGTTTTCAATAGACATTTTCAAAGTTGGACTAATCCTGATGTTTCTACTAGCTTTTGATAGGGACTTTTTTTCAGTAAGAAGGTACTGATATTCCTCAACAACTACTAGTAAAAGTCTTAGATAACCTCTCTGTGGACCTTTATGTGGGCACTTTCTTTCCATGAGTCATATCTTGGTACTTGAAAATAAAGCCTAAGCTGTTAATTTTTAAAGAACATAAGACCATCACCATGCAATACACTGAAAGGTGGTTTTTTTTTCCTTTACTGGGTCATTAATAGATGGCCAGTAGTGGATGCTTTTTTCATCAATGTGTTAAAATATATATCAGATTATGTCCTTATTGCATCTCTTTATTTTTGTCAATGCCTACCTCTTCAATGTTTTTCACAACACTCTTTATTGATGGTCTGAGTAGTGGATAGGTAGACTCTTCCTGACTAGAGCATTGTGTGGTAAACACCACAGAAAATGTGTTTATAATAAACAAATAACTTAGATGAACAAATTGCCATGATCCCTAATGCATCTGTTGCTCCATGAATTATAAATATGCATGCAATAGTGTATATGGATGGATGTAAGGCCTATTTTTTCTCCACAAGATGTCCAGGCTAAAAACCCTCTGCATGCACTGCATTTTTCATCTGGTGTCCTGAGTGCCTGCAAGCACAGGAGTGCTTTTCTGCTTCTGCTGGCACAAGTGACCTTCTGTAGCCTCTCTGCAGCATTACCAGCCTACAGACACAGCTGTAGTGAAACCATTTCAGGCAGACATCATTTCAGGTAGACACTGTGATAAGAAGGTTTTATTTGGACAGGTACCCAGTCATGGTGTGGACCTCAGCTCCTAGGGCTCAGGAAAGACCCTTTGGTAAGCAAACGGCTGCAAAATGCTCATGGGGCATGAGGCATTTGATAGCCCTAACTGTACTCCTTTCACCATTTGGAAAACAAGGAGATTTATCATGCTACTCATTATCAAGCACTAGAAATGCTCAGCTGCCTGTAGCATTCCCATAGCTTCAAAATCTACAGATGGTTGACTTTTGAAATGGTTTCTGAATATCTTCACATGCTTCGGGTAACAATGTGGTTTCACTGAAGTTTAAAAAACTCCCTTTACAGTGCAATGCCAACTAAAATATTCCCAGCTTGCCAAGATTTTCTTGGCTTCTTTATGCTAGATGGATTATTGCTCCTAGACCTGTAAAAGCTATACATTAAAATAGGAATTCTATCAATTTATTGTATAACTTAATGTGTTTTTAGTGATTTTTATTTTTTTCTGACTAAAAAGCAGTGAAGTGAGTTCTGTGGGCCTTGCTGGAGGGTTATCATTGCTCCTCATCCTGTGGATGTTTGGTCTCAAGATGAGAGTGCTCTGAATACCTGTTAGATGTTTCCTGGAGTGAATCAGTGAGATTTCTAAGGCTGAGTTGCATCATTTGTATAAGATTACCTGGGAAATTTCAAAGCTATTGCGTAGTGAATCACTTAGTCTTTTTGGAAATAGTGAATTGAAGACTGTCAAGACCACACATACTGTTTCCTTATGGTTTTGATTGCTTGGCTCTTACAGGAAGTTTACCCTTGAGCCGGAGGACAGATTTGCCCAGACAACATTCTGTCACTAGCAACAAAGCCCACAGTATCCCCATAAGCATCAGAAATAATTGATGAGGAAGTTTGACTTTCATCACCTGCTCAGTGTGTGATCTGGCTCTATTTGTGCTTTGCAGCTTTACAAACCAGATTGGTTTGTCCTTGGGCATAATATGGAGTGTGATGAAAAAGAGCAAGAGGTTTGGGTTTTTTAAAATGATCATGTAAATATGAATAAATAAAGAAATCCCAGTATCTCCAATCCGTGAAACACCATGTAACCTATAGCAAAGAGCTTAAGCATTATAAGCGTTTTTCTTACTGTATGCAATACAGGTGAAAATAAGATGTTGTTCTGAGTTTTAAGATTGGTAGCTTTTGCTTTAATTGGTCAAACTGTAATTTGAAGTTGTGCTGTGGGCAGATTTTTGCTTTTATGGATTATCGTCTACCAACTGTGATTTTTTAAATGATCTATCAGGGTACCTTTAGGCATTACATGGTTGCTGTTGCTGCTTAGACGAATAAAAATATTCGTCTGACCACCCTTCTGCCATTTCAGGTACAAGAGACAATTTGGGATGCCAATGATGATGTTTTTAAGAGTAAGAAACCCTGTAAAAGAATCCTTTCAAATTGTGGTTGTTGCCTGTCAGCAGTTTACAGCTGGCACTGTCTGCTGACAGATGTAGTGACTCATTAGTGAAATCATTGGGATAAAAAGAATCCGGGAACTCTGCAACTGTCATCTGAGCATAAATTTAAGCTATATTTTGCTCCTTTTTATGAAATTTGGAAGAAAAATTTGTTAGGGATCACACCATTCTTTTCCACTTTTTGTCTCATGATCTGACTTTTATAAAAGTTAAAAATTTCAAACAGTGTAATTTCTGAAGCTTTTAGAAAAAGTATATGTATTATTATAATAATAAGGTAGCAGGTACTACTTATAGGAAATAACAAAGGTTAAAAAAGTTTACACTTTTGTAAGTGCCTCTGAGGGAGATATTTAATTTCTTCCTTATTTGTCACTATGAAAATGTTAGGGAAAAAATTGCATTGATATGTAAATAAGGAGCTGCATTCTAACCCTGAAGGATTGCTTAGGTAAAGGTAAAATGAGCATCTTGGTACTAAGGGCACAACAATTTTTGCTCCTCAGCTTGGACAATTTGAAACTTCTCTAGGTCTCATCTGATTCAGAGAACACTCTTGTTGACTGAACATCAGAGAACTAAGCTTGTAGTTTTGCATATTATTCTACAGTTACATTCAACAAATCTTGTCAATAACTGGAAGAAAAAAATATGGCTTGTTATCTAGGGAAGGATCCAGTCATTTCAACAAAGTCTGCTTTCTCTGAACACAGCAATGAGTATAGCTCCATCTTCAAAAGTGATTTGATATGTTTGAGAGGTTCATATAATTGCCTTCACCTTTTTTGTTTTTGATACTGCATACGAAAGTTTGCTTGTGAATTAAACAGAAGTGAATTAGTAAGGAACATTTATGATTTTAGTCCCTTTCCAAGAACTTAAAAAGTCCCTGGGAATACAAAAAACCATGACAGATTGCCTGAAGGTTTGCAGTAAACACCGGTTTGAAAAGCTTGTAACAACCTCCATCTGTTCACTGCACACTTGAAAAGGCTCACAGAGCCCATGCAGTAATACAAAGATTCCTGTGAGGGCAGATCTTTTCTTGGGAGGATTGTTTAATTTCACTGGTGCTGTTTGGGGAGAAGAAACTTCCTAAATACTTATTGTTTTGTTTTTCAGTGAAGACAGTCATTCAAGTGGTTTTCATTCCAGCATTTTTTTTATCCTGATACGCATTTTAACTTGTTTCTTCTCAAAAGTTTGGCAACAGGTAAATGAGGAATCCTCAAGCATTTAGTGCATCAGCTTTTTGAATTAGTTTCTGACAGAAGTGATTCTCATGAGGCTGTGATGCTGTGAAAACATGCTTACCAGACTTCAGTCACAGAGCTGCATTCTGGGCAGTGCTTGCAAATTTAAACTCCTGTGAGAATCAGGACCTACACTGAAATAATAGTTAACACAAATAAAAAGGATTTGCAAACAATTGACAGGGATATACTTTATACTTAACAAGAATTTCTATTTTTCTACTGATCAAATTAGTTACTTTTAACCTGGATGATGTCTGTCTTGTACAGTTTTTCTCCTCATGTGTTTAATAGTAGGTTTTTAGGGGGATTGACCTTATAAAACTTGTTTTTTAATTTCATCTATTTCATATACTGATAAACAACAAAAGATGGGAATTATATCATGATTCTTTGTAAAGCTGTTGTCATAATTAATTTTGTAAAGCTTTCTGTGGTGTATACTCATATATAGATTCTCATAAATCAAACTACTTAAGAATAATTTTAAGTTAATTACAATCCTTTCTACAATGAAGGAAAAGTTAGAGACACTAGAAATTACCTCTATGTTAGTACCAGAGTTTCATATTAAAACATGCAGATAGCATATACTTGAACAACACAATAGGTAGCTTTCTGATATTTAGCTTTTCTGATAGGCAAATTACTTTTTTTGACATTAAGAACAATTTTTCTTTTTTCTATTACCCTTCACGTGCTGTTGTGCAATAAAAATGCCTGCATTTCAGCAGGAGGTGCTTCAATTGGTTTTAAAATCCAACAGGCTACTCACTACAGAAATGATAAACTGCAGACCACATCAACAGCAATTTGATTTTAGTGTGATAGTAACTATATCATTTCCCAGAAGGCAAAACCCTACCGAAAAAAAAACCTACCAAATCTACACCAGGATATTTCTTATTCTTCTTCACAGTACATGCACTCACCTAAAAGCTGAGAGGTTTGCATGTAGGGGGGATTATGAGGTTAGGCACAAACTGAATTGACTCAGTGCTAATGGGCTTGTTTGCTTTATGATGTGTTAGAGAATATATCCATCAACTCCTGACGATTAAGTCCCTGCAATGAGTTTTGTGGCCTGTCTGACTCAAAAAATGCGTTTTGGAACTGCACTCAACTGTTCTGCTAAGGTGATGTTGGTCAGCTGCAGGGACAGGTAAACACAGAAAGTTGCCTATTCAGACACTTAAAAAGCTTCTGCTATCACTTTAGGCATCTAGAGCTGTACTTAAATGTAAATAAAACATAGTGGGCTCTCTATATCTTGCTTGGAGAGAAGTAGATCAAATGAACCACTCTGAGAAGGGATCTTTGATGACTGATTCAGAATGAGATGGATTTCCTTGGTTACCAAGTGAGGTATCTGTTGATCCATTGTCTTTAGAAAGAGCCGAGGTGACTGAGTTGTATTTAGCTTTGTATTTAATCTCACCTGAAGTTGCTCTGATTGAACAGGCTGTTGAAGTAATGTGTACCATAGAAAAAAATCGCCATTTCAGAAAAATTAATTTGTGAATTTTAGCTATTCATCAGTTAAATAAATGGAAACATTTTTTTTAGCATTTATTCATATATATCATTAGCACACTTTAATGAGCAGTGGATTGAATAGCGGTTTTCTGATATAGATGCTAAGGACTAATTTTAAGAATTACTCTACCTCATGTAGCTCCTACCATATCACATCTTAAAAATCCAACTTTGCAGAAGAGAAATCCTACTTTTTCAATCAAGAAATAGGCATCATCTTCTTGGAGAGATAGTTAAAATAGTGCTTGAGTGGTGTATCATTCAATCAAAGGCAAAAGATCTACTGATTCAAAATAGTTTGCTCACCTCAGCCGATCTTGTCTGCCTTCATCTGCATGTAAGTGACATTTCCTTAAGCTTATCTAAAAGTTTCTGCAAAGTGGCTTTGTGGCAGTGTTTTGACAGCTAGAGGAAAGATTTCCTTTCCTGCAGAGTAAATCAGGGTATTGCTGTCTCAGAAATGTAGACCAAGGCTTCATTCTGAATGGCAAAAGTAAGAGTATCATCTCCTGGGTTTTTTTTCTTAAAAATATTTTATCTTTCTCAAAAAGGATTTTTATGAGAAAGATAAAAAGAAATTAAAATAGAAATTTAAGGAATGTCTTTGGGATGGCTTACACAAAGATTTTACTTTAATGAGATTTATGTAACTCTTTTGTATCAGAAAGGATTACTTGATTTTTTTGAGATGCCATTTAGTCTTATGAGTCTATGACAAGTCAGTTTCTAATTGCATTAATTTAGGCCACTGCTAAAACAGCCGTCACCCAGTGTTTTCCTCAGAGATATTTGAATTTACTTGATTATTTTTTTATATAAAACTCCTGAACTTCTAAGTGTGATATACTGACTCCTTAAAGTCTTCTGAGCTAGCCCAATAGGCTATACGATTTGCTGCTTTGGTTGGGTTTACTTGTACATTTACCAGGTAAAGAAATATCATAGGCACAAACAGGATTCATGTGTGGTCTTCAGGTGGAATCCATGCTTATCCCATTTCTGTTTTTTATTCTAATTACCCTGCCTGAAGTAGCTGTAAAACAAAATGTGAGTGACCCTGGAATTTAGTAGAGCAATGGGCTTAGATGTATTAAATGGAGCTAAAGTCTTCACTCTGTTGGCACTGTGAAATGTAATGGGATTAAAAAAAAAACCATAAGTACATTAACTTCAGAAGCAGGGGAAGAATGTGGAAATGTATTGTTTTGCTAAAACAGTTAGGTGGACATAATATACACACAGTATCCTTCAACCCAATGTTTCTTAGAAGTATTTTCTCTTTAATTATGATGTCAGAATTCCCTTTCAAAACAACACATTCTTGTAGTTGAATGTGCCTATTAAGAAATGTCTGAAATCATTAAAAGTATATCTAGGAAGCATTGGTTAAAATGAATTCACAATATGTGGAGATCCCTACGTGTGGAAAAATATGAATTAGAATCTAGTCATATACAGGAACAACACCACAAATACAGAATGGGAAACATTAGTCCCTTGCTACAGTCCACATCTTTACAGATGATCCATAACCTTTATGGCACAACAGCATACCATGTAAGACAAATATTTGTCAGTGATAGTGAAAGATTGCAGAAGTCAATGAACTATTTTAGCTCAGTTATGATTTTTTTTCCATTAGTGAGGAAGGAAAAACTATTCCGAACAAGCAGTTCTTGAAAGATATTTGATATTGCTGCAACATCAGCCAGATAGCTAATGAAATGCTCTGTAACAACTCAAGCTTTCTTTTCCTACAGATGATTGCGTAGAATGGTTTATTTAAACTTGAAACCTGAAGAGAATTCTGGCTCCATAGACATTATTAGTATCTTTGTGCCCTACATGCACCATGTAGTCAGAGATCGCTAAGATTATTAAGCACCTAATTCATCCCTTGGAGTAGAGTGATTAATTTGCCTTCTAAAATGTGCTTACCTGGGATCTCAAAATATACACTCACCTCCTTATGCATTCCTAGTGGCCACATGTGTTGAATTCTTGGCTCTGCATAAAATTAAGTTCTTCTGACTTCATTGTTTTGAGTACCTAAAACTAATCTCAGCTTTTTTTCTCTGTGTACGACATGTATCTCTCTTTTTGCCTATCCCTCCTGATAAAATAAAAAGTGAAAATAAAAAAGGAAAATAGAAAAAGCCATTGGTGTCTTCTTGAAAGAAATAGTAATTTTGTTTTTCTGCCTAGACTGAGACTCCTATAAGCAGTCTGCTTTGATTATTGGAAATATCAAATTGCTCGTAAAAATACAAAACTTGGAGCTCTTGTTAATCCATATTTAAATTATGAGTGTATTCTACCTCCCATATTTTATAGTCATTCAACATTTTGCCAACAGTGTAACAGATCCATATTTTCACCTATAGAACAGATGTCATTTTAATTTTTATTACAGGAGATGTTTATTTTGGACCTGTTTTTTTAAAATTCTGTAAGATCCACTCTCAAATTGCTTAAGCCTTTACTCAAGAGATTCTTTTACTGTGAATAAAATACCATTTTTCATTTTTAAAAATTTCTATAGGCATTTCTACATTATTTAAAATTCCAGTATGTATTGACTCAGTCGAATAAATACAGCTGCATTTCTCTTATTCTTCCCTGGCCCAAAAGAAATTATTATGGTTTTCCATTGCTATCAAATCACTTCTTAAGCTACTTGAGTTAACTATGGGGTCTTTTTGGTGTGGTTTTTTTTTCCCTGAGTAGGTTTTTATTATTTTTTAACCTCAGAACTGATGAAGAAGAACAAAAAGAAAATAGTATGGTGTAAAATTTAAATGAAGTTCAGACTTAGAAATCTGTTCTCAAGAGCAGTTTACCAAAATCAGTAATTATTTATATCATGCATGCATTGAAAAGAAAGCAAGAGTAGATCCCTGCCTAAGACTTCCAGCTAATTACAATTAGAGAAGTCCAGACAGTTCCCATAAATCTGAATATCATAACACTACAAGAGAGGTAGCAGACAGAACTTTTAAATTTATTTATTTTTCTTTGCTAGAACAGAATTTCCAAATAGCCAGTAATGCTTCCTACCACAGTAGCGTCACTGTGAAAAACAAGCATTGATCATGATCTGATACAACTGTGTCACTCAGAAAAGAGAGTGAACAGCTGTTGTGTTCAGTGAGTTTATTACAAAAGCATTTTTTATTTTCCCAGGAGTTTGACAGGGAGAATAAAGTAGCTGAAACAAATGAAATGTTTGATCTTAGGCTTAACCTTATATACTGCTGAAAAATCCTGGAAGAGAGAAGTATCTGGTTATAAGCAGAAGCCACATAAACACCAGCAGTTCCGCATTCAGTTTATGTCAGAGCTTTTTAATAGAACAAGATTGCAGCTCCCAAGTCCTTGCAGTATGTTCAGGTGTGAATTCTCTCAGGTGTGTTAAACTCTTGCTCAGGGAGTCTATGCCCAAAGTTTTATCTTTAGTAGTTCACCTAGTTGTAACCTTCCAGTCTTTCCCAGTCCATACAGCCAGCACCTGGCAAACTGCTTAATAACTTCAGTTCACCAGTGGTTTACACTGTTGCAGTCTTGGGCAACAGCTCTGTGAAGAATAATCTGATTTTTTTTATTTCCCATTAATGAGCAGAAAGAATTGTAGACTTCTTGACATTCAAGTAGCTGTACCACTTCATCTCTAACCTCTCTAGCCTGCTATAGAATGAGGATGTGAATGAAAATATGATTTTTTGAATGATTCCAATTTGATAAGTACCTGACCTTCCTAAGAGTAATGAAAGTGTTGTATACCACATGATGGCATGTATTTATCATGATTTATACATTACTCATAGGTGCTCTATAGCTACTCTAACTAAAGGACCAAGTTTACCCAGCCATTTGGGGTGTGGTTTGGAAAGGAATTTGAAGAGTTTTATGAGATTTCAGAGAGCACATGACTCTGCCCATGTATTTACTCTTGGAGTAAGTAGTCCAGACCTCCTTGGATTATTTGAAAATACAGAATTAGCAAGGATGTTCATAACGCTGCCAGTATCAATATCTAGGAGGTCTGAGCTAGCATTAACATGTGGGTTTACTTAAAATATAGTTAGCCATGGTGAATGCAATGAACATGTCTACATATTGTTATAGAAATAGAATATTTGCCATGATGTAGTTTCTGTAATAGAATCGAGCCCAGAAGATCATGTGCAATTTTCATGTTAATTTTTATTTTTCCATACTATTTATTTCAAGAAAAATGGACATAAAAACAAAATGGGACAATAACAGGGGGCAAAAAACACATCTAAAGAAAATGAATACATGGTAAGACTCTTCTGGGGACTGCATCATTAATGTTAATCTTGACACAAAAGACTGGTATTCCACTTTTGAACAGCTACTTCCAGTAGTTCCATGACATTTTTTTCTGATATTTACAAACAGTATATTGGGCATTCCAATCTCATTTTGGACCTTAGACAAGACTTAGAAGAGAAAGACTTCAATGTGTCAGCTGAAACAAGGGCATCAGTAACCAAATCACTCTGTAATAAAATTTGCCTCATTGCTTTTAAGAACTAGCAGATGGTTTCAACTTTATCTCCCATTGGAGACAAACTGATTGAATTCAGTCTTTGCTTAATGGCTGCTATTTGTGCAAATGAAGATAAAGGAACTTAGCTAAAGATTGGCTATTCCTGTACAGCCAAGGAGCAGAAAAGGCTTTGCACATCTGACCAACAGTCCCATTTGTAAAAGCTGCTTTTTTTTCATCTCTTCAGTGACTGGCAGTAGGTGATGCCTTTTCACAATGTGAAACTAAGAGAGTAGAGTGGTCTCCTACCTCACCGATTACAGTCATATTCAGCCATATATAAAAATATACATATATAGTGAGAGATTTATATACACTAAAAAGGAAGTATTAAATGGATTTACCAAGCCCTCTTAGTTCCTAGCTCTGATACAGGCCCCTAAGGGACTGCTGAAATAAATAATTCAAACAGAAATTAGATACTGACAAATCTTATGGATGTGAACCTCACTGCAGAACGCACTATGGTGTGCATCAGGATTGTTTAAACTGACTCTGTGCCAATAGGAAAACACAGGGAAACTACCCATTGTAGACTGAATTCAGTAACTTGAAATACAAAGGGACAAGGTTTGAAAAGTTTGAAAATACTGGAGTATTTATTTTGGGAAAAGGTTGCTGCAGGTTTCTTTTCTCATTTTTGCCAACAGCCTATTCATAGCATGCAGACTTAGTTGTTGAACCTACACACAGCCTAACCAAGGAGAAGATTTACGTTTGAGGCTGAATCAAGACCCTTTGGTGGTTTAAAAGTGAAGAATGGTCACTGAAAATACTTCTGGGAGATTGCAGCTTGCCTGGACAGTAGCAATCCTGCTTCTGCCCTCCTTGAACGGCACAGTGCGTAGCCAGTGTGTGGCAGGGATTTGCAGATTCTCCCCAGCTGCTGGACAGCCCTCCCAACTGATGACCCTGGATTTAGTCCTGAACACTCTTTTCATGAGAATTTTATAACTTTTTATTTTTGTTTGAAATTAGAATGAAATGTCAGATTGCCTGTAACTGGATTCTGACCATAGCTGAGGAGGTCACTGACATTTTGAGGGGACCTCAGCTCTTCTTGCAGACAGCATTCCCAGCAATGTGACAACAAGGAACTATCTCCAGAAAGGTCCTAGACTTTGCTCTGGGACTTACCCACAATATGTCTCTACTTGTACAGTAGAGACAAAGCACAAGGTCACAACTGCATTATGATTCAGGTACAATAGCAGAGAGCTGACACACAGAGAAACACTTTCATTTATACCATTGATCAAACAGGAGCACACAGGCAGCATGTTGGTAGAAAGGACAAAGGGAGAGAAGACTGCTTTAATTACTTACCTTTTATAAATGTGTATGTATAAGCTCCCACATATAAAAGCAATTAACTCTCCTAAGTAAACCCAATTCAGACAGACAACTGCATGACCAAATGAAATAAGAGCATATTTTTAATTGTTATTGGTTTAATACCCTCAGTGTGTAAAGTTATGCATGGCACAGCACCTTTCATCTGAATATGTTTGAGACCTGTAGAAAATCTGGGAAATGCTTAAAACGGATGGAAATAGGAGTATGAACCATACATAAACACTGGCAGGGTGACACAGTTAGTTTTGTCAGAGGTCTTGGTTTGATCCAGAGATTTTGGAATTTTGATCAGATGTCCACAGAAGAGTACAGACTGGAGCAGTGGAGCTTCTGATTGCCTGAGACTGCAGGACACAGAGTATAAGACATGATGAGGGTTATGTATCAAAAGCAACCAAGAGTAAAAGTTGTCTGCATCCGGATAGGATTGTCAAGTCTATGCATAGTACACCACTGGTTAAATCTGCAGTCTGCACATCCTTATTTTGATGCAGTTATATCTCCAAGTGTCTGTTTCAGGTCAGAAGTTAGGGCCATTCAACGTTTGGCGGCTTACCAGGGTGTTAGCTCTGCTTTTGCTTCTAGGAATAGAGAATATTAGTCAAGCTGCGAGCTTGTGCTCACACAGCTGTGAGACTGATGGGCAGGAGTTGAGTCCCATCTCTTCAGTCTCAAGGAGCAGAGTCTAGAGAAATATGTGACTGTCCTGTGCATTTGGTATTCTTAATGAGGAAGTATCTTTGTAGTCAATAAAATTGTTGTGTCCTTTGTAAGTGAAAGTGATTTTACATTTTCTCTTTAATTGCTGGTGCCCTAGCACCCCATTATGAAAATGAGTTCTTACAAGTACACATGCCTTAACTGGGAAATAGAAAATATGTAGGAAGAAGTCAGGAAAATGCAAAAATAGCATTTTTACTGGAGAACTCTTTCAAATATCTTCTTTTTACAGAGAGGGAGTTGTCACTTGGTTGGTTATTTAATCTTTTGCACTCAAGCAGAAGCAAATATGAGACATACACCATTCAGAATGTCTTCAGGTGCTTTCAAAGCTTTGTCATTCTTTAAAGGAGTAAAGAAGGGGGAGGGACACTGGGAGACACAAAGCTGATCAAAGGTGGAATAATGAAGGGAAAAATGTTCAAAAGACAGTAAAATGTTCACAAGTTGCAAAGAGCTTGAACAACTGCAACACTGATCCAAGGAAAGGCATCTAATCCTCTTAATCTTTTGCTACATCAGGGGAAAATGCTGGACAAAAGGAAACATTTTCTGTGTAGCAGAACATGGTAAGCACTTCAGTAAGAGATCTGCTCCAGGCTACATGCTGAATGGTGACCTACTGAAATTATTTAGAATAAGAACCATGGCAAGAATTTCACACTTTGTCTGTCTAGGAAAACAGTTTTATCACACACATGATCTAAAATGTGCTGAAGTATTTATTTTTTGTGCAATGTGTTATTTTTTTTCAAGATTTATATGCTTTTCTCCACCACATGTTACTTTTGGAAATCTGAATCTGTGTTCATGCTCTTGATAGAAAAATATCCTTATTATTATCTCTTTGTCTTCTTTCTTGTTGGAAGAAGTTATGTGACAAAATAATTGACATTATGTTTTTCTAATGTTGGGAGATGTGGCTGTAGCTTTTAACTATATTTCCTCTTTTTTTTTTTTTTTTGTCATATCATCACAAGCATATTAGGCTAATGAATCTGAGCAGACGTTCAGCACTGTGATATATATTGTATCGATATAGATATGCTAATGTTGCCTTAAGGGGGAAGAAGTTTAGAATTTACGGTTTTGCATTGTTACACCTTAAAGATTCTGCAGGGTCTCTAACACATCCAACAGGCTTGTTACCATGTGCACTGCAGATTTAATGTTAAAAAATTGGCGTATGCTTTAAAAGCACAACACCTTACTGGACAAGGACACAAAACCAGAGGCAGCTTAGCAGCCACTGGCAAAAACCTGTGACAGGCGATGACTGGACAAATCTGATCAGCCCTGCAAAGGTTGTGAAACAGAAGATGGTGGAGAACTAAAAAATTTATGCATGTCATGTATTTTTTTTCATCACACCATAATTTAGTCCTTTGGGACTTTCCTCCCTTTGGGAGGAAAGATGTAGAAGCCATTATAAAGATTTCTTTAAGCAGTTCTGTTTCTCTCAAGCCAATAAACACAAAACTTACATATGCTATGCATTATGCTTTATTGCCTAGAACAAAATGCCATAGTGGAATTTCATAACAAGCATTTAGCTTATAAAATTCATTAGAAATATAATAGATATATGTAGAAATTAGGTCAAAATTATTTAGACTTCAATAGTGAATTATCTCTTCTGTCGGCATTTTTAATAGGTCTTTAGCATCCTATAGCAAGCAAGGCATTTTCATTAAATTGAACAACTCCAAAATCTGTTAGAAATAGTGTACTTCTATTTTCTTTTCCTGAAGAACTTAATTTATGAGCATAGAGAGTTACTATAGCAGTCTGCTACACTGCTCTAGATCTCAGCTTTGGAAAACAGCCACTTAGGATAGTGCAGTTTGCAGAAATAGTGAATGTTTAACTCTCATTGAGAAAAGGACCTTCTCCTAAGAAAGTAGGGAGATCATAATCAAAAATGGAATAGACTGGGAGGAACATACCATGAAGGAGTGGAGAAAGTATGGAGAGGACCACTGAATACTCTAGTGAGATGAATATCATGAAATGGGGAGTTCATCTAGAATTTTTAAGAGAGGTAACTTGATCAGAAAGTACATTGAAATAGTTGTTCATAGGGTACATCTGCAAATTTTAGTTTGGATAAGACTCATCTACTTCTAGAGTGGATTTCCCAGTCATTCCCCCAATCTGTGTCTAAAGATGGTCCCCAGAATCGTCCCTTAATGCACTCCAAACACTGTTGGTTGTCAGTCAACAGGTTTGAAGGCCCCAAAACACACAAGATGTGACTGCTTATTCTCAGAACTAATATTTTGTTCTACAGATCAGTTCTACTGTGATGCTCTTGTTAATGAAGATTTAACTAAAGAGTAATTTAAAGGGAGAAAGAAGAACTGTAGATCTCCTTCTACTCAGTGAAGAAAGTATCTTTTATTTTGCTAGAAGAATATATTGTGCAAACTGAAGTTCCTTGATAAGAATGAGAAAATAACCTGTGGAAAAATGTTTGCTAAGTACTAGAGAAAAATGTGTAGATCTTCTTACATGAAGAAATTCTCCAAGTTTGTAATCTTGTATTAATTACCTATATAACATTGGCAGACACTTTACTACTGCACGTAAAAATAATGGGTGAAGCCAAATTACAATTTTCAGAATCTCATTTGATAATCAGTTTAAAATAATTCTTACTGGCCTTGCAGACTACGATTTAGGATTGTGGTTTTGTGTGTACTTTTCCTCCATCCAGAATGACCTGTTTACTGAAGTTTGTAAATGGATTCTATTGTAACATTTATTTTGAGAAATCTGCATCTTGAAAGGTGTGAGTGTTAAACATGGGTTAACCTGGTAATCTTTTACTTTGAAAATGTATTCCACTGGGATTGAAGTGTTGTAGTAAAAAGCTATCTGATAAAATAAGCAGTGAAATTGGAATTTCAGATTAAACTGCTTTTTCAAGAAAAAAGTTATCCTAAGGCTCCTGTTTGCACTAGATGCTATTATTTGTTGTGTGTAGCAGTCATTTCCTTATTGAGAGTCTAAATTTATTTAAGCTACAGCTAGGTGTAGAATTTCTTGGTACTGTTACAGATACCATTAAAAAAAGATTCACGGTTATTACTTAAATTTTACAATTTGATTCTTCACAGAGAACAAGTAAAAGAGAATATTACATGTCATTTCATTTTGAATAATACTGAATGTCTTAGCTCTGTGTAGCTTTGACTAGAAAGGAAATGAATATGGTTTATTTTATAGTCTAAGCCTGTCCTAGACATCCATTTTAGTTTTAAAAAAAGATTTGAAATATCTCTCTTGGATAATTAAAGTATTGCCTTTCACACTGCTGAATGCCTCGATTCCACATTTCTTTATTATTTCATTTGAAAAGCTTCCAGCCAAGCTGATATGGATACAGGTATGGGAAAGATACAAGTGCCTGGGATAAGAAACACTCACTGGTGATGCAACAATAAGAAGCTTCTGTGATAGCATTCTTCCAGTACTTTAATACTCCAGTATTCTTCATATTTCAGTGTGTGGTTGAATTAATTCTACTCGCTAAAGTAAAGGGAAAGAGAACAAGAGAAATAATCTTGAGCACATTGATTCAGACACTTAAAACAATGTGTCTGATGATGTGTGCTTTATGTCCCTGTACTAGGAAATGCTGCATTCTTTGTTGAAAGAGGTATACTTGAGGAAATTAAATTGAGTATTTGTGGAAAGTAGAGTTTCTTATTAGCGATCAGTTTATAGCTGGATTCTGAAGAGTCTTAAAGTGCTCCTTGAACAGTCCAGTTAAAGTATTAGATAAGGGTCACAAAACCCCTGTGCAGTGACACAGGCTGGGGAAAGAGTGACTGGAAAGGTGTCCAATGGAAAAGGAACCAGGGGGTGCTGGTTGGCAGCCACTGAACATGAGCCATCAGTGTGTCCAGGTGGTCAAGAAGGCCAATGGCATCCTGGCCTGTATCAGCAATAGTGTGGCCAGCAGGACCAGGACAGTGACTGTCCTCTGCTCAGCACTGGTGAGGCCACACCTCAAATCTGGTGTTTGGTTCTGGACCCCTCAATTCAGAAAGGACAGTCTGGTGCTGCAGCATGTCCAGAGAAAGACAACAGAGCTGGGGAAGGGTCTGGAGCACAAGTCCTTTGATGAGTGGCTGGGGGAGCTGGGAGTGTTTAGCCTGGAGAAAAGGAGGCTCAGGGGAGACCTTATTGCTCTTTACAACCACCTGAAAGGAGCCAGATGAGGATCGGCCTCTTCCAGACAACCAGTGACAGGATGAGAACACACAGTCTTAATCTGCATATGGGTAGATTCAGATTGGACATCAAGAGAAATTTTTTCACTAAAAGGGTCGTTAAACATTGGAATGAACTGCCCAGGGAGATGGTGGAGCCACATCCCTGAAGATGTTCATGAAACAACAGGATATGACAATCAGTGCCATGGTCTAGCTGATAAGATGCTGACCAAAAGTTAGACTTGATTATCTCACTCATCGGATATGGGAATGCGTGCAGTAAGAGGGAAATATCTGTAATTCTACTGTGGTCTATATCTTTAACTGCATATACATCTTTAAAAATAGATCTGAAAGTACCACCTTAAACTTTTGCATAGACACGTCCCAAATTTGAAGCATGTGTGCTTACAATCTGATGTAAAATTTTATTTTCATGGCATTCAAAGGAATTAGAAGCAGACAAACCAGAGGAAGGAACATGGGAAACACTGACAAGAAGGAGTGAATAGAGTAGGCTGTTACCTCATATGTTCTTGAAATCTCATCTTTGCAGGAGAGATACAAAAAAGAGAAAGTACATTTTCCATAATTAGTGGCCCTTTCAGTTTCTTCTGTCATATATTGCCTAAAATGTGTCTTTATGTGGAGTTATGGCTGCCTTTACTGTAGATTCCCCATATCTGGCAGAAGAAAGAATGGCTAAAATACAGCTAAAGAAAACAAAAAGAGAGATATTTTACTTTTAAACTAGTTGCTAAATGTTAGAGATGCAAGACACAAATAAGGCCTTATTATTTTTCCTGTATTTAACTTATTGTCACTTTTGTGCAATATTTGTTTCATAGTTTGCCAATGAAGAGGAAATGTATATTTATTTTTGATAATGATGAAATATCTATTTTTCACATATGCATTTCATATATAACACTACATGTGGTTTCTGATGTTGTAATTTGAAGGTAGAAGTGATCTTAATAGTTCTGATATTTGTTCCTAATTTATATTCTTTTTCTGATCGGAGCTGTTATTGCACAATTCTGAAAAAGGTGCAACGTTTTCATTAATTGTTCACAGCACTGTTTTCCTTTGTACTATCTACATAACATGTAGGAAAACACACCGTGTCATTAAGCCATGTATAATACTGCAGCTGCACACTGTGGCAGTACCACTAGGCCAGCACAATGTCTCAGTCAGTGTCCCGTGTCAAACATTCCAGAAAAAGGTGTAAGAAAAAGGACAAATATTCAGTATCATGACCTCGGAGAAGTTCCTTAGCTCACAGGTACCTAGGTAGTAGCTGCTTTACTGTGGAAGCATGATGATTTAGGCCCCCTATAATTTTAAATTATTTTTAATATACAGACACATTTTGACGAACTGGAAATTGAAACAATGAATTTCAGTTTTATTCTGCAAGATAAATTTATCTTGCCACTTAAAATGCATTAATGAAAAATTACATCAAACAGGTAGTTATATTATGTGCATTTGCTCTCATTAGCTGGGGAGAGTAGCTGAACTTTTAAAAAATTACCTTGGCTACCATATAAGATCCTAAGAACCATCTTTCTGTGAAATGAGAAGGAGATTGGTGATTACAGGTAATATGTAGGTGGTAGCCCACAGCCAGGAAGAGAATTTTAAAAGAAGATTCTACTGGTTTATAGGCAAAACCTGGAGAGACTAATAAAGCTTGCATTGATGTTACAACTTTTTTTGTTATTGGTTTGTTATTTTTCAATCAGAGCTATTTCAGGGAACTGTAATGCAACGTTGTTTTACACAGCAAAGTGTCTACAAACTGTTTGCAGAATCAGATTTCTCAATGGATTTCACATTTTCTGTCTAACTCAGGTCCATGAATCATCAGTTTAGGGTTACTTGCTTTCCTGGGGTCTATCCTTCATTACATCTTTTCTTTCTACTTCTCTGAATCTCTTTCTATGCACCATTTAACACCATTTTCAAAAGCAGAACCCAACTAGTAAGCTGTTAAAATAGAGAACATTGTACAGAACTACTCTGGGATAAAGCCAAAGCCTATAAATTCAGTAGATAAGCTTAGCTTCTTTCTTTTTTAACTCTCTGGTAAGATGCTGATGAACTTCATCTTTGCCCGGATACTGAAATTTTCAGTCCATGTAAACATTCAGAACTTATTCTCCAACTAATAAAGTAGCCAATAAATAATGTATGTAATATATTACTTGTGTCTGTAACACCTTCTAACCCTTCCATTCTCTGTTGCACATTTGTCCTGTTGTACATGAGATTTTTATCTTGCAAACATTGAAAAATTGATTAGTTTCAAAGATAGGATTAATGCCATTGAAAGATAATTTAGTGTATTCCTGATGAATTGGAGTATCAAAGGCCTGAGCCCATTGCTGACCAATCTTGTAGTTGAGTCCAGAGGATGTTACAATCTCACATGAAGGTCTGCTGGTTTATGGCTTGAGAGTGATGTGGTGGAAACTGATGAACTGTTGGTTCTGGTGAATATGATGAGGGAAGAGATACCCAGCCATTTTCATGAAGAAAATCTGGATGTTTTAACTGATTAAAGTTCATCTCTGTGTCTAACTTTTCATCAGTAAATCAGGGTCAGCCATCTGGCAGTGATAAATTTGGCTGGGATGGATCCCATCTGCTAAAATATGATGTAAAAATATTCTGTTTTTCCATGGCACTGGAAAGATACAACATCTGGGATTGGACAAAATAAAGAAGCTTGAAATTGGAAGGGCTTGACAAAATTATTTCCTTTTGGAGGAGCTGGAGAGGTGCCATTGAAGGGTGGGACTAATGACAGGGCTGTAGCTGGGGTTTATCTGTTTGCAGGTAAGTTTTTCTAGAAGTTAATATCAACTCCAAAGCTAAAATGCTGAGCTCACTCTTCCTCTCCATCCTCACTCAACCGAAATTATTAAGTAGATTTACAGCCAAAGGAATGACCTATCTGAGTACATAAAGATGTAGGTTTCTCATGTGGACATGGAATTTTGCATTACCTGGCTTCCAGCTGTTTACAGCTGTGCAGCTTGTGATTTACCAGAAGAGCTGGAAAAATAGGAATGACTTTGAACTGCTTTATCTACAAGCTAAGCAGGTAGCTTCCTTTTTGATGGATCGTTGTAGATTTATCACAATAGAGCCTCCAGGGATCCTATTATTCAAGGCACTGAGTTTGCCTGAAGAAGGAAGAGGTATACTCTAGAGCTGATGATAAAACCTTTTTCTTTGCCTTTTGAGTATACTGACATGACACTTTATCAACACAATTTAGGATCTTCTGCATAGATAAGGTCTGTTCATATTGGCTAATCTGTGTGTTCTAGTCCATGATTGGCTGATACTTCCATAAAAAAGGTAACAAAGTTGTAACTAATCTATGACTATCAATTTCCCAATAGCAAGATAAACTATTACTCTATTAAGTGTTTTAGCATATTTTTCCTCTGCATTGTGCCAGTTTTGAAAGCTCAGTGTTACATGCTTTCAGGTGACAGTAATTCTAAACAATTTGGAGGAAACTGTTAGTCTTTCATGTGGGAAGAGTTTCTCCAGGGAGCCCACATTCTTCTAGACATTGTTTCCAAAATACACCTTTCAGTTTAATTTGAGGACTTCATTTTAAATTAAGAAAACATTGTAAGGAGTGACATATAGAAAACTCTGATCATGATTTTTTTTTCCTGGGGCAAAGCAAGCTGCTTTCTAAATTATCATGTCCCAGAGAGGAAAGATGTGAAAATAAGGTTCTGCATTTGACCCTGTCCTGAAGACTGGAATTATAATGCATCCTACAGTATATCTCAACAGACACCATGTTAATGTGAAGTTCTTTTATAAATCTAGGCAGCAATATGCCAACATATATTCCTCAATGGCTGCTGTAATGTGAACCAGTAGGCATTTAGTTTTAGAGTACTATGTACAAGTTAATTTTCAAAAATCAATCCTCAGTAATTGGTTTAATAGTCAATAATAACCAACTACTATGGCAGGCAGTAGCGAAGCTATTATGTCCATTAGAATGTCTCTAAGTGTGAAAATTGTTCATTTGTGACCACAGTCAAGAGAAAGGTTTTAAGAACTCTTTTTTGCTTTGCTTTACCAGAAGGCAATTAAGCCAGAAGTTTGTGTAGGTTGGAATTTTTTATTAGACACATCTTCCCCACTCTTCTTTTTTGTTGTAGGCAGTGATGTACTCACTTTGTGTGTAGCCAACTATCACATAAATTTATTAATTGCAGCTCAACGAGAAATGCTGAGCTTAAAAAACACTGGGAAATAATGTAGGATTAGAGTAAATACAAAGAGACTTTGTCAGGATGTCCACTTATGTGTGTATAATGACATTTAAAAAAATCTAAGTGGTTTCAAAATAATCAAAAGCAAACAGAATGAGTAGAATTTTAAGGCTGAGTGTTCCTGAGAGAAGAATTAATTTTCTTACATTTAAATGAGGAGTACATGGACATAAATTAGGAAATTGCTTACTTATTTTGCTGATTCAGGGCCTCAGTAAAAATACTACTGTGCTGAATTTTCAAAAACATTTTTAAAGGGATATAGCTATTTGATTTCACAGATTTCTTTTTTGTCCTTTTGTGTTTAAATACCATATACTTTCACCAATACCAAAGAGAATACTACTTCCCTGGCCCCGTTCTCTCCACCCCCTTAAAATTATTTTATATTAATATATCTAAATATTGTGTCTGATTTCTTCTTCTAATTTATGGGTGACTTCTCTTCCTATTTCCAAGGCTTCCTTTTAATTTATAACTTCTTAGTGTTGAAGTTGTTACATGTAAAAAATCAGCCTCAGCTTGTATTTATTTAGTCACTTGTAAAATACTGATTCCTTGGATAACTCCTCAAATTACTTGTACCCCCAGAAAGAACAATCATCTTATTCAAGTAGATTAAGAAAAAAAAAAAGAATAGACAGGAAAATATTTAAAAATTTGCTTAGTGTTAGAACAAACACCTTATAGCTCTCTTTACTCTTATTTTGTTTTAAATAAAGTTCTAAGAATGTGCTTCAATTACTGAATTGGACTGAATGTACTTAGTTTTGGAGAACCTTTTCCTAATTTTTGATCTCAAAAACCAAATATGATTAATACTGAGGACATCAACACCAGTGCAAGATGCTGACGCTCAGAAAGTAATGTGCATTTCAGAATTTATCCACACATTGTGTCATAACTAATTTCCTTCATTTATTTTTGATCTGCTTTGATATCAGCTTTCCAGCCTGTGGGGCTCAATCTGATATAAATATCTAACTAATACAAAGGAATTGCTCGATCTAGACTTTTGTATAACAACAAGTAAATTGAAAACAAACCTAGTCCCTCCATTCTCCTCGCAAATAGTTGCGATACTAGTAGAATAAAACCACATCAAATGTTACTTCATCTTTGCCTACCAACAACTTAAATTCCATTTAATTTCTTTGGTGTGTGTGGTAGCAGATTGCCTTTACAGTGAACTTTCTGGTTTATTTGTCTCAGTTTGCTGAAGTAGCTGAGTATCGTCCAAAAGGAAAAATAAATCACAGAGAAAGCTTATTAGGAAATGTTTATATTGTTGAATTAGAAAGCAGTAGACAGAATTTTTTAGGCCAGATAAACTATGTGTTGCTGTCTATGAGGGAAAAAATCAAATAAAATCTTTACCTTGGACACTCAAATTTTAATCCAAAGGTTAAGCTGATACAGCAGTTACTTCTTTAATTATTTATGGATGAGACATGTGAAATGCCTGCCAAAGTTAGCAGAGAGAAAATAATGGCTAGTATTAAACATTTGACCTTGAAAGCAGCTCTGATTGAAAATAATTACCCAAGTTTTAAAACCTTTATTTCCTGTTCTGGTGGCAATGTCCTTCTTAAGCTATAATAAATTGCCCAATCATTTTAGCATCAGATTAACTTGACTCAAGTGTTTATTTCACATTAAGCTTCAACATTACTGATGCACTATGTAAAAGTGATATTAATTATCTTTAGGGTTCTTTTTTTTTTTTT
>VZTZ01011558.1:268518-347362 GCA_013400955.1 Drymodes brunneopygia | reverse complement strand
TTTTTAAGTCCAGGCTTCTTTAGTGGTATAAATTTTCATTGAGTTTGCCCTCAATGTTCCTGCGAGGCCAAATGTCATTTCAACTTATCAAAATCTTAAAATTAACTCTGAATTTTCTGCTGACCTCTGTGATATTTTGGTATTGAGCAGGTACAAATGAATTCTCTTAGACTCCTTTGTTATGTCTATCTATGTTGTCAATCTAGTTTACATTAACATCTGGAAAATGGATATGGGAAAATTATTGGTCTTTTTAATTATAATTAGCTGTCAGTCTTCACAATGAGAGGTATTTTGGTCATTAAGTGAATAATATTGGCTCACGAATATCACTTCATNCGGGCTGGACAGAAGAAAACCCCCTTAGCTATAATATAATAGATACTTAAAAATGAATTATAAAATTTTTGCTTTCAAGCATAACAATGCCACCATAACCACCGTGCATCAATTTATGTGGGTTTTGTGTTTTGGCAAACATTTTGCCTCAAGGATACCAGGTGTAGCTTTGTAGGGTCCTTTGATTAAGGTCTGTCTAGTAACGTCACTGGTTGCTTTGGGCAAACTGTTCTATAAAAGGAAACTTTGCTGACATGGAAAAGAAAATTGCAAGGCTGGTGTGCATGAGAATTTAATTACAATAAACAACAATTAAACAGATTATTATAGCAATGCAATTATTACTCTGAAGTTGACATTGTGTCAGCACCTTATTTTCATTGCTTTTGTAATCAGTCTGTAAAATTTGCCTTGAGCTAAAACAGAAACTATTTTTAAAGTCAACAACATCAAGATTGAAGACAATTTATTTTTGAAATTGATTTTAATCCCTGGAAAGATTTTCAGAGTTTTCTTTCTTCTTCTTACTTTTTCGGTCACAAAGCCACCAAAAAATATTTTGCATTCATCTACTTCATACAAGCCAAATTCTGTTGTCCTTATGCAGCAAGGTTTCCCTCTGTGAATTAATTGTGCCCTACTGGTCTGCTGTAATGTATGCTCAAATGCATCAATGTGTGGTAAGAAAACCAGTGGAAAATATTTTTAAAGCATTCTAAGTGTTTCATTATATATCTCCACCCTGTCTTTGGGGGTCAGAGAAAACGAATGGAGATAGAATCTCTCATTTTGAAGAAAATGCATCTACTCCACAACCCATATTTATTTTTGAATATTAGTGACAATAGCAAGAGGATTTTTCTGGAGATTGTGGCTGAAGATATTGTTCTTAAATGTGACCAACAAGTCAGGGTATTTTTGTAGTTTCTTTCTTCTGCCTATCTGCCTTGTTCTGTAAAAAGGTAGAACTAGCAATATAATTGATGGAGAGGTGATGGCTTTTCTAAATGAAAAATAGAACTTTGGTAGGATTCAAACTAAATGCCTTTGAATACAGAGACATTTTCCTCTCCCCTACATGGCACTTCATGGTAATTGAGCAAATTTTATAGGCTTGAAATTAGTCACAAGAGAACTCTGTGTTACCCTTTGAAAGCAATGGAAGCACAATGAGAGTTTTGAGGAAAAAGAGAAAAAGTTAATTAAGGAAAGAAAATATCTGGGGAGTAGTTTAGCTTTGGTATGTTTCAGCTTTTGGGCTTACCTGCATGATGGCTGCAGTGAGACTAAACCTCCAGACTGGCTCCAGACCGGCAGCCCAGCTGGGATCGACTTTTGGCAAAAAGGTAAGGAAAAAGATGGGGTCTGCAAAGCTCCAACTGCAAACTGTGTCAGCTGTTGTCAGAGAAAGTACCCAAGAGAGGGGGAGAGCCTGCAGATTTCCAAAGCTTTTGCAGAAAATTGCTGTTTGAAGAACTCAGGAGGTGCTCATCTTAAGACATTCCTTCTCACCACCAATGGAGGTAAACCAAGCTGAAGATTGTTCCTCTGCCTCACTCAGAAGGTTCACAGAGCTTGCCAAAACTGAGTTTCCTTCATTTTGCCATCTTCAGTGAATAGACCCAGAAGAATTCAGAATAACAATGAGGAAAGTTGCCTAAGTCTGGTCCTCAATACACTGAGAGTGCTGGCTGCCCAATAATCAAGAAAAAGAAGAGCAAAAGTATTTTCAGTGCTTTGACTGTGTTTTTCAACCGAAAGAAGAGTATTTAAACTGGTGGAACAGCATGATGGAACAGCAGCTGGCTGTAACTGCAGACAAGAAACCAATGTGCAAACATATATTTGTATTTCTAATGGTGACCTAATTCTCTGTGAAACATCCAGCTCCAGGGCATCATTCACCATGATGCTTTGCTTTCTTTTCTGGTATTCTGATCTTACACCAATGGATTGAAATGGCCTATTAATTGGAATGTGCAGTTGTCAAAGGAGAAAAAGCTACTTAGAGTAACAGGAGTTCTCTCAGGTATGCAGGTTTTATTTGCATTGCATAGCTAAGCCAGTATCCACCCCTTTCTTCTAGCCCTGTACAGCAAATTGTCTGGGGTCAGTGGGCAGCTAGGGTGTGGCTGCTGGGAACACCTGTAAACATTTTCCTTCAAATATGAAGTTTTGGCACATGTGTGCATAGAAAGGCTGCTGCCAACCTCAAACCTTTAAGCTGTTTTCCATGAGGCATACCTGTATTAGCAGTAGGAAGTATGTATGAAAAATTAATCTTAAAAAGCTCTGATTAGTGTGAGGTAAGCAACTTTTTAATTGATAATTATGTAGTTAGGTTGGGTATTACACAGGTATAAACATGTAGGCTTTGTAATTTTTCCTTCTGTGGATATAGCTACAGATGCATAAGCACCTAGAATTCTCTGTGTATTATGAATTTACTTGAGGTTTAATGGATATTTGCAAAGCTTAGTATTTTTTCTTTATGTCAACTTCATAGAATCTAGTTAAAACCATGGTCAACAATCTATCTCTGAATTTCCTGGGTTTTGAGTGTTTTAAAATAAATAAAGGGTCATTGTAATGAAGTTTGGTGTGAAAAAATAGCTGTTCTCCAAAAGCTACCTTTACTACACCAGGAGTGGTGTCTAAAATTGGAATCATTAAAACCAGAAACATTAAACCTAATGTAAGTTTTATTAGATTACTCGATAACTAAGAGATTGTTATTATTCTGATTTTTGCTGTAGAAACATAGCTGGTTAAAATTTTTGCTTGGAAGTGGTTAATTTATTATTTCCTGCCTACATAATGGTGTTTAAAAAAATATAGTTGAACACCACTTTACAATTCACTTCTGCACACACAGTTTGTCTGCATGTACTGTCATCATTCTTTCATATCTTTTATTTTTTTGCTTATGATGGAGAAAGTGATGTTGTAATTTCTACATAATTTCATTGTAGAACTATTAAAGCTACCAAAGGAATCTCAACAACCCATTTAATTTAATCAAAACCAAGAAAAAAACCAATTAAAGTTGTGCAGTAAGTAATCATTTTCTCTTCTGAGATGTTATTTAATGTGCAGAGGTCAGTTTTCTATGTTTCTATGTATTAACTAGCACTATCATGCTGACCTTTGGTACCCAATTTCAGAATTTTTACACTAATGCTGGAAGGAGAAGTTGTAACTACAGATCCTTCCAAACTGTGGATGTCTTTTTGTTTCTTTCTTACCCAGTACACTACATTGTTTCTGCTCATGAAATACTTCTGGTTTATTTAACCTATTTTGTTTTCCTTATGGCAGGAATAGGTATTATTGCAGTGACTTGAGTCTCCCTTGTCCCTGCCCATTTTGTGAGAGACTTTAATCTGAGTGCTCTTACAGTTTGAGCTTGACTGTAATATAATTTTCTAGACTTCATTCCTGACACTTAAGGACATACATACTTAATGACAATGTTGCTTCTCTTCAGCATCACTGTTGTGGTTGGAAGTTTCATGTCTGTGAGATGGGTGTATGATGACTGATTTTTCATTTTTAATTTTTAGTTCAAAGCATTTTAACCTTGGGGACCGAGAAGAAAAAATGGTTTTGCCCATGCTAAAAAAGTTTTAAAGAAGACTTTTGTTTTCTAATCTCCAGTGTACTCAGTGTTTCAGATATGATTTGATGAATGGAGTGTGCACTCCAGAGTCCTTGTGTTTTTTTAATAAGTTCCGAAAATATGACAGTGAATAGTGTTATTTCTAGAAAACATGATAGCAGTCTTTTCCAAATATTAGTGCCTAATTACACTGGGGAACAATAGGATTGATTTGTTATTGTTTGACTCCCAATTGCCAGTGCTGATGTGTCTGAAAGAAAATAAAATGAGCAAACTGCCCAGCATCAATCACGTCATGATGTTCTCAGATTTACTTATGAGGGATATTCTCTCTTTTCCCCATTCATTTTCTGTAATGATCATTACTTCATGTTTCACTGTGTCTTGATTGCTTGCTTACCTGTCCAAGAGCTGATCCAAGCAGCTGGGCTGGGCTGGCTAACGAGCCGGCAGTGATTAACTGCAAAGGCCTTTTAAGTCAGTGGCCAAAACCATCTACATTGCCTCTAATCCAGCTTCTATTGGAAGTCAGGCAGCAATAATCAACCTCTCAGCTTGTGACCCTTCTGTAAGTTCACCCATGTTTTGTCCTGGAGGAACAAAGCATTTTGCTTCTAGAATATCTCCTGAAGGGTTTCCGTCTCTTGAAATGTGCATAATGAGCTCATTTGTTCAGGGCAGAGTCATAGCTGGAGGCAGGACAGGGATATTGTTTGCTTCATGTAGGAAAACAGTAGTTGTTTTGCTAGTAATACATTATATTAAAAGAAAAATAAAACCCATTTCAAGTAGCCTTTTTTTGGTGCTGATTCAGCCCCATATCTATGTACATTATGTGTTTGAGATTATTTTCTGAGGAAGCTTTTAAACATAACATTTTCTGTCAAAAAATAAGCTCGAAAGAGCAAGGAAATGTACCACCATGTTGTTTGTGGATTTATAGGCATTTGAACTTTAAAACTTTGTTAACACAGGAGATGCTGACAGAAAACACTGACACAGTATCTACAATTAGTTTTATAAATTGACATATATGTACGTTAAGATATAAACATATTGGATAAGGAAAAGCAAGACTAATTAATTAAAGATTTTTCCAATCCTCCCAAGAACAATAGTCCTCATAAATAAATAAATGACTACATAAATGATGACAGCTTTCAACTGTATTTTGTCTTCAATCATTCAAGCTAATCAAGCTTATGAACCCTAGTCAGTTAATGGTGCTGTAAGGAAAGTTAACTTCAGTTACTCAAGGCTTCTAGACAAGGCACAGACACAGATGATAAGAAAACATATATATGAATATATCAGTAAGTGTGGTGTTTAATGACCAATAGTTTTTCAATGTTTATATTTTCAGTCCTTATCTTTATTCAAACAGTGCAATGTTGTATCATGGTTGTATTCGGCTGTCTCTTCACTCATTACCATCCTATGGGAAAGGAAAAGGAAGAGGATATATTGTCATGTACACATTGCTTAAGATACACAGCAAATTAAAAATTAATTGATATCCAGGTTGTCATGAGTTGTCTCACAGCTTAAATGCACTAGCTTTGAGACAATCTAGATTTCTGAAGCAAGAAGGGAACTGAGTGCTTAAGCTCATAGAGTTAAAAAAAAGTCTTTGCATATTTTCACTACAGTTTAAAGTTGTTATACTGAAACACAACTGATTTTGTAAGTAATAGAAAGTTTCAGTACATGTATAGTACATTCTTTCAAGCAAACTCTAAATGCAGTAACAACAAATCCACCGCTAAATCTGTGAATCAGGTGTTAATTGTAGAACTTTCCTCAGGGTTTTTTTCTCACCATTATGTTAAAAATAAAAGTTATAGAAAGTTAATCTAAATGGATATTAAAATTTTCATTTTGTTGCTTCAGGGTCACTGTATAAACATGGAAGCTTTTTGCTGCCATCCCCTCGTGGCATTGCATCTCGCTAAAATCAACATTTATGAAGCAGATTGATATGACTTCTGACCTTTAGACTTGGAGCTGTATCTGACCCCTGGCTGCAACAGGCAAGGGAATTAATGAGTGTACCACTCTGCCTTGCTGTAAGATCTGTTCCTATAATGATAATTATAATGGCACTGTTATGTTGTAATGGTTGAGGTGCTGTCACCAATCCCATTATTGAAACAGGTATTTTAAGGGGTTGATAATTCAACTATAAAAACAATATTTATGTTGCAGTAGTGTCATCAAGGGTGAATACAAGAAAGTGAAGACTAACTGTTTCTACTGAACACTGTTGTGGTAGCATCCAGTTCATCTAAAGCAGCAATCTCTTTTTTCAGTCTTGTTATGAAGCCCTTCATGAGGAGAAATACATTTCCATAAACAGTGCTGTGATGGGTGTCTGCAGGCCTTTGGAGGGTCATCATGTCTCCATACTTTTCCCTGTCTAGAATGCACCTCTTGAGACCTTCCACGGCACCTACACTTTCCTTCTGACTGCAAGGGGTGGCACCCAAAGCATGCTCAGGGACACAGCTACCTGTGGTACCTCAGAATATTTTTGTTAATTAGATGTTATGTATTTGCAACTTAGAGCATTTTGATCTGGAAAATGCAACTGTTTATTTAGGCTGCTGTCAGTGGGCCTTCTCTTGTTTTTGGGAGATGGTGCTTACTTTCTCCAATTTCACCTATCTGAAAGTTAATAATTAAGTCTAAAGCCAGTCACTTCAGCTCCTTCTACAGCCAATGGAAGTCTACTGATTTTGCTCATCTTAGATACCTGTTTTCAGATAGGAATAAATATTCTCCAGAGGTGTCTTTTTCCCTCCAGTAATGATAACTAAAAAGAAGTGTAAGTGATAATCCTGAATTTAGGCATTTAACCCATAGACCCATTCATGAAGGCAAATGACTCACCTATTGTGCTATGGAGACAGAGTTTTAAGTTTGGAGGTTTTAGTTTGCACTGCTAAAGAACACTAAAACACATTCATACATATGTGAAGAAGTTAAAAAAATCTTATGCCAGGCAAGAGCCAGGATGATTTCAGCCCATGTGTAATAACAGCTCTACACAAAGGGGTAGAGATTTCTCTTAAATGAGGGAGGTATTACCTGTATTCATGCACCAGCACAGACATTTGACTACCTGAATATATATGGGAAACCTTGGATAAATATTTTGATACTTTGGACTGTGTTTTCTCCCTCATCTATAAACCCACTTTCATATGAATCAACACTCTAACGTTCCAAAACATCTGAAGATTGTTATAAAATTATTCTGGTCAGATCTGAATTTTTAAAAGTCCATTATGTATGGTTATTCCTCTTCATTAATATTTATTTTTATATTATTAATTGATTATTTACTTTGTTTATTATTTACTGTTGTGGGTGGTTGTTGCTTGTTATTTTTTTTATTATTTGATTACAATCATTAAAGGAACTCTATTAAATGTAAGGGCTTTGTGATGCTAAGCACATTGTGCAAATGGTGAACAGAACATGAAAAGGAATTAGCCAAGGGCTTTACATTCTTTCTTTTATTTCAATCTCAGAGACTGGTTTAATGGCAGAGGTAGTATTTTAACTTCTTTTCCTTGATGAATGAAGTGCCACTGCCCAGTAGTTTTAGAATAGTTCTGACATAAAATAGCTTTATTTCTTGTGATCTCTCTTTCTTCATACCAAATTTATGTTTGAAAATTTGTTGAACATCAGAGGTGAAAAAGACATTCTCCTTTGTGCTTACTAACCCCATGGAAATTCACTTCTAGCTATAATTCTTTACCCTAACCTCCTCCTTGAGTGTCTGCATTTTGCCTAAATATGATAAAGTACATGTAAAATAAGAGGCAACATATTCCTCCCATCTTTGCCCAAACTAAGTAGTCCTTTATTTTTAGTCTAGTAAATTCTGTAGAGTGGACTGAATAATATATTCATGGTCAGATGTGTTCGAATCTGTCAAAATAATGGTTTCTATTAGTGACATACATCTTAAAACACTATTATCTCACGTATCCATGAAACAGCGTAAAGTATTTCTTACCAAATGTAACTAGTATTTTTCTTGAATAAAAGTTTAAAATTTAGCAAATCAACTCAAGGAAAGTGTTGCAAAAACACAATTATAATTCCATGCTTTTAGCCAAATTGCCAAGATGAAGGTGGGCATAAACTGACTTTTTTTCCATTTGTTCTGATTGTCTGTTATTATAGCAAAGTGCAAATCAATTTGCAAGAGTACATTTAAAGTCAATGAGTTTTTTTGTTGTTGTAGGAAGACTTCTAAAGAGATATAATATTTTAAAATATTTTTAATGTAAGAAAGAGAATTGCTGATTTATAGCTGATGCAAAATTAATATATGTCAGTCACAATGAAAAATAATATTCTGAACAGACTATTTGGAGATTTAAAGGCAATTTTGAAGTATCTTAGTGAGCATACACAATATATGCTTTCATTTGCCCTTAATAGCTAGCTTTTGGTGACAATTCTTTATCAAAGCACTTCTTGTAGAGTAAGTTATTATTTTGTACAAGCTAATGGCACAATAAATTTTTTCAGCACCATGCAAACTTGTTTTAGCTGTTAAAAAATCTGACTAGCACACAGAACTATTCCTCACACACATCTGATGTCTCTTGTTTAAAAGATATAGAGCCTATTTTGCTAATCTTGCTAATCTTTCCCTTAGTTCTCAGGACAAAACACTATAACATCCCCTACAGATAGAAATACCAATTCTTAATTTATTAAAGAATAATTTCATAATCAAAACATTTATTTCAAAAATGATCTTACATGACTATCTTCAGACACTTAACCTTGGTCTTTCTTTAAGAAGGTGGTTGTCCTACTTTCCCACTATGGTGAAAAGAGAGAAATAAGACATTTCAAAGGATGATTCAGACTATAAGTGGGCCAAATCACCCCTTGAGATGAGTATATTTGTATGACCCACATAGCTCTTGGACTTGTAACGTGTTTACCACCGATAATTTTGTGAAACTTTTTGCTGCTGGACCACAGAAATTCTGATGGTGCCTGGGAAGTAAATTACCTTCCTGTTTCCAGATGGAAAATTGCATTTAAAGACAATTACATATGTTATATAGGTAGTCTTCTACCTAATCTAATCTTAGAAAGTCTCTTGAGCTAATAAAGCAAAAGGACAGGTTTAAAGACCCAACTTTTCAGGTGATGCAGAATTCATACTTAGGAATGTTTGGAAACCACTGCTCCTAATAATCCTCTCTAGACAAAGACTCAAAGTTGGCTGCTTTGGCAATGTTCCTGATGAAATTGTAAACGAGTGAAATTGTTAACTATCAAATTGGAGTTAAGATCTTCAGCCCATGGATTACATCTTGGAACTTCAGGCACTTTGAAATATCCTTCAAAATAAAGTTTTTAAAAATTAGGCCTGTAGAGAGGGAGTCAGTTTTTAACAAAGTCAGTTCTTTTGTACATGATTCCCAAAATTTGATTATTCCTAAACGCTACCTACTTTATCCTCTCATCAAGCATGTAATTTCACCTTGCGTTGGATATATTTGGAGAAATTTTAGTCATGTAAGGCTTAGATGTCTAAGTCTAAACTTGACCTTTCTATTATTTCTTATTGTCTATTTTTGGATTAATTACTCTTTTCCTGTATCTGCTGCTTCCATTATAGAAATGTCCAGATTAGATATGAGTATCTAATTTTTGAGAGATTGAATTAGGACAAATTATAGGACTCTTTATATATTGCATTTATAATACTGAAATCCAAAGAAGAAACTAAATTTCAGAACTGCAATTTCTGGGACATGCTGAGTTTAATTTTGAAACGTAAAATCCACTTATACATGTATGAAAGAAACATGTATGAATATATGTATGAAATGGAAAGACTGAGGTGTCTATGCCTTAATCTCATACCTTAAACAGGTTTTAATAGTAATAATAATAATAATAATAATAATGATAATAATAGTAATAATAATGTTGTGGGGTGAAATAATAATTGTTGAGGGTAGCTTTATTTCATTTTCTTATTTCAAAAAATAGCCAGTTTTTCCCTCCCACTTATTTTAACTTGCCTACCATCAGAGTAAAAGATTGGCAAAATAAACTACAAAGCTTGTAATTTGTATGGTGCCAAAGTCCTTGCTAATGTTTTCCACAGTATGGCCTTTAATGTGGAAATATTTTCAATGCAGTAAACACAGTCAGCATTGTGGAAATAAATTGGATGGGATCATAGGATAGCTTATTAAGGATGACAACTCCTTTTATTTTTCAGATAAATGTTGTACTTGCTGAAGGGCAGATTATATGTAATTTATGGTCAACAGAAATTTCGTGAAAGTTAAGTCTGGATATTAATTTAAAGAATCTCTTTCCTTTAACCTTGTTCTCTCATTGATCTTGATTGCTGGAGATTGTTCAGTACTCCAGACCTACAGAGACCTGGGTCTGCTATGAGTCTGTTATCTCATGGCTGGTTTTGAACTTCATGATCATGGAAAAAGAAGCAATATCTAAATGAAGGATCTGGTACTGGTTTGAAATATGGCAAGTATTAATTTTAGGTATTCGTGTTTTTTCCCTGATAGTTGTTGCTGTTATTGTTTGGTTATAATTTGTGATAAACATGTTGCAACATCAGAAAATAATGTGGAAAAAATTTAGGGCTCATAAAACACAGTTCCAACTTTTTTATTTTCAGTTTTTCTTCCTGCTTATGGTTTCTTCTTTTTTGCATGTAAAGCTGGACATAAATATGTAAGTATCTCTCTTATTCTTCAAAGACTGATCAATAGATGACTTGCTTTACATTTTGTGATAAAGTCTTTTGGATGCAACTTTTGGAAACTTATTTCTGATAACCTCAATCAAAGTGAAGTATTTTTTCTTCCAAATTGCATCAACTTTTGCAAGGCAGACTACAAATAACTGCCAGGAAAGAAGTTATCAGAATATAGCAGTCAGTGTATGCAATGTTTACCCACTCTCTACTTTGATTAAACTAATAAGCTTATCAGGTATGATAAATTGCTGGCAGAGCCCTGGACTTCTAAAAACAACTTTTTTCCAAAGTTCATGTATGGCTATCCTGCATAGATCTTAGATGAGGTAATGATCTGTCCAACAAACTGGATAGTTTATACATACTTTATGTAAAAAAGCAATTAAATTGTAATAGCACTGTATTTTTTTGCTTTGGTTTATTTTCTTCTTTAAAACAATTGTAACAAATCTAGAGCTTGTTTATGATAACAAACATTTGTTTCTTGATATTTGTTTTTGTAGATTTGTTTTAAACTGTAGTAACCATTTTTAGGTGCTTCTAATTTTCTGTTTAATTTTTTAAAGATCATGTGATTTTTTTTCTAATTACGATTTCTAAAGATCATTTGGTTTAGGATCAAAACAAACACTTGGGACCATTTGTCAGTCATTTTGCAATTATTGTTCTGAATGATGATTTATAGAGGACCATTTACTCTTCTTTATAGACCTTTTTATTTTTTCCACCAGGCTTAGTGTTTTCAATGTAGAAAAGACTTGTATTTCATAGATGGAATAACTGAGAGTTGGACTGCTTTGATCTTTGCACTGCTGCATTATTTGGCTCCAACTATTGAAAGCTGTTTACAGACCACAGCCTGTTTGTAGAACAGCAGGCAGAGACAGGGCATGAAATAAAAAGAGTTGCAAGGTCAAAAAAACCTATTCCTCCTTTTTTTAAAAGAACTGTTCCTTCTTTTAAAATACATATTTATTTCTAATATTTTAATAATCAATTATTAAGATTAATATGTTATTGTCAATATTCATTTAATGACTACTTAATCGAATTAATTTTAAATATGAAAAATGGAAAAAATGTAGACACTAAGACTCATAAAATATTTTACATATAAAGTAAAGTGTACATTGATAAGTGTGCAATTTTATATGTGAAATATTATATTTATGTATATTTGCAATAATAGTTTTCTTATTAATAATAAATATTTTGGTGATAATTTTTTTTATATGCCTCATGCATAATTAAGTTCATAATTATGTTCATAATTATGATCATATGATATGCATGCACACCAAAAAGAACCAGAATATGCAGACCAAAATGGCAGTCAAAGTTGCAAATCTGAAAGTTTTTTTCCTCCACGTATGGCAAAATCAAACAGAAATTTCTACAGCCTGTTGTGAAAAATCTGCCTAGCTAACCAGTTGATTACTTATATGTTATGGACAGGGTTTCTGGTGCTGCTTTCCCAAGGTTGTGCTCTTACCTCTGAATCTTGGTGCCCTGAAATTTCAGTGTTTTACCTGCAAACATCAAAATGAATTTTCTTTAGACAAGTTGTGATTGGTATTTTGGGGAGGTAAGAGCCTGGTATTTTGTGTACAGATTCAAAGTATGCTTTTGAAGGAGAAATGCACTATGTCCCTATCAAAATATATCATGATGATTAGCCCCTACTTTGTTCTGGTATTCTCTAATTCTTAAAGAACTTTTAGGGGGCAAAACTCAAAACTAAACTGTAATTTAAAGTGCATCTTGACCTGTCATTCCTGCAATGTGTGGCACTACACCCCTTCTCCAGTGTTCCCATCTTTGGCTGTACTTGCTTGAGAGAAAATAACCTTTAACTCTTACAGCCTAATGTTGGTTGATGTTTCTTCAGATGATACCAGATTGTTTATATGAGAGGAAAGTCCTTCAGAGAACTGTCTGCTTAGGTCAGGGTGCCCTTGGACTAGGCAGGCTGAGCTTATGAAACACACTTATGCATTTGCAATAAATTCCAAGCAGATAATTTTTCTCATAGAATATTAGTTTTTTTTCCTCTCAGCTTGTCAGCATCCTGCATTTAACAGGAGCAGACTGAGCATACAACACAGACTTAAATTGGTTACCAGTTCTAGAAGCTTCCTTCATCCACATGGCTAATATTTTGGGCATATGCCCATTCAGATCATGGTGTGTGAGAAAGATAAAAAAATCTCATTCTGTGTAGTTTTCCCAGATGTTTTGTTTGCCAAAGGGAACAGCTGCCATTGTCACAGTTGCAAGCCCTGTGTTTGACAGCACCTTATGTGCAATGAAATTTTGTGGGGTTTATTTTTCCTTCATGGCAAAATGGTGATCTGACTTTAGGATGCAGAGCATTGCAGTATCATTTGGCTGACATATGAAATCCCCATGAGAAATTATGGCAATATACCAATGCTCACATGCACCATTTTAGATTTTTCTTTAGACTTTAATTTCAGACTTACAAGTCTGCTCGTATGAATCCTCTTTTTTTTTTGCATTTTAGGGACATAGGCAGGTTATAGGTTTTCCTAATCCTCCTAAATAGACAGATATAGTGCAATACTTTATGAACTACAACAAGGATAGCTGGGTTTCAAAACTAACGCAATTTGATCATTGAATTTGAATTCATATCTGGGACTCATATTTTCCTACTTAAATAGTTCATGCTGAAAGAAACAAAGCACTTTGAGCATGTTGTTGATATACCTCTATGAAATGCTATCGTGCAATCTCTCAATAGACATCATTCATTATGAATTATGATGTGAAAACCACTGTCTGACTTGATGTCACATAAATATTTCTGACCTACCAGTGCCAACAAGGTTTATTTAAGCTGCAGTAAGTGAACCTTGAGATTACAAAGTTATGTTAAATTTTACAACATGCATAACGGAGATTTAGGATAAAATGACAGATTTGCAACTCTTCCTGTAACAGCAAGAGAAGTCAATGTATATGTTATGAGTCTATATTCTTTGTGAATATATGTAATAAAATATATTTTTTTTAAGGTGATGTACCTGGGAGAACTGGAGATAGGAGACGAAGCCATACTATATGTGACAAATGTTAGTCACGTTATTCCCATGACTGGAATGGCAGCACATATTACAGTGATGCTCATGATGGTAGCTACAGGGCTCGTACAGGAGAGAAGAGCAACAGAGAAGGATAAACTGAACAGGTGAAAGAGAAAATGTTTTGAGAGTCTCCCAAATACTAGTGAAATTGTGATATGTATGTATATATATATGTACATAATATACAGTACCTTCTGTGTCATCATGGGATGAAGCAGAGAAAGGGAGAGACAAGGTAAAAAAGCCAGAATATACCACCTGCAAAGTCAAATATGGGAAAACATGACTTGTTCGTGTAAGAAGTTATGGCTGCCTCAAGGCTTTTTCTCTGTGGGCTGTGATAAGGAGTGAAGAGAGGACAAAGTCATATGGGAGGAGACATTGGAACCCAATGACACCAGAGTGCATTTACAGGTTTAGTAGTTTTTTTTTCCCCCCAAGCTATTTTTTCCCCTCTTCTCCATCAGTATCTTCTACCTGTGACTTGAATTAAAGTCAAATTTTACTTTGTTTGGCTAATGCAGTTGATGCCATTTTCAGGTGTGGGTAAAGCTTTTCTTTTCACTTCCAGGCTGAGAGAACTGGGGGAAGGAGAGAAAGACACAAGAAGAAAAATGAATCAAGAGCTGAATAGCAATGTCAGATTTTTGATTTTGTATGCAAGTATTTTTTCAACTGCATTCATTGTCTGTGGTACAGACAGAAACATTCTTATAAAAAGGTGCCTATGAAAGTGATGCAAAACGCCATTTGGTGTCGGGCTCATACCTCCACAAAGCGACTTTAGCTAAGGTCCTTCTGTTTGTCATCTTGACTGCCATGGACAATAGAAATAAAAAGGCACTTCCAGTTCTTCTGTGAGGTGATTTAGCAGGGAGAGTTTCTATTTTATTGACTGGGGTCCAGGATGGAGCCCAGACATCTGAATTAGGTATCTCTGATAAAATCTGGTCAATATTGGTCTAGGCCTTGAGGGTTGGCAAGGTAAGGAGGGCAAAATCAGTCATAGTAGAGGGCAAGGGACCAGCTGTAAAACAGAGCCTGAAGGAAGAGGAATGTGAGGATTAACAGCAGTCATTCCCTGAGAGATGGATAAAAAGGAAATGATAACCTCTGTTATATGAAGAGAGGGCCAACTAATTGCTAGACAAGTTTAAGTCGCAAAACTGTGACTGTGTTAGACCATCTCTCCATATCTCACTGCCCCTCATGTCTGTCTGGGACAAAAGGCCAGTAATATTTCTCTAGTTTGATCCCTGATGCAATATAGATCAAACCACTCTTCTTGATTTGTGCATTGTACCTATAATTTTGGTTTGAACTGCAACACATCTTGGTTATAGGCAGAATAGTTGCTTAATGGACCATCAAAAAGTAATGAAAAAATCACAGCCTATGGCTTCCACTCATCTAGGCAAGAAAAATTCTCTGATTTGCAGTTCTGGAACTTCACTGTAAATTGAATATATCCAGATGATATAGTGGAAATACTAACACCATACTCTTAATGAACTCTCTCTTAAAATTGTATTTCAATAATAAAGAAAAGTCTAAAATCAGACTACATAATCTTGTATTTCTACATATTTGGTGTGTATATTACTGTATTTTTCACTTGAATGTGGACTAAAATACATTTTTTATTGAGTCAGCCTAGAGCACAGAGTTAGGAGCAAACCAGAACACTATTTTATTATAGCTTTATTGTTACTTGTGCATGATGATTTTACAATAGTTGAACTGTGCCAAACATTCAGAGCAGTGCTTCAGAGGACTTGTACCCTAAAGGCAAAACAGGCTCAATACAGCACCACAAATCAACCTCTGACAATAGTACAGTGCACTGCATAACACACTTTCCAAAGTGCCTTATAAATATAAAAAGTGAAGTGCAAAGTAAGAAAGAATGTTTGCCTTTAAGCTACTTCTCTACAGCTTGTAAATATAATCTCACAGGTTTCTTAATAGAACAGTTTCTGGTGTTCTGCTCATTTTCCATTAGTTATGCAAAGGACTTATCTGTCTGCCCTGTATTGAGAGGCCTCTTTTTATCTTCAGAGAAGCAAAATAGTGAGATCACTAATCAGTAATGAAATCTTCAGTTCTTTGTTCCTGTTTGAGACTCTCACTTCATTTCATTCTCTCCTTCTAAGCAAAGGAAGGCACCATTGTTATCCTCAAATTACACAGACATGAAACAGCTATAGAGGCTAATACTGCTAATTCACAGTTCAATTGTAAGAATCCATTCTCAGTCCTTTCCTCTCCACCCATTATCTCCAGTTGTTCAAAGAGTCAGTTCAAATGAAGACACAGTGAAGCTGGATTGTTTATTTGACTACATATAATCATTTAGTAGAAAAATATATTCTGCATTCTTATGAATCCTTATATTTCCTGTGGTTCTTTTACTCAGAACAATATGTCAAGCAGATCATTATTTGACATTGCTGAGGGGATTTAAACACTGAGTTTGCATGTATACTGTGGAATCTGAGTTGTGGGAGGACTGGTCTCATTGTTAAACAAGAAAAAACCACCATATTTTCTCCATTTATTCAGTTTGGAAGCAATCTAGAGCACAAATGTAACCCCTCAAAAATAAAATTCTTAGCAAAATAAAAGGTCTTTCCAGTTTTTAAAATACTGAGGTCAATAAGATGGTTATTATCCACCACGTATACATATTTAGAAAACTGAAAAATAACTGATGGTAGATTTAGAAGAAAAAGTTGTCTTTCATTTCATAAAACATGCATCTCAATAAATGTCATCAATAACTTCTGGAAACCCTTTCCATAATCATGTCTTTCATGTGCTGGACAATCAGCTATTGTCTGCAGTCTGTCAAGGACTGTCTATTTTATGGAAGTATTGTATTCTGGAGAAAGTGAAAGCAGCAGCAGAAATGGAACGAGACCACAAAAATTAAAATAATTTGTGTGCATATGTCAATTTAAAGGTAAAAAAAAAAAAATCTAAGAGCTCTATAACTTTTGAAAGGACTTCTTTTTTTGTTTCCATTGAAGTTATACCCTCCAGTTCTGTCCTGTAATGAATAAAGTTCATAGTGGGAAAGAAATGTTAAAATCTACTGAATTAAAGAAAAAAAATAATTAAAAACCTGTTACAAGAATCCAGTTCATTAAGCTTTCAACAGGAAATGCTCATAAGTAGCCATCNTCTCTCCCCCCGCTTCACTCTCTCTGTCTCTCTGGGCCTAACTTAAAGCTACAGAACTTAATATCACGCATAAGCAAGACAGACGATTGGGGATATAAGGATCATATAGTCAACCCAGGACAATGCTGGAAACAACATTTACATTAATTGAAGGAAGCATGAAAAGCAGTTTATTATGAGCTAATTCCTCATGGAAATTCCCATGCCTATGACCAGTATTCAATTTGCTGCTTAAGAACTTAACACCATCTGAACATCCAGTTTCCACCATGGCAAGATCTAAGAAGCCAGTTTGATCTGTGGCAACTACTCTGTCTGAAGTGTCACAGTAACTTTCACCAGGACCAAGCCTTACTAAATGCAATGTCCTGATATTTATTATATTTTCCTAGTTCAGACTAGAGTTAAGTGAGATGGAGAGACTGGGAATATATCACTTTCACTCATCTACTCTTCCCTTGATTCACACACTGCTGTTTTTGCTGTGCACAAATCCCTGAACCACAAGGAAATGTTTATGTGGTTTGGAAGAAGGGGCTGCTGATGCTGCTTCAGCTGCTTTTCTAAATTAGAATAATGAGCAGGAATGATTAATACTGTTAGAAATTTAGTAGCTTGTTTTTCCATATTTAACTCACTAAATATGCATTTGGTTTACCATAAAGAGACAGTCTAGTTAGAATAAATGCTTTACTAAAATTAAATAACATGTCTGATTTATGTGAATCTATATCATCAACATTCATAAGTAATTACGCTACTCCACACAGTTTCAACTCATTTTCCTAGACCAACAGATCAGCACAATGCAAATAAAGAAAAATATGTAGTAAATTAATCCTCCCCTAGCTTCCCTTTAGTTTTGAACTTAAATACTTCAATAAATAAACCAAGAAACTTTGCAGGAAAAGTCTTCCTTCTTGTCACATAATTATAGTGTGTATCCAGATGGATGGATTGATGGTTTTTCACTCATCATAAACACACATCTTAAATCATGGTATGCCATAGTAGCAACGGGTCAAAATCTGGTGGAAGCCTGACCATACCTTCAGAAAGTTTCATATAGCGGCACTAAAGATTCTTGGTTTTCAGCCCCAATTCAATATCAGGTTTTAGCATTTGTCTAAATATGCTCACCTACAGGTCCTTTGATTTGATTGCAACTATGGATGATCGTAGGGAGATCATAATTTTAAAATTGCCTACCCCTTGAATAGTGTAATGGAAGACCCACTGGCTTAACAAAGCAAGAGAATTGACCTGTTACAGTCTGTTCATGCTAATGATCCTGCTGTTATCACTTCTGCTCTTCCAAAAAAAAAAGCTGCATCAAGACTTACTTGTGTTGATGCCAGCACAGACTTGGAGGTGAAAAACTATGTTCTGAGCATTTGTTTATATTTATTAAGAACATTTTTTCAGTTAGATCTCCCGGACTTTGGCAACTATTGACAGACATTAAAAAAAATAAAATACACCGTGTAAAATAATAAATATTGCAATCCCTCCTCCACTATGACAACTGCACACAAATCAGATATTGGTGACCATCAGACCCATCATCATATATAAAAAGTTATCAATGATCATGACCAGGGAAGAGCAAAAGTTGATCCTAAAAAAACCACTTTTAATCTAACCCTAGAGTACATGGGCAATGTAAATTATATGGAGAAACTGTTTTAAATTGTCACGCAGTATTAATTAATGATAAAGTCGTTCACTTCTACAGAAATAGACTTTGGAATCACCAAAAAAAAGTCTGAAATAAATAATATTTTTTAAAGTAGGAATGAATTCCTAGGTCTAATGTTAACTTTTATTTCTATAGCCTGAAATTTTTTAAAAATAGTCTTACAGTCCACAGAGCCTTGTGATAATGAAAAACTAAATCTTATTTACCATAAGTTACATGGGTGAGAAGTTATCCTTTTGGTTATTATATGAATCTTTAGAACTTACATTTTCTGATAAAAATTCAGTGGTCAATTGGGTCCCAGCTGTCTCAGTCCAACATTGAACTTACTCAAAGTTTTAAGTTGAGAGCAATGCTATGCAGAATTTTCAATGTATTTATTTCTATTACAGACTGACCAGTTTCATATGTGCATTTTATAATTAGGGGTATTATCTATTAAAGTTAAGTATTTTTCTTTAAAGACAGATTTGTGCTAGGTATTTCCAAATGTGATTAGGTTTACTTAAAATGCAAAGCTCTTTCTACTGACATATTTCAGCTCTTTCTCCCCAGAACTGAAGAAAATATCCTCTTTGGCTCTTGTTAGTTTTGTAGGCAGAAATTTCTCCCCATTTATTTTTAACTTCAGCAACTTAATGGAATTAAAATGCTGTATGATTTCCTCAAGTAAATCTCTGTTTAGAAAATTTAAATGCAAAAGACTTTACATATATTCTTTTTAGATGCTTTTAGCACATAAGAATAAATCCATAAAGTGTTTAGATTATTAATCTATTATTTGAAATTTGTAATGCTAATTATATTATGACTACTGCCACAATAATTTCATAACCATTGTTTTTCTGACTACCTAAAAGTGAAGCTGATTGTGACTAGTTTGAAAGAATAGGAATAGAAAGAGAATCTACCTTGTTGTAATAAATTTGTGAGATCTCTCAATAAGGAGAAATCAATTTTTTTCTTGTTTTGTTTGTTCATTTTTATTAAAGTTGATTTTCACTTGAGAGGTCTGAGGCAGTGCTCTAAGAAATTGACAGGACTGGATCAGGCCTTTTCCCACAAAAAGAGCATTAGTGATGGTTTACTTGCTAATGAATATATCTGTGGTAACAAGAACATAAAGTCTTTGTTATTTCATAACAATTTAGAAAAACCTTTGGATCAAGACATCATATAGGAAAAATGATAACACATTGACTTTATTTATGGGATAATTGTGCTAGATTATCCCCAAGTACAACATCATATTCTCAGTGGGGAAGTATTTCCAATCTGTAATAAATATTGTTTTGAATGGAACCCTACTAAGATAATGTCTGTCAATTACAATATATTTTAGTGATTAATAAGGCATCTAAACACAAAATTAAGTAGTCATAGTGGTTAATAATAGATTTGCACAAACTTTTCCTCAGCCTTGCTTCTTCAATTAAACTGAAATATTTAACTGTTGAAAGAATATGATGGAGGCATGAATCTTCAATGTTGGCAAAATATTAAACAACTCTCCATATTTAGAATGAGGAATTTCTATCTTTTCTGCAGTTAGCCTTGAAGGATCTGAAGGTATTTTCAGTTCTACTGTGTTTATGTTTACATGGATGCTGATAGTGAAGTAATGAAATGTTACTATAAGTATGGAGAATCTTCTTTGCGCTATGTAAATTTTCACTTTATGTTTGTGGCTATGTATTTTTTTATGGCACCAAGTCTGGCTATGACATAAAGTGACATGATTTAAAGGCCTAAAAGGTAAGCAAGTTTCCTGCCTATCAATGGAAAACATTTGCTGTGAAATAATTTTCTTCTATTTATACTATTGCAATGCATCCTTTAACCGCTAACAAAAAATTTAGTATAAAATAAACACAGAAAATGTAGAAATCCTTGACTTGTGTAATTTCTGCAGTATTAGAAACTGATAATGCAAAATTGCATAATTACATAATGTACAATGTATAATTTGAGTCACTGCTAATAAGGGTTTCCTTTACCTTCTAGGATAACACGGATCTCATCCATCTTATGTAGGCAAAATAAACTATATATGTTGTCTGATCAGTTTCTTTATATTTACAAAGTATCTAAGTATTAAAGAGAAATCTGTATAGGTTTCGAGAGTATAAAGGCAATAAATAATCTGTGTAATAGGTAAAATAGCTTTTTTGAGTCCCCAAGGTAATTGATTATTATGTCAGCTGTAATTCTGGATTGAGTTAGTTAATTACACTTAAGTGCTCAGTAATATATAATATTTTTGCCTTTTTCTGAAAAAAAAAAAAGACACTGAATTTTGGGTTCCATAGTTGCTTAAGAGTTTTTTATTTCCTAACTGGAAATTCAAAGTGAAAAGTCGATGAAAGAGGAACCACATTCTCTTGCCGCTTTTCATATGTTCAGTATATGCCTTCAGGGTATTCATTTTCTGTTCTTAAGTTGTGCAGAGAGTACACTGCACCTTGGTCACTCATAAAGAAAGAAACATTATTCTTTGAATTCAGAAGTATTCCCCCTTCTTTGAAAGAAGTATTGGTGGCAGCAATAAACACTCATTTTATTATTCCAGGAGAATGAAATATCTGCTCCTAGTTAGGTTACGAAAGAGATATGTTTCTTTCTTATCAGAAAGTAGAGATATCTACTTTCTTATTCACCACTGTGCAGCTGTTTGCAGGCTGAATCAAAACTCACAAACCTATATTTATGAAGCGAACATATCAGAAATTACAAATTTGTTAGAGAGTTTGTGGCCAACCACACAGGTAAATATATAAACTATTCATCAAAATTTTTGAGATCTGGACATATCTGTTAAAATCTAATCATGTGCAAATGGCAGAGTCAGTAAAATATATTTTATGCTGTGAATAATTTGTCTAGCTTCAGAAGAGAGGAAAAAACAGACTAAATCATACCTGGAATCACTTTTCACGGCTATGAGATAAGCATACACCTAGAAAAGGAAAAGCATTCCTTGTTTGGGTCCCGGCATGTTAGCATTCACATGGAATTGGTAAACAAGGTTTGGTAAAGGCATAATATTCATCCTCATATCTGGCTGTTAAGAGTGTGTTTTCACAGTATGTTTATGCCTGTTTACTGCCCTCTCATGAGACTCTACCTGAAGTGCTGCATCCAAGTCTGGGATCAGCAGTACAGGAAAAACATGGACTTAAGAGTGGGTCCAGTGGAAGGGCCACAGACATGATCAGAAGACAGCTGAGAGAGTTGTGGTTGTTCAGCCTGGAGAAGAGGAGGCTCCATGTAGACTTTATTGTGACATTTCAATATACAAAGACATCTTACAAGAAAGTTGAATAGTGAGTTTTTTACCAAGCCTGGTAGTGACAGGACAAGGGACAGTGGTTTTAAACTGAATTAGGGTGTATTTGGATAGGACATAAGGAAGAAATTTTTTCGGTGATGATGAGAGATTTTTAGAGGTGATGAGATAGAGATTGCCCAGCAAAATTTTGGATATCCAATAACTGGAAGTGTTTAAGGCCAGGTTGGATGGTGCTTTGACCCCTTTGATTTAGTGAATAGTGTCCCTGCCCATGGCAGGGGAGTTGGAGTAGATGATCCTTGACAGTGGTTGCAAATTCCTAAAAAAATTCCATGGTTCTATGATTCTATGGTGAGTAGCTGTAGCTGGTTTTTATGCTACAGCCTATACTACAAGGAAGACTATTTATACTGCAAGATTACTAGTGGCTTTCTTGTGAGAAATGCAGGGAAAAGTGCTATTCAGTGTGTTTCACTGAGCAGAGGGCTCTGAAGATGAGTATCTAGGGATATTATTGTAAAAATACTAAGCAGCTAAAATGCATCAGCAAAAAATGAAGAAAGCAAAGACACAGACTAAAAGTGCTTAGCACCACTCCAGATCTTATTTAGAAGTCTAATTATGGTCTGCCCTCTTTTGACAATCCATTTTTCTTCATAATTTTCAAGACAGAGAGGAAAAGAGGTGATATAATGAGGAAGTTGCCCAGACTGAAGAAAAAAAATCTGGCTAGAATTTGCTGTAATCAGATAATTGTGTTATACCATGGAGAAACACTAGTCACAGTCTGGGACGTTTTTGTTAATTTCCATACTAAGAACAACAGTAAAATGGGTCTCACTTCCTTCAACCAGTTGTCAGAACAAGACAGAGATGGAATAGAAAGGAAGCTTCTTTAGAAGGAATTTTTGTTACTGGCATCCTCTGTAGGAACAGCTCATTTTCTTACAAATAGGTCAAATGTAATTTCTGGTGTATTCAAAGGGAAACAAGGAATGTCTGAATCAAAATTTTTTTGGCTGGTCTGATATATCCTGGGGGAAGGCACAACGCCAGAGGTAAGCTGACATCAGTATTTCAGAAAGATGAGGCTGGCATTTTCCAGTGTAATTCGTGAGTGCTTGTTGAAGTTGCAGAATCACAGTAGTAAGCACAGATCAGGTCACTGAGTGGAGATGAAAGGCAGAAATCTGCTTGTAATAGGCAATTGTTCAGAAAGGAACAAATCATTCCTTTAGAAAAACTACAAAGTGTCTTCTGTGAGACTGGGTGTCCTTTACTTCTTTGTATGTAAACTGTGGGGAAAGGCAGACACAGATCCTGAAAATAGGAAATATAGTCACAGCCTGCATCATTTGACTACCACAGTATCAGGAAAATGCATAGATTTGCTAACTAAGGTGTTCCTGGGAGAAGGAAAGTCACAAGGTGACCCCAGTGGGACAAAGGAGAATTGTTAGCTTCAGTCAAAGTCACGGAGGAAAAAAAAAACAAACCTTACGATTGTCAAATCTAATCAGGAAATCTGGAAATAATACATAGGATTAAGGAGCTGAAAGGAAAATCTTTTCTCCTCTCGTTTAATGCAGAGTGCTTTGAGCAACTCATTTGCTGACAGAGTAAAATCGTTATGAACATTAAATCTTTTGGAGACTGAGCAGTAGATAGCTAACTTGGTGTCATTCCTATTTTGCAACTTATTGTACCTTTTAGTCACTGATGCATATTGTTGCAGCAACTTTCCCTACAGGCAGACAGAAGGCTGAATCTGTAGCCAGACTGAGCAGCACCCACTGCCACCGCCTCCATTTTGTGGTTATCGGAGAGAAGGGTGCGACGATGGCTGTGCTATGGTGTCGTTGCTGTGCACTCATCAATCTGCTGTTATGTAGTTTGCTCTGTGGGTATAAGGGACTAATTCTGAGAAGTGAAAACACCAAGCAATCTGAAGAGTGGGCAGGAAGTTCAGATTGCTCTGCAAGCAGAGTCACTAAACCCAGTCACTTGTAAATTTTGCCTTTGTGAAGCAAGGTCTCCAGACTCACTGTCAGACTTTTGGGACATTGTGGACATAAAATATTTAGCAAGTTAAAACGGCAGAGGACAGGCTCATGAACTTAGAAGTGGAAAAATATTCTTGGGAAACAGGGAGACAGGGAGAAAGAGGAAAGTATAGCCCACACTGACTGGCTAGCAAATTGTACAGGAAGACATCAATCTCAGTCTCAGGAGAGACAGATGCACTGGCAGATTGTTTGCTGCATTATCAACTTTGCCTGTGTTATATTTTGTTGTTCCTGATGAGATTAATTTGTTTTGCTTTTTTGTTTCAATTTGTTTCAATTAAGACATAGTCAAATATGCTTGAATCACTGAATGATCATGCTGGTCTGAACTCCAAAGGGAAGTACTTCAGGGGCTGAGCCAACCTGGGCCTATTGCAGCCATGGCAAATACCTGGGATGTTGCACTCTGGTCTGAGGCTGCAGACATGCACTGCAGGGGGAAGAGATTTAATGCCATCAGGATCATAGTGTGTATCACACTTGCTGCTGGGCCTTGAAGATAGGAAATAAAGCAACAATGAAATATGGAATGACAGAAGAATATGATATAACCTTTATCAAAGAGTACGACTGCACTGTCTCCTGAGCAGTTGATAGAGGCAATGATAACTGGTTGCAGTTACCAATCACCAGTAAACAATCTCAACCCTTCAGGTTTTTATGTGGTCAGACACTAGGAGTGTCACTGAAGCTTTCACTATCCTGCCATTTGACACAATAAATTTAAAATGTCATTGTCTTCTTCTAGCTATTATAAAAACGGAAACATTAGCCTCAAAATATCTCAGTGGTCTTGCAGACATTTTCAAAATAGCTTTCCATTTTCAGGCTTTATTCTTTTATCTTAGGACAGGGAAGAAGACCAAATTGTGTCTCTTAATGCCTCCTTAGCTGTTCCTGGTAAGTCTATTAGTGTTTTTCCTGTGTTAGTAGTGGAGTCACAGCTAGAATGAAACATCAGCAACATTTTTATTTCTTTCAATTATTTTCTCAAAATGTTTTTTAGAGTTTGAACCCTATGAGTGGTTTGTGATGGATCTTTGTGTCTATGTGAGTGATATTGTAATGAGTGACACGTGATAGGCACACTGCTTACAACTGAAAATTTATTATTTCCAACAGCTGTTAAAAGGTATTACCCATATCACCAAAGAAATGCTGAAAACTCCGCAGCTGGTAGGAGTAACACATGGTTATTACCAGTATGAGAAGTTATCTATGGATGTATTTGCTCTTTGCAAAAAATGATTGTTCAGGTGTTACAAGAAGTTTTTTTCAAGTTAGATGGATTTAAGTTTCAGTCGTTGATACTGTGATCTCCTGTGTGGATGTCTATCATTTTCAAGGGATGAAAGAATGTTAAGTCCACTGCAGAGAAGATGCTTTTTCTTTCTGACATTTATTATCACTAGGCTAAAAAGAAAGATCTTTGAAAGTGCAGATGACACTGGATGATAATGCTAAATATCTCTTTGAATGACTTTCAGACCATGTTACAAGCTATTTTTGTCTCCATTATGACATAAATGTAAGGCCAGGTTGCTTCTCAGATGGTTGCAACGATTTCTAGCTGTAGCTGCTGTGGAAGCNAACGCTGGGCTGGATAGAGGAAACCAGCTAGCTACACTAGCAAAATAGATGAAGATAGTTCTGGACTCCTTAAATTTTTTTCAAAAATATAGTTGTCACAAGATGCCCCTCATAGTCTATTTAAAAGTGAAAGATTTTTTTTTTTTTGAGAAGTTGAGACAGAAGAATTGCCTTATTTATGTTGAGTTCTCTTTATCAAAATGGTCTGGCCTTCAGCAGTGGGAAAAATAGAAGAAATGTTTCAAAGCCCCTGTAAATTTTGCACAGCACTGCTTACTTTCACCTCTGATGGTCTTAGGTATTCCATCAAAACAAGAAAAAAGTGTTGCCATAACATGCTAAATTATTTTGATTTCTGTCAGCTTTTTTTTTTTTTTTTTCTTTTACTTCCTGCTGCAAGCAAGTTCCTTACTTCTCTTAAAACTTGTAAAAAATCTTTCTCAGGACCAAGTCCTTCCATAAGACTGTCTGCCTTCATACAGACTGAAGAATTTGCCTCCTTCCACAAAGACTAACTCTGGTTCTGTGTTTTTAATGCACTCTCCCAAATCTTCCACTCACAGATACATACAAGCCATGTCCTGAAAAAAAGGCCTCTCAGGTCTGTTTTATTTTCATAATAATCTGGTTTAAAGTATCTGTTGCTTATCTTGTGTCTCTAGACCGTTCTCATACAAAGTAATAGACAGGCCTTCTCAAGCTGTTTTTGGTTTGGGTGGTGGCAGAGTAGTCCCGTGACAATGAAATGGCTGATCAGCCATGGGCAGGGCACACTGACAAGAAGCACACCACTGCTTCTGGGAGCTTGGCTATTATTTCTGTGTTTCCCCAAGTAGTGTCATGCAGGCCCATGAAGGGTCAGGTCTACATGATGTACCCAACTACTTGGGCCAAACTTGGGCATCATTAACATGGTTCTACACTGAATCATGGAGCACCCTCCTCCCACCCAGTTGCCAGCATCTTCACCCCTTCACATGGAAGCTATGTCAAATGTTTTGCTAAATTGAATGGTATTAAGTAAATCTGAATTTTTTTTACTGACCCAGATATTTATACCCCTAAAACCACCTTTAACCTCAGATATACCACCTGTCCAAATCTGTCTGAGTTCATGTCTACTATCTACAGTTGATGTGCTCATTCAGGTGTCCCCCCATCAGCTGTCTCAGAATAACTTTCCATCTTTGTTTGCAGTTCTGTGAGTTGCCTTATTTTGAGAACAAACAAACAGAAAAAAACTATTAAATTTTCACTCTTCTGTCCCCAAGGAACTCCTGAAAACTTTGTAAACTGCAAGTGAATCCTCTTTTTTCTTTTATAAGGAACATTCACTGATTTGCTAAGTACTTTTCTTAAAACTCCTGAATGCAGGAGGAAAAAAAAGGTTAGATCTTGGCTATTTCTTCAAATGTCACTGAATTTTTTATATTTCAGTTATTGTTGAAATTGTCACTTCTGAGAGAGAGGTCATTTCTGGATTGTGTTACAGCTGGCATTTTTTGTTTTAAAATATTAAAATGGGAACTAAACCCAACCACTTCCCAGGCAGAACTGAATACTGATTGGATGAGGGATAGATGTGTGAATATATTTATGCATAGGTGCTCCAAGTTTTTTGTCAGCAGAAGCTGCCAAGACTTATAATAAATCCCAGGAGAAAACTATTAAAATGATGAGGTAATTTTTTGCTCTAGTTTTATTCTCCAGTTTATCTACGCATTTCTCATATAGGTTTGTGAAAATTTCTCAGGTCATTGCACTCTGGGTCAGTATGTTTCAGATGTAACTCTGATATGGTCCAAAAGCAAAACTGGAGTACTTTGCTTTTCAATGTTTCAATTAATTTATAGTATACTTTTATTATAAGCATTGTCCTAGTCTACTTTATCACTTCCCTTTCATTCACGGTTAAAAAAAGAAGCCCAAATGTGGTAAAAAGGAAAAAGAATGCCTCACTGACATTCAGAAAAGTTCTTTTCAACTATTTTCATGGAAGTAGATGATAAAAATTTGTGAATTATAGGAGGACCAGTAAGGACTTGATGAAGGGACTCTGAGACTGAAAGTTTGCTTGCTTTTTCAGCCATATCAGCTGATTTAATAAAAGATATTACCTCTTCCTTCCAACCATACCTCCCTAGAGTTATAACTATATATAAGTTTCTATTTTAACATTCTCTTGGCACTCATTTTTGGGTGTTCCTTTGGGCTTGCTTTCACTGAAACTCATGTCAATTACTACAGTCTGCATACCCCAGGCAGCCGTGCTTGGCTGGGATTAAAGTTCCTGCTCTGCAGTGCAGTTCTTGCTATAGACACATTATATGTGAGTGCACACATGCTCTTCCAGTGCCATGCAGATCTGGAAATTCATTGCAGCTGTGGGTTTCTCAGGTGCCTGAAGGCCTATTTTCTTAACAACAACAACAACAACAACAACAAAACCTAAACAGAAGCAAAAACAAAACCAAACAAAAACAAAACCAAACAAAAACAAAAAAAGGAAAAAGAAGAAAAAAATAGAAGATTCATTCCTTTGTGCTTCCTTCCATGCCTCCTAAACTGTTATGTGTCGCTGCCCGCGGACTGTCCTGGTGGACAAAGCCCGGCAGCGTGTCCCTGAAGTGTCCCTCATGGAGTGACTCTGGTGGTGCTGCTTTAGCTCCTGCTGCAGCACTCTGCCCACTCTGCAGATGGGTGCAGAGAGACAAGCCCCAGCAGCTCCAGGGGTAAAAGAAAGGGAGGGATCTTCTGTGTGGATATCCAAGGAGTTTATTAAGGGTTCCTCACTTGAATGTATCCAGAGACAGAAGACCCAGACCAAAGGAGAGCACAGACTTTTATACAGCAATAACTAACCACTCAGGCGAGGGTCCAGGGGCAGGATAAGCCTTAACAATCCAATAAGGAGAGGGAAGGGGAGGAGAGAGAGAGAGTAAAAACCAATGGAATGTCGAGTAACACAGAACTTTCTAGATACAGATACACATGCATAAGGGGTGCAGAGCCAATAGGCCAATCATAGGGGTACACTTAACATAACAGGGTTACATCAACTTGGGGGAAGAATCATTGATAACTAGAGGGGGGATCCTTATACTCTAGTAATCTTCCACCATGGGGTCTTAAGCTTATTGAAACTTTCCAAGTCCTCATTTATCTCACCTGTAGCCTCCACGGCCACCACAGTTATGCTTTTCTGATTTTTTTGGGCATGTGAATTCTTTGCAGAACAGGTTCTTTTAGAACCCTGTTTTTCTTTGTCTGAGGCCTAATCTTGGTAGGAAGTCCAAGATTTACCTGTGAATAGTGATGTCTGAAAAGGTGACATTGATGTATCTGTCATTTTGGACACAGGAGCCATCTGCTGTGGATAAGAGATGTTTTCTAAGGTCTTTTCCTGTTTCCTGTTTGTTGCTAAGTAAAGACAGCTGCATTTCAGAACCTAAAAAGGATTAATATTGGAATTCATGGACTCATGTCCATGAAATAGAAGCTAATTTTGAACCCTTGAAGATGAAAATGGAACAGCATATGAGAAGACAGGGAAAAGAAAAACCAAGATGAAAAATGTCATTGCTGAATCTAACATAATTTGCAAAGTGAATCCTGAAGACATGTGGCTTTATTAGCTCCTATGAAATCTCTCAGACTAGTATGAATATCAGAATATGTAGATATTGCCGTCAACATTGATGCAGAATTTGCTGTCTTACCTGGGTAATCCAGGCTATTTTTGAACAGATCACAGAAAAAATAGGTAGCCTATAGTTTCCTGGGTTAACTCTAACAACAGAGGTCTTTTTCGCCTGTCGTCTATGGTACAGGTGAAATGAAGAACTGGCAAACACAATCACCAGGATTTTCCTTGGAGTTAATGGGAATAGAGTGTCACCTCTTTATAATGGTGAATATTTTGCTGCAGTGACTATGACAAATTGATTGAGGGAATATTTTATTTATTTAAGTACTTAAGCTGGGTACAAAAGTACAGTGAAAGAACATGGGAGCAAGTCAATAAAGACATGATTGTTGCAAATCATGTACTGGAAAATTAATTTAAAACCCAAATAACTCCTTCCAGGAAAAACAAAGAATGAAGTCTTTCCTAAAAAGACCATGTAAAAAAACTAAATTCCAGAAATAAGCTGTATCAAAATACGTTTGTATATGAAAAAATATTGATTGAATAATGCTATTGCATATCATAAAATATCTTATAGCATGAAGGGGAGAGATAAAGTTGTACTGTCTTCTGAAAATGGAAATAAATATTATTTAATTAGATGCTTATTTTTACATAGAATCATGTTTAGACACAGGTAAAAACAATTCTACTGTACTTAGGCAGCATTTCAAGGATAGTCTGGAATTGCTTAAGTATTTTTTAGTATCACTGGATGGAGGGTAATCATGAGGGAACTATACAATGACTATACTGAAAGGATTCCTCAAGCTTTCTAGAGCAGTGAATATTTACTTCTCCTATGAAAGTGGAGTAGCTGTAGCAGCAAGGACTGAGGAAGCTGTGACTAAAATATTGTGTATTAAATGCATGTGTTTTTGCCTCTGGGCATCCAGTGGACCAAAAAACTGAAAAGTTTCCCCATCAGGATTTCTCTTATAGCTACTCTTTTTTTTCTCAAGGCTGGAGGTCTTGGGAGCAGCCATATCTTACAAATTAACAACCTCTCTCTTCTTTGTGGCACTTTAAGCACACACCATTACCCTGCCTTTAATTCTTTGTAGTGCAATTTAAAAGCCCTATAAAATATTGGAAGAAAGAATTTGAAAAAACATCATTAAATAAATGTGATGCATGTATCTTAGAGGCCATGCCCTGCATGAATTTGCAGAATATACGTCTTGCTTATGGAATTTACTTACCTTTTTGGGCCTTTTACAGTCATTATGGCTTCCTAAGAGGAAATCTGAATTTTATCATACGAATTTAGATGGAGTTTGAGGGTGCTTTTTTGTTATTTGAGGCTCCACCTTGTGATTTAATTTGTGTATATCTGAATATTTATAATGATTTATTTCATAGGGCAATAGCAAGAGTATTTTGTTTTAGGTTGGTCTTGTGATGAATAAGTACCCTAGTTACCACACATTAAGAAAAACAGTCTAGGAAATGCAAATCCTCAGTGCAGTGTGGGTGATAATTTTGTCCTGGAGTGTGGGACTAAAGACTGTATTGCTGAGAGCTTGGTAACAGGATCAGAAGCTCTTCACAGTCACCCTTTTCAGTCTAACCCCCGGCCAAAAGTTACCGAAAATTTTTTCCTTCTATATCATTCTCCTCCCTTGATGGTCTCATAACAAAGCAGGACTGATTGCAATATAAACTTATATAAATTTAAAATTGATAAATTATTTGACATCCTAGTGATCATCATCAGCCAAAATCTGACTATGAAATTGAGGAGATGATCTTCAAAGTAAAGTGGCCTTTTATTTCAAGATATACTCTTTGAATAAAACTGGAGCACACTAGGAAATGAGGACTGTGGTGAGATTACACTGAATAAACTCTGTCACACAAACTCAAATAATAAGTAAAGGCATTCAGGTTTCAAGTTTTTAATTGAAGTATTTTTAAACTTGCACTAGAATCCAACGAAAAAATCCAACCTCATAATTCCGTGGTTGAAACTCATGCAATTTCATTAGCAGATTATTTCTCACTGTTCCTACTGTATGGTCAACGGAGCAATGCAAAAGCTGTACTGAAACTCCACTGTTCAGTGTCCACAGTATTTTCATACTGTAAAACATGGTACATAATAAATCTGAATAAAACCTACTGCACTACATTGAAACCCATAATTTCAAAAGAATGCATTTTTCCCTAAATAATTTAAAGTAATATGGGAAAATCAATATTTAATCTTTCCAGTGCTATTATGCACTGGGGGAGGAACTGGATATATAGTTCAGGCTGATAGAATGTTAGAATAAATATATAAACAGTACAGTTTGCTAGAGGGTCTTGAGTAGTTGCATGTGAATTGCAAGGAAATGAGGAAGTAGACCTTATGCAGGAAAGTCAATTTAGGATGATTTTTTTAGGAGGATAGGGTATTCTGGTAACAACTCAAAGAAGCCATTCATCTGGGAACAGATAAACCATCTTGTGCAAAGTATATCAAGCTATATTGCCTTTCTTAAGAGGTTCAGAGGCCAATTAAGAGCTGGATTCTCAGATGGTTTAACTCAAATAAAAATCAAGTCTCTTGGCTTTTTCTGAACTATACTGGTTTGCCCAAGCTGAATATTTGTTCAGGTGAAAGATGGATCTGTATGAAAAACACAGCAAGTGTGGAGCCCATGAACTATAATGTTTGTAAACATACCAAGAGGTTTATCTGAGGACACGGGATGATTGAAAAACACAGTACAGAATAAATCTATAGCTCCTAGATATTGGTTTTCTGAATCTGCCAGGCTGAATGTGTAATTTTACCAAAGTTTCCAGCCATGTGCTTTTTTGTAAAGTGGAAGCATGAAGTTTCATCAAGGTGATTCCCAAGGCATGCGGTTAATGAGTCTTCACAGACAAGCTGGTAGTTGCTGCATCATTTGGAGTTGAGTGGGTGAAGTAACCAAGATTGCATTGGAAGCACTCAGATGTTGTGACTGATCCTGTCCAATGTCTTGCTCTAATAGGATATCTCCAGAAAGTCACTTTATCTGAATGTTCACAAGTGTTTCTTAAGAGAGCATGTGGGAATTAGGAGCTTCGTTAAGGAATTCCTCTCATTTTACCATTTAAAGAAAAACAGTACAGTAATTCTAAATATAAATGAAACCCTTCTGTCTGTGAATGCCCTGCTGTCATTTCAATCGGTCCATTGACAGAAATATCTTGCAGAGCTGGTGCTAGAAAATTAAGATTCCCAATGACAAATATTTTTTATCCATGGCAACATTTTTAGCATGTCAGATAGAATGAAATTGAAATATATTTTATGTTCTTTGGTTGACAAAAATAGTGGCGTGAAATACAAAAATGTGTACTGTGTGTAGTTTCCATTAGTTAGTACAGATATGTCTTTGCATTCCAGAAATGTCTTCCAGATTGCCTGAAAACACACCAGTACCAATGGCAGAGTATCTTCTGTGTATATTGACTCTTCCCTTGAAAAGTTAGAGCCACTCAGGCTTGTGTGTACATGTTAATGGGATCTTCTCCCGCTTTGCCACCAGCACACCTGTGGTCCTGTCACGGTAAATAGACATAACCCAACCTAAATCATTTCATCTTACAAAGGAATCACAGCAGATGGGCTGGGACAGGAAGGCACATCAGTGTCCTTGAAGCCTTCATTCCCCTTTAGAATAACATGTGACGGTGCATATGTTTTCAACCTGTGACAGGGAACTGGTCAAACAAGAGCAGAGCTTTTTTATCCATTATTGTGCTAGAACATTTCCTGGGGCTGGAGTTCTTGTGCAGCCATGTAAAATGTGAGTGCAACTAGTAAGGATGGAATGAATATCTGTTGCGTGCTGCTGCTCAAAAGCCTGTGAAATGTTTTTAAATAGAAACCAGTAAACTTCAGAAGATTAAGACAGGGTATTTTGGAAACTATTATACATACACCCCCTAAGGAAAAATGAATCGTGAATATTGTAGCGCAAAAAACCACAAACCAAAACACCTTCACTTTGCTAATTATTTTATATAATTTCATTACTCTGAGTGCAGAACTCCCTTTAATATGATGATAAGTATTGTATAAGGGTCTGCAAAATTTTTTCTAAACACTTTTGTGTAGCTTTCTTTTCCAGTTGGCCCCAGCTTACAATTAAACCTGCAAAGATTATAACTACCAAACATTGCATAGATTCTGCATGTAACTGCTACAACTATTAGGTCTTGCAGGGACTCCCACAGACAGGAGACTAATTTTAGGGACAGACACATTGCTTCTAATATATCTCATATTTTCTGTTATATTCAGAGGATGCCACTGCTGATGAAATAGCTTTCTTAAATTGAAGGTGGCTTATAAAATTCAAGTGCAAATAAGCAGAGGAGATCATGGTTTTGTAGGCAATTTTATAACTTGAAATAACTATAATAATCTTGAATTCTACCTCCAAGACAACACATTGTTATTTTGCTGCAAACAGGCTTTTCTCAGATTTTAATTTTTAGGGCTATTGTGTGATGTTCTGATCCATTAAGAAGGGCATTTAAGAAAACCAGTACATTTGTAACAAAGAAGGCAGGATTTAGTCACGGATGACTGTCTTCACACTGCAGTTCCAACTACCCAATCACAGTACATTTTCACACAGTTAATTGATGCAACCAGGCAAGACATTTATATTTTGCTGTAATTTGTAGTGATGAAGACATAAGTAATAGTCTTCAAGTGGAAAACAAATGGTATTCTTACCATGTTTCTTCTTTCCCTGAAGAAACACATTCTAGGGCATCAGCTCTGCTTGCATCTGCACTCGTGCACTGCTGGGGTGTACCAAGGTTCACTTGGTATCTCTCTCTTTTTTTTTGTGGAGATAATATCTAGTAGGGATGGCTAAATGGGTTTCACTCTGAGATATAGCTGAGGCTTACACCTACGAAGAGGAGTCAGGAAGTGCTTCTATGGCTTAGTTATAGCCCATTTGTTCCACTGAGAGAAAAGAGAAAATATTCACTCTCAGGAGAGGAATGATTATATTTTTCATATCTCTACACAAACAAGCAGTTAAATTTAAAGTAGATTTGTGACTACTGAGTGCTTTAAAACATCACTTCCTCAAACTCCATGAAGAGAGTGTTAACGTCACCTGCTCTACCAATTTTCTCAGGACAGTATGAAAATAACAGTTCTTGGCTTTTCCTGAGAGCAGGATTTACTTTTTTAGCCCTCAATGAGTTTGAAAAGCAAGCACTTTCTTTCCTCTGCACATGCCCCAAAAATAAAAACCCTGCAATACTTAGGCCCAGGTAAGTGTATGTTATATGTATATCTATGAAATAGCTAAAGGACAAATGATCCTCCAGTTTTACTTCTACAACTTTAATGAACAGAGCAGGGTTGTATTATATAGCTGCAAGTGAGTAAGGAGTGCTGTCACTGCTGAGCCACAGAATTTCACCTAGGAAACATTTATCTTATAATGCAGCACTTGACTACAGGATAGTTTGAATCATCTTGCGTACATGCAGTAGTGGAAAAGATATAATTCTTGATCTTTTTTTTCTAAGCCTAGTCTGCTCATCAGTAAGAAAAGATATAACTCCTCTCTCTTCTGTCCTCAGTCATAATTTTATATCTAGGAATGACCTTTTATATTCTATCTTGAAAGACATTGGAAATAATAAGTATGTGATGTAAACCAAAAAAAGTTCTGTAGGTTATGAGCAGGAGAAAGTATAGAATCAAACTTCCTAATTCTTGTTTTTACTAATTCTAATTAACCTTAATGCTCAGCTAACATGGCTTGTCATATTTTCAATACAGTCCTACAGTTTCAGGAGAAGTACATTGTAAAAATTTACCATATTAAGATGTTAATTATGCAGCATAATACGTTCAAAGTACTCTGAAATAAATTTGAAAATAAAATCACAGGGAATAATTTATTTTTTATGTAAATAAGCAGGTTTCTTTAAAAAAATGTAATCACCTTTCAGAATACACATAGGTGCTGGAGACAAACAGTTGTCAGCAGTGTACCAGTCTGCCTTCCATGGGAACGGAACCACGTTTGTATTTCATACTTCTAAATCACACATTGTTATTGGCTGATGCAGCCTAGATGAGTGCTGGCTGGGCTGTGAGCTCTTCACAGAGAGTGCAGGGAGAATTAGTCTCATTCATGTTTTTGTTCACAAAGCTGAGGATACACAGAGGAGATGTAGCTGAAATTAAAGCAGATCTGTGAGTGACCCATGGGCAAATGTAATGTCTGCCCCTGAAGGCATGCCAGGCTCAGCTCAGCGCTGGCATTCACTCTCTGCAACATTCAATTTTCAGTGGGGTCGTGTAGGACATGCAGTAACAGTTAGCTTGACCATTCCACTTTTCACTTGTAGGATTCTTAACCCAGTGGACATGGGATTTTTATTTTTGTACTTGTACCATAGTGTTGAATGCCATGATGTTTGTACGAACCTGTTAAAATATTGAGTCAGTCCTATGTGATGTTTTAGCAAGAGTTCATTGCCAATACAAGTAGGTCCAGGCACAAAGTGGAAGGCAAGCACCTGTCTTATTTCAACACTTAACCTGATAGTAAAAAGGGCAAGAAGGTGTCTTATTCATCCTCCGCTCTGATCATCTTACACGGCTTGTTGCAAACTGCAGAGTAGGACAGGTCTGGAAAGCTAAAACCACCAGAAAATGGACTGTATGGTTAGTATGACAATATATATTCTGGGGCAAGAGACCTTGCCTCAGCCTTAGGACAGGAGTACAATGTTGATAAACACACTGGGGTAGATTCAAAGAGACCTGATTTAAACCCTGCATGATAAAGAATGTGTCCCAGCTGGGAACTGTAGTCAGAGGTATATATACACATACCCCGCCTAATTTTACATAAAATGTTTAGTAGTCTTTTATCTACATATGTTGTAAATCAGTATAATCCCATGAAAATCACTTTGGTACTGTATTGTAAAACATTCAGGTACATGTTCTGTCATCTTGAGTCACAGCAGCTATGCTTAAGCCATAGACTAAATGAAATCAGGAAACATATCCAGGCACTGGAAACCTTTCATATATGTTGTTGCATTGTTAGAACAATCTCTGCTGTGCTTTGTGTTGCTATCGCCATCAAAAACAAAATCTTGGTCATATTTTTGAATTTATCCTATTGGCTTGTTTGGAGCAGCTGTATGATCACCTCTTTAGAAGACTGAGAGAGCTCAATGGTGTGGATGAAGCCACACCATGCTGAATGGTCTCAGAGCCAGAGTATGCAAGCAGTATATAATTACTAATGTATTTGCAGCCAGTTTTTTCCAATGGAACACATTCATTGTTAAAAGGGGAGTTTCATTAAAATTGACACATTGTCAGTTTTATTGAGAGCACATTTTATTCTCACACTAAAGTCTATTTGAAGATGAATCTGGCAAAGAATATGAAGGAAAGCAAGAAGGTCTTCTACAGGTACATCATTAGCTAAAACCAGAAAGACTTGGGTATATGCAGGCCAGGTGCTGAATGGGGAAAGGAACTGGTGACATACACCACATCTAGCCAGCCTCTCACCATCTCTCCCATGGTGAGATGACTGGCTCAGTGGTGAATCCTGTTTGTCTTGTCTTTAACAAGGTTTCTGACACTGTCTACCATAAACTCCCCACAAACAAATTTATGAAACATGGGCTAGAAAAATGAAAGAAACATAATTTAAAAATTGATGGTATTTTGGGGATCAAAAGGTTTGTATCAGTGGTACAGGGTTCATTTGGATGCCAGGCACAAGTGGTGTACCACAGAAGTTAATATTGCTGCAGTATTCTTTAATATATTATTAACCTGGGCAATAGGGTAGAGAGCACATTCAACAAGTTTTCCAATTAAACAGAAGTGGAATTTTTTGATTAATTGGGCAAATATTGTCAAGACACAAACAGTGGAAGTGACATGCAACAGAATCATAAAAGCAAATTTAGTAGTCACATAGCTGAATTATTTGTGAAAAGACATGAAAGGTCTCCTCTGTCTCAACAGATCTCTTTGACTTCAGTGTCTTCTGCATCATGTTAATACTTGGTGCATCAGCTCTAGAGGAAAAGAATTCCTCAGACAGATCAATTTTTAAATGTTGCAGAAATTCTTTTGTATCTAGCAATATAACCCTAGTTTTGGCAAGACAAAAGGATCTAAGAAATGAGTACTTGAGGAATAACATCAGAAGACAACCTGAAGAAATTTTATGCTAATGATGTGTCAGAGATAAATAAGGCAGATATCTATAGCCGGTTGGATATCCCATAGATAGCTGAGGCTTCAATCAGAACCTCTTACAGTGAAAATATTATCCTTGAATATCACAGCATATATGCAGTCCCAGTTGTTGAAACTGTGGAGAAAAACATCCAAAATCTATAATTTATCTGCCAGCTACCCGAGAAATCAGTGCCAATTTTTGTTCTTACAGTAAGGACTGTTTATTTGGGAAAGCTTTAAATGTAGAAAGAAGTTCTTGACATAGCATCAAATTCTGTATTTCAGTTTCCATTAGGCCTATAACAACTTCTAGAGTTAAAATATACATAAAGCGTACTATTTGCTGTGTCTGCTAGCACTTTGCAGTCTCAGAACCACTTCTGTGTGAGGTTCAAGGTGTCCAGTTAAGCTTGAATTAAAAGGTACCTCTGAACTTTTCTAGGTGAACAATTCAACTTCATCTCCCTGTTTACTGTTTGTATTTTCCAGTTTCGTTACTGTGGATATTTCAGACAGACATTTGTTTTTGGTGTTTCTGAACATCCTAATGCTGAGCATTGCATGGTTTGAGGGCCCGTATGAATGGTTTCAGCACACAGCAGCCTCAAGACGCAAGCCCTTCAGGGAGAAGAAATGCATGCTTTGTGTTTCACAAACATGAGTACAGAAGATACTGAGAAATGGCATGTTTGGGAAGTGATCAGTTCATAGGCAGCCTTTTTGGCCATGACATATTGAAAAAATTCTAATTTCTGATCACAGGGTTCTGCCTCCTGTTCTGGAGAGAATAGTTGGAAAATATAGTGATGTCCTCAACAGGGCCAGTGTTTTGAACAGCAAGACCTTTTCACCTTCCGGGGATGGACAGATCTCATCCTTTAATGATACTCAACTGTGAACATGTTATGCAGAGTGGAAAGATGGAGAGCCTTGACGTTCTTGGACTGGGGATTGAGCATTAAAAATGTGCAGAAGGTCTCATAAATTATTAAAAAGAAGGAGAGGAGATGAAAAGAAGCAGGGAATAAACATTTGCTGCAACTAATGATGTGGAAATCTCAAGCAACAAGCTGGAAAAGAGGTTACAGCAGAACCTTTAGACTAGGGCAAGCTTTGAGTTGTGTAGTAAAAGAAATATAAAAAACAAAAAAATAGAGGTTTTAAAAATTTTGAACAAATTCAACTTCATCTGCAGCCATTTGAACTGCGTAAAGCTTTTGCAATTCTTGCAACAGTGGGGCTGTCTCAGTGCCTTGAACAAAGTGGTCAGAAGGAGGGACCTGTGTATGAGTGACAAGCACCTGAGTTAGGATATACAGAACAGACTGCTACTGGAGATGAGCACATTGAGGTAAAACTTCTTGAATTGGACTATGTCTTAGGGTTTGAATTGGCCAAATCAGTGAAGTTCCTGGTTCATAGATAACATTTTATTTTATTTTATTAAAGCATCAAGGCCACCTGGAATGAGACAAGAAATGAGACAAGGAGGGCCAAGGCCCATCTAGAATTAAATCTGGCCATGGATATCAAGAAGTGCTTTCACAAATATATAGTTAGCAAAAGGAAAACAAATGGTAATGTGGGCCTGTTACTAAAGGAAGTGGGGACCCTGTTAAGAGAGGACATGAGGAAGGCAGAGTCAGTGTACATCCTTTTTGTCTCAGTTCACTGACAAGACCAGCTGTCAGAATTCTCTGACCCAGAAGACCAGGATAAAGCAATGGTAAAGAAAAATGTTCTCTTGATTGAGGAGGGTTGGGTTAGAGATCACCTAGGCCAACAAGACATACACAAGCCCATGGGCCCTGATGGCATGCATCCACTAGTGATGAGAGAGCTGTCAGACACCACAGTTAGGCAGCTTACTACCATCTTTGCAAGGTTGTGGAGATCAAGAGAGGTGTCTGAGGGCTGGGAGAAGGAAATGTCATCCTGGGGTCTTCAAAAAGAGCAAGAAGGAGGACCCAGAGAACCTCAACTTCAGTAAGGCTTTTGACACTTTCTCTCTCAATACCCCTATCGGCAAACTCAGGAAGTGTGTGTGGACTGGATGAGTGGACAGTGAGGTAGATTGAGAATTGGTAGAATGGCAGATCCAAGAGTGTTGTAATCAGTGACACAGGGTCTTCTTGGAGGCCTGTGACTTGTGGTGCCACCCAATATTCCATACTGGGCCAGTATTGCTTAACTTGTTCATCAGTGACTTGGATGAAGGGACAGATTCCTTCTTAGTAAATTTACTGACAACACAAACCTGTGAGAACTGTCTGATACCCCAGAAGTCTGTGCAGCCCTTCAGAAGGACCTTCACAGGCTGGGGAGATGGGTAGAGAACTGTCTGAAATTTGGCAAAGGCAAATGCAGGGTCCTGCACCTGGGGAGGAATAACCCCATGCACCAGTACAGGTTGGGGGTTGACCTGCTGGAAAGCAACTCTTCAGAGAAGGACCTGGAAGTCCTGATGGACAACAAGTTGAGCCAGCAGTGAGCCCTTGTGGCCAAGAAGGCCAATGGTATCCTAGGAGGCATTGGGAAAAGCATTGACAGCAAATTGAGGGTGGTGATCCTGAACCTCTACTCAGCCCTGGTGAGGCCACTTCTGGAGTGCTGTGTCCAGTTCTGGCTTCTCAGTATGAGGCAGGAACTCCTGGAGTGGGTACAGCAGAGGGCAACAAAGATGATATGGGGATCTCTCTCTCATGAGGAAAGGCTGAGGGAGCTGGGCCTGTTCAGCCTTGAGAATAGACATCTAAGATGTCATCTCACCAATGTCTATAAGTATGTGACAGCAGGATGTCAAGAGGATGGACCCCGGCTCTGCTTGGTGGTGCTAAGAGGCAACAGGAAGAAACTGATATGCAGGAAGTTCAACCTGAATACGTGGAAGAACTTCTTTACTGTGCAGGTGACCACACACTGAAGCAGATTGCCCAGAGAGGTTGTGGAGTCTTCCTCACTGGAGATGTTCAAGAACCATCTGGACACAATCCTGTGCAATGTGCTCTGGGATGGTCCTGACTGAGCAGGGAGGTTGGACCAGTTGACCCACTGTGGTCCCTTCCAACCTGACCCATTCAGTGATTCTGTGATTCTGGGATGATGACTGGTGAATGATCTCTCCCTACCCCTTTTTCCAATCCATAAGCCTTTTGTTATATTTTCTCTTCCCTGTCCAGCTGAGGAGGGGAAATGATGGCACAGTTTGGCAGGCACCTGCCAGGTAGCCAGGGTCAATTCACCATGAAATTCTTTAGAGGAAGATTGGGAAAACTGGGAAAATTTCTCAGTAATATTCTGTGAGTCTGCCTCAGTTTAACAGAAGCCTATAGAAATAGAAAAGATTGTTTAATGGAATAAAAAATAGATTAGGATTTTTATGCTTCCCAGCTGGAAAGTAGAGATGGTCTAAGAAGAGCCTGATAGCCTTTCCACATTTCCTTTGGAAGGTAATTAGTAATTAGTTGTTTGAGTAATTGCATAGCTGTCTGAAAGATATGGAACATGTGGAATTCAGGGGAAGTTTAAAAGCAAATGAAGGCTAAAACTAGATTTAGGAAGCCCTTGATGACAAAGCTTGAACAGATTTCTTTTTTTTTATTTAAGGGATATAAAGGAAGGAGAATGTAGGGGGCCTCACTAGGACTATGCCACCATAGCTGAGGGCAGGCCTGTAGGGATCCTGCAGCCACATTGAGGGTGCAAGCTTTGGCAAATGTGGAACAGGACTTGCTTGAGAGACCAGAAGAAAAGATGGGTGTTTACAGAGCTTTTCTGTCAGTGAAAAGGGGAACTGCTCCTGGGATCTGTGAAGACTGTTGAAGAATTTTATCAGAGATTCATTTATCCCCTTTCTGTGGTATTTTCAAGGGCTTTCAAAGTGAGTGAAAGAGCAATAGGATCTACCATATAAAGGCCTTTGCATTTTTTTCTTTCTTTGGTAAAAATTAAGTTTTAGAGAGTACTAGAGATCAGAGACTTATTGTATATTTGCACTAGATTACAAAATTTTGATTCTGTATTAGCAAAGAGACTGGGAAATAAAAGAGCATGGTGATTATTACACCTCAGTTACTCTAATACCTTTAAAATGTAATGAAATGTACATTCTGACAGTCAAAGTGCCACTACAAGACTCTTGACTTCCTCATATTTACTACAGATCTTGACATTCAACAGTTACTCCTACCTAGAAGGACACAGAGATTTTTTTGCCAGAAATTAACTTCAGTAACAATATCTGATGCAGCTGCATTTGTTGTCAATATCCTGATGGAATAAGGTCACCTGTGCTGGAAGAAAAAGTGGAGAAGGAAAGTGTAGTATTGTGCTGCATTTCTGCAGTTCAAAATTAAGTAGTGTCATGTCCTTGGCTGCTGATCCATAAACCTGTAGGTCTCTAGTGGATGAAGAGTGCAGGTGCACTGTCAATCACAACCTACAAGGCCTATCTCACTATTGTCTGGCTTTACATGCAAACACTATCTTTTAATGAGATCTTAGCTATTAGAAATCCTTCCAGGTTGTGCTAGGATTCCAGTTCTTCAGACATTCAACTTTTTTGATTACTCTAGCCTCTATCAGCATATTGGATTTTTAGTATTGCATGAGAGAGCAGGGGAAAGGCAGGGGAAAGGTGTGGCCAGAGCACTGCAGTCAGCCCCAAGTCCCATCCACCCCTTCCTCACTATGTGAACCGACAACAGTGAGCTTTCTACTGCTTTCAGGCAGTTTGGATATTACAACATTAAATTTATTGCATCCCAAAATATTACTTGACCTTTACTGTAATGTAAAGCCGTTTTAAAGTAGCACCAAGAAGTCCTCAGTGATGCCCTGGTATATGAGTGCCATACCTGTGGGTAATAGGAGACAACCTCTTTGTTCAGACAGTTTGGTACTGAATAGACAAGACAGTGTCCTCATGCCTCGCTTAAGTGATTTTCTTGCACTTCTTCTCTTGGTTTGCCCAGGGTCAATCCAGGCTTCCATGAGAAGACCTAAATATTTAACCCAAATTTATTGAGACCTCACTTATTATCTTTATCACAGTGATTTTTTATTTTCCTTTCACAGACAGTATATTTGCTTTCCCTTTTTTAGAGGCTGCTTTAAAGACAGGCTAAATTATTAAATGGAGTCACTAGTATTTGGAAAACAAAAAGCTCAAGGACACACATATAGTAGCTCTCAATCTGAAGTGGTGGGGGGAACTGATACTCTAAGTATGGAATTAGCATAATCAGCAATCATTCCTCCAGAGTCTCTGGACTCTGTGATGCTCTTGCTGTGAATAGAATGTGCTCCAGCATGCTGTGCTCCACTCACTGAGAAAATGAGAGATTCATAGGGACCACGGATTAATGATCTCCTGTTGACCAGCTTCATTTGTGTAGGTAGCAGCAGGTAAGTTGAAGCCAAGGAAAAGTTCCAGTTCACATATTTGAATTTTAAAGGCGATGTCTGTCCTTTGAGTGTATGTTAGCACAATTCCCTCTGCAGTGTAGCAGAGTACTATTAATGAAATCACTGCTGGTTTTTTATGTTTTACTGCTGTTGACATTTTTGCAGCTCTTAGAGAAATGACTCAAGGCCTATAAGTTCTGGGTCATTTTTCATTTATGAGACATTTTCTCCTCTACATACTCACTTCTGACTTTTATTTTTATTAATTTCTTATTGTACGTGAGGATCACTGTAATATTTAATAGGAATTTTATAACTTGCACAGAGATAGGGTTATTATCTGAAACTACCTTTACCAACCTCATGCCTACTTAGACAGGGCCAAATTCTGACATTCTGCAGCGTGTAAACCCTCTTTTGTTCAAGTTGCTTGGGGCATTTTGCATGATGCTTCTAAAGATTTACATTTTTGGTTGCTTGAATTTGTGTTATGAATCCAAAGCTGTATTGGTTTACTAGCAGTGGTAGAAATGGGACATCATCAACTGCAAATAGTGGCATTTTGGATTTAGCCTTTTTGGGTTTTGACCTTCACAGTGTTAACTGAACTTTAAATACACAGTTTGTACTTCAAAATCTTCTTGAGCTGTTTGAGAAACATCTGTTCTTGAATAGTGTTGATGAGATTAGGGTGACTCTTAAGTATACACAGAAGAATATATTTAATAACCTTTAAATAACCTCAATATCTCTGTGTTTGAAAAATGGAATACTGTGACTTAATCCTAATCAATCAAAAACTCATTTTTGTTGATTCAGCTTCCTCAGTGACTTGGCAAGATTGTTAAAAGTGGCAGTGCTAAGAGATTACAGTCCAGTTTGAAATGAACTGTAGTTTGATATTGCCTGACCATTTCTGCCCTATTCATATGGCATGTTCTGCCATTCAATAGTAATTATCATATAATTCCATACATGTCAGGTTAGAATAGTTAATAGGACTAAATGGCTCATTTCCCTCTTTCCTTCATTTAATCTCCAAGGTTTATTATCCCCAGCAGAGAGATGGAGAGGGATGTCCATTGCAAGAAATTGTCCATAGTGTTTTCAAATGAGATTGCATGGAGGTGTATAGATTTTTGTGCAATTACTCATCTACATTTTTCCTGCTAAACTTTATTACTCATGCTGCCTTTAATCTCACTAACAGCATTGTTTCAAAACATGAGAGACACTTTAAAATGTTTGCTTTCTGAATCAATGCACGTGGGCTTGATCAAATAAAAAATGAGTATTTTTGCCATTCATTCATTTTCTAAATCAATGCAGGTTTAGTTCTGGCTATGCCAATGTTACTAAAGTCCCTGCTCAGAGATTGATTCTGTTGGATGGTGCAGGATGACTTACCTCCCAGTGCAACCTCCTCTTCAAAGAGCTGCACATATCAATGTTACCATTGATATGTTATCAGCGGGTACAGGTCTCCTCTGAGGCCCTATGACCCAACAGGTCTTTAATGACTAAATTATTTTGTTTTGCAATACACAAATATGGAGATATCACAGTCTGCTTATAAGGTTTTTATGTAGAGTAGGTAGGAGCACATGCCTCATATCTCAAAATGTAATAATGGCACATAGATGTGTTTGAGCCTAGTTTGAGCAATAGTCCTAGGGGATGTTAGAGAAGGCAAACCTTTAATTACCTCATTGTTCTGGTTTAGGGTAAATTTAGGAGGAGACTTTTGAGGGGGGTCTCCTCTAGGAAAACTAATTCCAGCCACCCCTCCCCTACACCGGTTCGGGAAAAGACTTCTTTAGAGAAAAGTGGAAAAAACTGTTTATTTAACAAGTAGAATATTTACAAGCATGAAAAATTGAATTATATAAAATAATGAAATCTCTCCTTATTTGCAGAGGTGGTAGAATCTAGAGAGTCCTTTTGTAGGTGTGGCTGTGTCAGCCTCAGTCCCTCCAGAAGCCGGGGGCCAATGCCCAGGCCCAGCTGAAGAGTCGGGGGGCCCCCGGGGGGGGTTGTCTTGATGTTTTGGACCACAGAGATGTTGAAGAGTTCCAGAAGGAAAGAAACAGCAAAAGAAACAAAGTCTCTCTCTCTCCCTGCAGAAGCCGAGAGATCTCCGAAAGGCACTTCGCTGCCTCTTTCGAGAGTACACAGAGAGCTTATCTCTGTCTCGCTGTCCGAGCCTGAAGTGTAGTGTTCTAAGGACTTTTTGGGGGAGTGAGGTGCAGCTTTTGCAGACAAATGGCAGCATTTTCTCTTCCCTCGCTTCACTTTCTCTGTCTCTCTGGGCCTAACTTTAAAGCTATAGAATTCAATATTTGGCATAAGTAAGACAGACGATTGGGGATATAAGGATTATATAGTCAACCCAGGACACTCATCAAAAAAAGCTGCAGTTCTGCAGACTAGAGCAAACTATCTCTCAACCATATCTGGCCTTGTCTTAGAGGAAGTGTTGAGTGCAAAAAGAACAGTGAGTGGTCAGTCTAAACCATCAATCTGAGAGCATACTGAATCATTACACATATAAATCCTAGTGTCTTAAAAAAAGAACAGTACCATAGTGGATATTCAGATCCTAAGATGCTTCCTATCTGGAGCTTGGAGAGCAGAAATACCTATTATTATGAGTAAAGTTTGGTTTAAAATATTTTTATAATAAGCCTATTATAACTTCTCCAAACATTAATAATTTTGGCATAAGTTTTTCCATACTTTAAGTAGTTATTTTATTTTAATGCTCCAGTAAAAATGTCTCTGTCATTTAAAATGCAAATTACTTTAGGAGAAGAAAAACATTTTTCTTTTAGAAATAGTATTACAATTTGCTTCTTTGAAGTGTTCTAGTGCCTTTGGGCTTAGGAGCAGGAGAACCACTTTGTCAGGGTGCTTTTCTTCTATGCTTATAAAAATACAGTTAGCTTGGAAAAAATTATTAGACTCTGAAAAGCCACAGGTTCACATACAATGAAGTATGCCATCAAGAAGCCTGCTGTTGAATTTTCTGTGTGCTCAGGTGCAGAGAAAGTTAACAAATCTCACAGACCTTGATCCATGGATGAAGTACAACAGCTGAAACCACGACCTTGGTACTGGTACAGCAGGGCTTGGCAGGGATTTAGAGGTTTCCAGTCTTTATGGTGATTTGCTAATTATTCTGGATTCATCACATTCTGAAGGGGATGGTTGAGCAGAGTATTATATTCACAGATATGTGATCTGTGCTTTCCTCCCCCTCCCATTCTCTGGTAGTACTTCCACACTAAGGATAATTTACTTTCATCAGCTATGCTTCACATCAGAAGCTCTTGGTTCAGATTGCCAGTTAAAAAGACTTGGAACAAAATCTGTTCATCTCCAAAATCATCCTGAAAAATTGAATTTTTTGTTTATTTTGAGGCAGATTTTCTTTTTTAAGCATCCTTTTCCTTTATCTTTTATTTTAAAAGATATTTTGCCCACAAAACTGAGATTAAATATACCCTTTTATTTCAGCCTTTGTAATCTTTTAATTGTTCTCATTATACATTTATATCTCCTTTCTTCTTTGTGCAGCCTGGTCACTGAATGAAAAACAAAGCAGTAATAAAAGCAAATATGATTTGTTGTTGAGATGAACATTCTACATAATTTTATTTAAGAATTTTTATGTGCAAAGATGCTGAACTGAAGCTGCAAACAGAGCTTGATTCTGTCATTTCCCAGTTTTTATGTGTTTGTCTTTGTGGTTTTGGTGTGCCACTAATTAATTACTTTTAAAAGAAAGTTAAATATATGAAGCTGCACAGTGCCACACACATACATAAATGCATTTAATTGTCAGAATAGCTGAATGTCCCAGAAAGAGCTGTAATATTACAATTTTCACACTTCAACAACAATTATGTAAGTAGCAGACTCTGAACTCAAATGTTACTTCATTTCCAGCATTTGGATGACTTTATAGCTAATAACTTTATTATTATTGACACTTTTATTTTTCAGTGAGACCTGTGATGCCCTACTGTCAATGTGAAAAATAGACTTCTGAATAGGATACTATTCAGAAAGACAAATGCAGGGATCTCTCAGTGGAAATCCAGCTGTTGATGTGGCCTTCTCACGCATTCTCACACACACTATACTGTTAAAAATGATGATCTTTCTGTATTTGGAAGTGAAGACAATATTTTACATGATTAATAATACCTACTATAAGCTGCTAAACAGCATATTCTCTTAATGTGACTAGTAAGCATACTGTTAGCTTACATGAGCAGTGTAATCTCATTGTGGGAGATAAATGATGAGATGAACTGGTCCATGAATTGGAAATGTGGGTTACAGTTCCTTAGGTATAGACTATACTGTTAATGAAGCAATTTGTTCTGTGTCCACTTGCATTTCATTTGCTGCCATCAACAATTAAGAGATGTTGTAGTAAGGTCATTCCAGATTAAGACCTTGTCTTTGTGGAGATCTCATTAAAATAGAGAGAAATTCTAATTTCCAGCCAACATAATGTTAATTCAATGGGAGAATAAATATTGTGGAAGCAATTTGTGCAAGAGAAATTAATGTTAGAGGCGTTGCTCTCTTTTTACTAGAAGAAGTAATTCTTGCACAGAAAGACATTATACTGAACATACTAACGGGCTGTTACTGTAGGAATTGGCTGGGTACCTTGGCCTGGTTAAGGAAGCATGTCTTGTTGTCTGAGCTTTGCACAGATGTGCAGACCCTTAAATAAATTGAACAGAAAATAAGATTTCTCCCTTTGCTGGCTGCCAGTATTACAGCTAAACTACAAAGAAAGTAATTTCTCCAACCATCATGCATTTATTTCCCAGTCATCTTCAGAAACTTGTAACACTGAGGAGCGTTGTAATTGACATTTCATTCTAATATATTGGCTGCCTTGCCTTAATTCTGACTGGCTGATAAAGCCCAGGGAAATCCAGAGTCTCATCATGTCCTGAACAATTTCAGTCCAACCCTGTGGCAATCTAAGTGCTTAACCAGCAAAATAGAAAAGACAATATTTGGGGATTCTACTTTTTGAAATGCGCAAGAGCATAGAAATGGAAATAATCAAGTAGTCCCTGTATAAGGCAATTATTTTTTGACTTGCAAGGCAGAAAGAAGGAAAGATTTAAAAGTATATACATGTCAATTTAAATAAGTAAGTGCACAGGCATGATTTTATCCCAACTATAACTTCATTAATGTTACATTTCAGAAAACTTTCATCATAATATCTCACTTTTTAAAGGAGAAAAAAAAAATCAATGATCTTGTCTACAGATTTTGCATTACATCCCAGTTGCTTGAAAGAAAATGTGATGCACATTAACTCATTCTTCAGGTCATACTTTCTGAAGAGATGTGAATAATTTTACACAGACTTAGTTATTGATCTCCCAGGTCCTCCAGAAATGAAGTGTCATGTCATGCAGCTTGTTCTTCTTTACTATATCATCATGCTCTCATTCAAATGGGCTTCTTTTCTTGAGAATGCATTACTTATAAAATGAGCCTTACTTCTTCCTAGGTCTCTGAAAAAATGCTCATTTTTTTCAGCTTGCTTTTTTTTGTGTATATGTATGCCATTTGTATCAAAAGTTCAAACAGAAGTTAGGTAATTATGCAGTTTTGCAGATGTAAATATTTGTGATGCATTTATTTTTATTTGATTTGTATAAATGCTGTGGGGGGTTTGGAGTAATTTCCTTGGTTTTTGTTTGGTTTGGTATTTTTTTTTTTTTTTTTTGTTGGGTTTTTTTTTTGATGTTGCAGAATATCAAAATCCATGCCAACCTTGTCAATAATGGCATGACCACTGGTCAGCTGTTTCCCAGTCTGCAAAATGCTTTATTTGTATTTGGTTCCTAACTGCAGAATTTTCACATATTTGGGTTTTTACTGTGGAGCAAATAAAGAGGAATCATAAAGTCATTTTGTTCCTAAATCCAGATCCAGAGTGACTTCCCAGGTCTTACATTTCAATGTCAGTCTGGAAAGCATCCTGAATGTCTAGCTGTCAGGCAGCTTACTCTGGGTCCAGGGCTTCTCATGGGCTCTGTGGAGTTTGCTACAGAGCCAAAAATCCCAAAACTCCAGTGCCAAGTCTTCCTGCTTGTGGGCACAGCTCAGGAAAATGGGGTGAACAGAGAGGTGGCATTGTCGGGTCATTCTTCTATGAGGCCTCTGAGAATAAATGCCTGCTAGTAAAATAAAGGTGCTCCATGCTGTTCTCCAGCACGGAGGGCAAAACAGGCATAAACCTGCCTGTAAATATAACATGCAGCTTCTGCTCTGTCAGCAGGTTTGTTAAAGGTCATCCCAGCCCCTGAACTGCACCCAGGAACTGTTTGAAAGCATGTTAATTCATCAAGACCACAGCAAGGACAGGCTGTTCCGGGGAGCTGATAGGATAGACAGCCAAAATATCCCACCTGGGGAAAGTGTCCTTCAGATCTGTATAATCTGAGAGCATATGCTTAGCCCTGAAGCTTTAGGACTTTGATTCCCTTATGAAGTCACACTCAGAAATTTGTGCAGTGAAATGATTTTGATTATTCTGAAATGATATTTCTATTATTTTCCCCCTGTGTATAATTTAAAAGCTAAAAGTGTATTTTATCCTAAAAAAGCAAGATCTGCTATAACCACTTTTAATTACTTGTGAGAACACCACTCTGTTTCTCAGTCCTGTAATTCATGTGTCACCTTGAGCTCTCATTTCCTTAAGGGGCATATTATATCTGCATTTTGTTAAACCTGAATGCGTGACAAACAATTTCAGGGGAATACACCGCTGCTGTGCTACATTTGAGCTGCTCAGAAGTAACTGTCCATGTGCATGCCTTAACTTCTGGAACCCTGGGAATCAGGGAATGTTGAGAATCAGAACAGTTCAACAAGGCAAAATGCCAGGTCCTGCACTTGGGTCACATCAGCTCCATGAAGTGCTTCAGGCTGAGAAAAGAGTGGCTGGAAAACTGGGGGAGAAGACCCTGGGGGTCCTGGTCAACAGCAACAGAACATGAGCCCAGGTGGCCAGAAGGACAATGGCATCCTGGCCTGTTTCAAAACAAGTATGGCCAGCAGGACCAGGGCAATGATCTTTCGTCAGGAAAGGGTTGCCAATAGTGGAAGAATTTGTCCAGGGAAGTGGCTGAGTAACATACCTGGGGGTATTTAAAAGACATTTAGATGAGACATGGTTTAGCAGTGAATTTGGATGGTTGGACTCAAGATCTTAAAAATCTTTCCCAGTTCTATGGCTCATTCTTTATCTGTTAAGGTGCGATCTTTCACTTCTGTACTCTGGGCTACTGAATTAAAATGTCAAGAATATAAAAGTTTTGCAAAAACTATCTGGTCTCACAAGTACAAATCAGTTTCAAACCATGTTCCCTTCCAAGGAAAAAAAGTTGGCAAAGTTCAGCATAAAAATCAGATGACTTTCTTTTAAAATTGTCATATTCTAGATATCACTACTTATGCTCAGAATTAGTTTGTTCACATTCACAAAATTTGATTCTAGAAGTTTCTTTCCATATAATGCAATAATAAGGATTAATAATGAATAATAATATTAATAATATTCCATCAGATTGAAAGATATGTAAACCTTTACATATAGTCCTGAAATTGAAGCAGGATCAAAGAAAATAATTTGCTGCTACCGTAGGAAACTGTCAACTTTCACACACAAAGTCATTAACTTTTTTCTCTTTTGAATTATAATTTTGTCACTTTCGTATAACACTAAAGTAATAGATTTTCATTATATCCAGAGTGCAAAAACGTTGGCTGTGGAAAAAGCAACAGGGCTCAGATTAATAGGAGCTGACAAGCTGACCAAAGAAGAAGTGGCAGCATGGCTGGCACCATGGCTCAGTGGTTGTGACAGGCAATTAGTGAACAGAGCAGAACAGATGTAACAGGAGGCAGCAACAATTTACTGAAGTATTAGCTTGCTCACTCTGTAGTGCAGAGAACTGATACTGTTTGCTGATACAAATAATACTAATATGGTCTTGGGAGGGGAAGACAGACTGTGCCCAGTCATCTTACAGGATTAAAAAAACCACTACAAAACAACAACCCAAAAACACAAGCTCTGGCAGACTTAAGGGAAAACAAAAGTGACTTTTGGGATTTTGAAGATGAGATTAAGATTTTTGCCTCATTACTGGACCGTAACGAGCTTTGAAAAAATAGCATACTAAAGAGAACTTGTAGCAGCATGTTCATATTTCACAGCACTCAGAGAGGATGCACAATGTTCTTTTTATTCCTCCCCTGTTGTTCTGGAACAGACTTACGTTACTGCAACTCCTCGAGGCTGCTGCTGATTGCTGTGCTGATATGGAGAGAGGAGATTGCTGTGTCCTTACCTAGATGGTCAGAGGAGAGAATAACAGTCATGTGGGAGGTTTTTGTGGTTACAAGTGTTGCACTGTATTTTTTAAAACCCAACAACAAAATCTGTACCTTGCTTTTTAAGATTATTTCTTAAAAGCACAGATCTTACAGTGTGCTAAATTAAATTGTTTTACCTCAGGAAATGTAGGAGTTGTGGTTCTGGAAGGATCTGGGTGGATGTCTTCAGTCTCAGAGGACAAAGTTGTCAATATACACAGGGATATGGAAACTGGATCAGTTACCATTTTCTACTATTCTAAGAATGGTTATGATTTTTGAAAAAGTAGCAATGAAATCAAAAACGTTATTAACAGTAGAGAGTACGATATCTTCATTCTGTAAATTGAGATAAATTCTGTATGTTGGGGGAGGATACATTTTATTTAGAACTGGAAAATAAAATGGGTCAGTCTTTTGTGTACAGTCTACAGGATCACTATTTACATCTTGTAATGGCAATATCAACAACACAGCAATTTTCTCCATTCCCATAAAAATAGAACATTTACCTGCAAAGTATTACAAATTAGACCAATTGAACCTAGAAGTTTTACCTTCTGTACTGAGAAGGACAGGACTTTAAGTGAGAGTCCTACCAGCAGGTCAACCTTGAGGACTATTTTCATGCTACGAGATCAAAAGTAGTCATCTTTTTGCTGTCATGGCTCTTCACTTACTGAGGGAGCATATTTTAAAATAATGAAGTCAGGATTTTGTGCCATTCACTATGGTTATGACACTTTTGTACTGCGAGGACTCATGAAGGGGGAAAATTGACACCAGAGCCAAGACATGTCCTCTGTCTGCCTGTGGCTCCAGTTGGCTACAATAAGGATGACTTCTGGAAACTACTCACTGTTTCTGGATTAGTGTTCATGGAGGAAAACTTTTTTTATCCTCTTTTTAGCTTTTGCTTTTGAATACTGGAGCTTGAGTGTAAATAATGCAAAATGTGCTTAGCATGCATCCTGTTTCTTGTACTTGTTTCTCATAAATGTGCTATCTCTTATGAGGGAAAAAGGTTGGGTCAAAACCAGACAATACTGTTTAACTCAGTGGAAACAACCACATGTGAATACTTGAGAAATATATGATTTTAATATCATTTTATTAAAGAAGATAAAATTCATTCATATAAACCAACTAGAAAATTTTCAACTAAACTGGAACAAGATTAAGCCCCAAAGGATTCCCTAAAAATTGGAAGAATCATGTAAGTTCATGTCAAGGTTTTCTTTTTTGTTTTGATTTCTTTACAAAAATATGTGTACATATATATAAAACACAAAAAGAAAGACGGGATTCGAGAGAATGACATCTTCTCTAGTTAGTGAATAGATAATTCATTTCACACTTGCAAGCTGAGACAAGAATATGGAAGCATGGGATATCCTAGCAAATGGGTTAATGAAAAACTGACAATATCACCACCAAAACAATTTAAGGAAATGGGGAAAAATAGCATACAGAGACAGCTTTTTAAAAGGAGACAAGATGACTAGCTAGTTGTAAGCCCTAGATTTCATTTGCACAAAAGTCTGCATTGTAAAGGATTTGCATACCTAATATTTTGAGAAGCTGAAGTTTCTTCAGTGGGCCCCTTTTGATATTTATCAAAGAGAACTTCAGATGTATAAGTGGCCTTTCTTTGTCCCTCAATATTTGGTTAAGCCTTTCCCTCAGACCTAATCTAAAAGCTGGTCATTTTTAATGCAGAAGATAACTGGATAAGAAAGCAGAATTATGGCCGGAAAAAGAAATATAAGGGAAGGCTCGAGCTTTTCAGAAATTGTAAATTTATCACTGTAGGTAGAAGCTACTCAAATCTACTTCTCTACCAAATGTATGGTATTGTATAGTTGGTTTAATTCTTGTAGCTGCTATTGAGTGGTGTTTACTTGTTGGGTCAGGTAGCATAGGTGGCAATGTTCTCTCTTCAATTTAAAGTTCAAGTTGTTTTTGAAAATTTAAGTGGCTTAGGAGGAGAAATAGATGACGATAGAGTTTTCCTCTTTCATATAAGCCAATTCTTTGCAAGGAGTGGTCATAGCCCTATTTACCCTGCCTAACTGCAGTTCTCATGTTCACTGTTTTCAAATCTGTTCCTCCAATCTGTTTTGTTCTCTCCTGTAAGCTTTGTCTCATTTCATTGCTAGGGCCACATTCCTTTGTCTTCTGAATTTTCTGCCTAGCTACATGCCCAGTGCTTTGAGGCCTATCACCACAAGTGTTTCCTTCTTTCTATTTCCAGTTATTGTCTTAAAGAGCCCCGTTTGCCTCCTAATAAAAAAGCTTGGTCTTGTGACAACTTTCTGCCTGTGGCTGACTACAGAAGTCACAAATGACAAATGTTATGGCATAACAGCACTTGATGACTTGAATTGCACTGTAAAAGTGAAAGCAGCAGCAAGGAACAGCAGCCTGGAATTTGAAATAGTGAGAATGGCAAATAAGGGTCATGGGGAGGATTCACAGAAGTGAATGCTGAAACAAGGGAATTGGGTAGAGAAATCAGTTTGTGGTAGATTATCATTACCTAAAATGAAGGCAGAAAAGGATGCTTGACTTCTTGAGTCTCAAGGACAGAATAGTAAGTGGCAGGATCAATTCTGTAATATTGTGCTGCTGTACAAAGCAGCTGACTAAATTACCTTGACAAAATTCTTGTGCCAGAAACCTTAAGAGAGGTTAGTTCAGGAGACCAGACCTTAACTCCTCCTCTTTTCTCTTCATCCTCTCTTTTTCACTTTATAGCATCAGAAAATTTTCTGCCTCACTCTTCTATTTATTCAATGCAGGGACTGGCCAATCATCCAGTTTCCCTTCGATAACATGCCCTTCATGAACCCTACCAGCTGTGGTACGTGCATTGCTACAAACAAGTCTCATGGCAATTGGTAGATACATTAAACTGTTTTTCTTACTCTACTTTCTTTCTAGCTACATGTTCAAGACCAGTTGCAATTTTTGGAATTTCTAATTCAATTTTGGTCCCCTGAGTCACAGTTTATTTTTCTAGAGACCAAAAATATAAATGAAAATGGCATCTGTATTTTTGGAAATAACCTGGTTTCAACTTAATGTATCAGAAGTATTACAAAAATCAGTGCTTGTGGCCTGTGGTATTTCTCCAAGGTTAGATCAGAAGTCCTTTTTTGCTGTGCCAGAAACAAGTAATTTCAGAGGTCACAGACATCATAAAATCATGTAGAATTACTGATCTGGAAGAGTTTTTGTTTTCTGTGAAAGACATTGAATTTATCAGCTAGGAGGTAGCTTGATAACACAGGAAGAATATGATCTGTATTTATCTCAGTGTTGCTACCTGGTAGATTTTTCTTTTCCCCAAGTGATTTTATAGTTTGCCTGGAAAAATCACCTGACACTAATTAGAAAAACCCATTGAATAAATTAAAATACTGTGAGATAAAAGAACAAAAGGAATATGCTAAGATTTTCTAAAATTATTTATATATATTTCAAGTCAAACCAGTCATAGACTTGCACTGTGAAATGTATCTACGGCATTTATAATACAACCAAGAGGTACTAAAGAATTGCTGTGCAGTAGCCCAGAAAAGAGTTGCAGGTTTTCTTGGCTTAATAAAGAAAAAGTGGTTTGAAAAAGCAAATCCTGCATTAAAGGCAGATAATTAAGATTTAAAAGTCAGTCTTCATGAGATTCAAGTTTTGTTTCATTTGCTTACTTTGTATGTACTTTGCAATAATAGCCTTGTGATAGCTATCAGCTAATATCAACTAGTAGTTGATAGCCTGGAGTTCCCTTATGATAATAGGATAATATATAGTTTTATTCTAAAGGACTGTAATTCCATATTTTGAGTGGAGAGGGCTCTTAATAATTTAATTTTACTTTCTTTGTGGCTGTAGATCTTATTTACAATAAAATGTTAATTTTTTCAAATGGTCTTCTATAACACTAAACCTTACAGTTTCTGAAGGTCAAAATGTATGTAAGGAATTTGCAGATACTATAGATGGGGCAAAAAGGCATAGAAAAAGCAAAATCAAAACACCAATTAATTTTGTTCATTTAGATAAAGATTCTTCAGGGTTATTCCTTTCAAGTGTTCAACATTTCTGATACCCTTGCTTCTTCTCTGGGAAGAGTTTTATTGAACTAATCCATTTGGTTTGCATTGAGACATGAACCATCATCAAAGCTGGTCTTGGGCAGCATGTCCACTCTGTGAAGTCCTGCAATTGAATCAGGAGTGACAGCTGGGGTGTTGGCCTGCCACATGTTAACTGTGCTCCCAGGAATGTCCTACAAAGTACAGAATTGCTGCCTGTTGTGCACAGCAGCTTCTTACTCATACAAAATGATATTGTTTTTATTCATTTACCCTGTTTCCCCGCTGTTGTTTTGCATGTACTGTAACTCCCCCATGCAATGTCTCCTGATGTAGCCCATCAAAGTTTGCTTAGGTGGGAGGCACAGTCTGTTTTCTTTCACAGGAAAGCTGTAGTCTGTCCAGATTGCTGGTATGCCCACAGAAAAATATTATATGTTCCTGAAATCTAAAAGTTCCTTCTTAGAGTATATCCTTGAAAAATTGCAGCTCTGCTTTGGGGGAGGAGACAGAGTAGACCAGGGAAAGTTGTTTCTTAGAGACCTTCACCTGTTTAAGGTCATGGTGGAGAGGTGGTGTTGGAAAGCTGCTGCAATCCTATAGTTTCACCTGCAGTTTGTGCTTTAAATTAAGTTATATATAATTAGATCAGATATGAAATGGTCTCTAGTACAAGCCCCAGCCATTTAAAAAATGTAGGTAGATTTCTGCCAATACATATTGCATTTTATTGCAATAGTTTTATTTCTCATAAATTTAAAAGAAAGAATAAATCATAGTGAGCATCTAAAAATACCTCCACTCCTAGAATGAGCCATCAAAGTATATCTAGTGATTATAATGACATATAATTTACAGAAAATATCTTATATTTAATGTAAACGTTCCAGATGCTGAAGAAGAGGCAGGGGTAGTGGCAATGACTTGATTAAAAAAAAAGGATTAAAAATTTAAAAGTTCAGGATGTTTCTACATACAAGGTGAGTCCTGTAAAAACAAATCTCAATAATACTGTGTTGTAAAAGCTGAAGGATATCTCATTTCCTTGGGCAGGCTCCAAGATAGGTAGCTGAAGGTGAGACACAGCAGTTGGAAAGGACTGCAGGCTTAGAGCAAAGCTCTATTTGAAACAGAAGGACATCTGAAGAAGCTTGTTTCTTTCACAATATTGTGCCAGCATGGGTGTTCAGGTTCTGTGATGAAAGAGAAAACCACAGTTTCTTGTTACCACTCAAGACACGAGGGTAACTACTTTAGTGAAATTCAGAAGCAGACATTTTGGCTGTATTTCTTGCTTGGCTGGACTCTTGCTCAGTCCAGCCCTGGAATAACTCAAACCTTATTCTTAGATTTCCTTTCTCTGTAAGTCTGATATTAAGATGCAATTCACTTGCTTCAGATACAGCACAGGCATCCCAGTTTTTGCTTTGCCTGCTACATCTATGTGTCCAATTTCCTTCTAAGTGCCCTCAGGAGTATCAGGGGTCCACTGCAGAGAGAGGGGATCACTGGAGGTCCTTTCATAAAAGCCTGGAACATGATATGTACTGCCTGAAAACAGCTTGAATTCAGGTTTAAATAATTTTGCCTAGAAAATGTGGATGAGTACAGTCAGATTTGAGAAATACTTCACACTTCAGCCAGCACTTCATGTTGGGGAGTCCATATGTTTGAGTTTGAGCTATATAAACCTGTTAAATAACTTCAGCCCACTAGGTACTTGCTATTCCTGAAATCTTCACAAGATATAAATTCCCTGAGTTTGGACTGATCTTTATCTTTGCTCGGCTCCATCTACTTACCACTTTAAGAAACCTCTGTTTAATTGCTGCCAATATTTTGAAATTCTGCTTTTATGACAAAGCCTATGTTTAATTCACAGCAAACAGTAGAGGCCTCTAAAAACTCTTTCCTAGGAGCTCTTCCACATTCTGATGGAAGGCTATTTTGTTTTATCTGATCTACAGATTGTGTGATTGTGTGTCTGTGTCTGTGCATGTGTGTGTGTTACAGGCACTTTCTGAGTAAGCTTGTCTGACAGGCTGCAGACACAGACTCTCATGAGCATCTCCCAAATGGAAAAAGAGTTACAAATTAAATTGTAATTTATTTGTTCTTAATTTAGCTGTCAGAAAGAAATTATTTTAATTTGACAGTCACATCAAATAGACTTGCATTTCTTGGTCTGGTAAGAGTATTAGACCCTATTGAGTCTGAAATTTTGAAAAACAAAAGTTTTAGTCTACTACTGTGTATTACTTTTCAAGGGATACTGTATCCAGCTAACTATTGCTTTCACTTTGCTTTGTCAAAAAGAAAAAATAGTCCACCAAACAAAAAAGCACTTTCATGGAAATACTAATAAACATGATGCTAATCTTTACATAGTACCTTTCACATTGAAAAAGAACATCCAGAACAGGAACAAACATGGAGACACATGCATACAATTTTTTTTTTTTTTTGTGAATTAGGTCTAATGCAGTTTTGCCTGAAAAAGATTATAATTCAGATAAAAATTAGGTTTTTTCTAGATGAAGGGCAGAGGTGGAGAAGGGGACAATCCTGCAAAAATCTGGGCCTGTCTATCCTAGATATCTGTATATATATTCTTCTGAATTACTTCTCTTTTTCACTTGATTATAAAGCAAGTCTAGGCAACCAGCTTTAAGCCAAATGCCTAAGTTACAAGTGACTGAACTTGGATAAGATAAACTCCACACCCAATTTTTTAATTTCCTTCTTCCCAAAAGCATACACCTCAGAAAGTCAGAATGGCTGTACTGGTGTTCCAACAATGGCCTGTGTGTTTGGAAGGGTTAGGAAGGGACCATCTGGTCCAGCCCCACTGCAATGAGCAGGGGCATCTTCAAGGATATCAGGTTTCTCAGAACCACATCCAATCTGACTTTGAATATTTCTGAGGATGAGGCATCCATCACCTCTCTGGGCAATCTGTTCTAGGGTTTAACCATCCACATTATAAAAGACTTTTATCTTATCTAAATCTACCCTCGTTCAGTTTAAAGCCATTCCCCCTTTCCTATCACTACATGCCCATGTAAAAAGTCCCTCTCCAACTTTATTGTAGCCACCTTCAAGTACAGGAAGGCTGCTCTAAGGCATTCCCAGAGCCTTCTCGTCTTGAGTCTGAACAAAAGTCAACTTTCTCACCCTGTCTTCATAGAAGGGGTGGTTCAGCCCTCTGGTCATCTTTGTTGGCCTCCTCTGGATGCACTCCAAAAAAGGAGGTATGATCAGGGAAATAACCTTGACATTCCCTTTACATTCACACTCTTCAGTCATCTGGCACTGAGTATAATTCTTGGCTTGGGGTCTGTGGGGTCCTACCACATTCTGATTTCAGATATAAAAATGTGAGTTATGTAATGTGATTGTTCACCAGATAAAGATCGAGCACTCAGGATGCCAGTTTTCTCTATGTCTGTTGAAGATGCAAGGGCAGCTCAGATAAACGAAAAACACTGCTTAAGACAGTGTTTACAGCAAAAATAAGGGTGTTTTTAACTCAGGGAAGCTAAATCAAGATTGTGATCTCCATGTAAAATCTGAACAGCGACAAGCTAGTGTTAACCCCAGACCACAATCTGAGATAAACCTCAAGAAGGACACACAAAGCTGACCTTCACTGGTCACATCAAGACATGGATATAGATGGCTATCTCATTGCTTGAGATAGTCTCTTGTTTGTTTGCGTCAAAACAATATATTTCTGCCCTTGATTTACCCTTATTTCAGTGGTACAATACAGCTACTTTTCCAGTTCAGAGGCAACAAAAAATCCTGTGCAAAACAGGATTAGGCTATAGTTTTCTGCAGTGATCTTTGTAGGAAAACAGCATCATCTTGGAAGGTCTGCTGTTATGGAGATGATGTGCTAAGTTTATATTGAAAATTACTGTACCTTTCCGGTTTGTCGCATCTTCTTCACAAGCTTCATTTCATGCTAATTCATCCACATGTTAACCAGCACATTTTAAAGCTTGCTGTTTGCTGATGGAAAGCGATGCTGTTGTTGCCAGGTACAAAGGTGCTTTGAAAGTTATATTGCCTCATTTCAGTGATTGAATAACAGGGTTGGAGTTACCTGAGGGAATGTGTTTTGCCTCTTTTTCTAGAGGTTACATTCCCCAATTACAAGGGCTCTGTCCTTCATTTAGAGAGACAATAGTGGAATGAGATACTCTGCAGGATATTTATAACCATCTTCTCAGCCTGCTTCATTGTGGATAGTTAGAAGAGTAATATATGGCACTGTAGAGAAACAAATTATTATTCTTTGATAACTAACTTAGGAGCAATTATTCTAGATGACTTGCATGACAGACTCTTAAAAACTGTACAAAATTATTGACATAAAAATGCAATAAAGGCATATATTTTTTCACAGTTTTCAGCAAACTTAATATCCTTTAATGTGTTTTTAAACTTCCAGGCGTTTATCTATCTTTGCAAAAATCTCAAAGATACTCACTTTGGTCTGTATTCAGAGTCGCTGTTATTTATGACTAACTTACTGTGGACCAAAGTCCAAGTATTTATTTCAAAAAATTGCATTTGAACACGGGCTATAGTACATATTTTACCATGCTACATCACAGTAGCATGGTTCTTAAGGAGAAAGGGAGAAGATGACTGCCAATTTTGTAGGTTTGCAGACAAGAAAAGAAAAAGGAAAACTTCTAAAGTGCCATGGAAGAGACTGTAATAGCTCCTTGGATTATAGATTTAAGTTGTGATAGCACAGGGGTTGTAGTGTTGCTCTGGGACTTGCTGTTGAACTGGGGGCTAAAATTCATGCTATGCTTTTTCAAGCGTAATTACCTGGTCTTTAAGTAACTGCAGTGAATTTTGCCCCTGAGAAGGATCATTATCCTGAATGACTCTATTTGACTTTTGATCCGTGCTCAAACTAAGAAAAAGCAAACAAGAAAAAGAAGTTAATTTCCTTGTCATCATAAATTATGCTTCTTATATTTGTGGCTAGTTTATTAGAAATACAGCGAGACAGACTAGCATACGATGGTTTCCTTTCCACAATCATGAAAGGCAAGAATCTACACATCACACACATCATGCTTCAGGAGGAAAGAATTACACATCTAGTTAGGGAAAGGCAGAGATAATTCAGATTTTAGAAAATACCTGATGGCCTCCTGAGTAGGGGGAATCAGGTTGCTTTTTATGTATCTATCACCACAATCAATGGATCTTCAGAGCTATGCTCAAACTATTGGTCTAGCATAAAGAAACAGCATATTTTATTGTACAACCAGGAAAGGTTTAATTTTTGCAGTAACCAGGTGGCAACATGGCTAGGGCCTGGAGGTTATTCTGTACCACCTCATGTCATTGCTGGAGGTGAGGGGGGATGGGGAGTTTTTTCCAGGGAGAAGAGATCCCTTCTGGGTTGGCCCAGCATGGTGGAGGGACCCACCCTGGTATTGTTTCCATGTGAACCATTTGCCTCTTTCTTGTACCTTCTGTCGTTCGTAGAGTTGCCTTTACTGTTCATTTTTCTTATCTCACTGCTGTTTCCAGTAAATTCTTCTTATCTCAGCCTGTCATCTTTGCTTTTTGTGCCTCCAATTCTTCTCTCCAGACCACCACAGGGGAAGGGGAGGGAGAGGGAGAGAGAGAGTGAGAGGAACATAGTTTCATTGGGAGCTCTAAATTGGAAAATACCATTCCTAAACCATTACATTTATATAAAAGTAACCTAATAACATAACTGAAATCTTTTGTTACAGAAAGAGAAAAAGTAATAACGGAGTGAAATCTGTTGTGCACACACTTTTATTCTTCAGCTTTTCCTGGTGTAATGATCATATTTCTCATGCTCCTATAGGTCTTAAGGTAGGTTTCACTCTGGTGGTGGCAGTGGGAGGTGTTAGATCAATTTGTGAGCATCTGTAGTTCTTTGATGGGTGGAATATGATGTTCACCTTGACAATTTTCTTTGTCATCAGTTTTTGTTCCATGTAGAGGTGGATTTTATTGTTGTTTTAAAATTTCTCTAACATACTTATATACATTTTTTTATTCATTGTTTTGGAGCCTTAAATTTGAAAACTACACCTGGATTTATTCTATATGGTGTCTCGTGCACGATAGGTAGCAGTGCTTTGTTTTTTTATTACCTCTAAAACCAGTTTCATTTGCTACCAGGTCTGCATTTCTTTAGCTGATTTTTGGTTAGTGGTTTGTATGTGTGAGGTTTCCCATGGCAAGCATGTGCTTTATCTTTGATCAGCCCATGCCTGTTCTTCCCTATACCACATTTCCTGTTTCCCCTTCCCAAGACTTCTGCTGTTGTGCCAGGCCTGCCTTTCTCTACATTAAATTGTTAGAGAGTTGTAAAAACTTCACTCTACATAAAATAATTTCCAGTATTTCTATGTGTATAAAATTATGAGTATTTAGCCACATAAAGTTAGACAAAAGTAAAACAAATCAGCTGTGGACACCTGGTCAGCTAAAGAAATTGCTGCCAGCTCAACCAAGTCATACAGAGCAGTAGGCAGCTGAAGAAAGTTCCAGACATGTAGCATGTAAGCATCAGTCCCGAGGCCTTGCAAGCTCAAGTAGAAAGCTTACAGTTTGTCACTAACAGTGGCAGTCCCATAATAGAAGGCTCATCAGTTTAGTCTGTCTCAGTAAAACAGCTTCAACCCTGTACTGGTGTTTATGCCTCTCCAAGACCTAAGCATGAACCCCATCACCTCGCTGCCTTTAGTTTCCCTGCTGCCTTCCTGCAGGAGCATGGCTGAGCAGATGGCAGGCTGTGCTTCAGCTGTTCCTTAGCAATTCTCTGGATAATCTCCTATGGCCTCGTTTCCCTGGGAACAAGCTACCTAAAGTGGTGGTCCCATAACTCTATTAACACCTCATTTACAGTGGTGTGAAGATGGCTGTTATGCAGTACCAATAAATAAAGGGCATTTCAATGAATCCAGGTTGCAAGTCACTGAAGACAGTTAATAGACCACCCATGGAATAGGGAGGTAAAACCTACCTATGAGATAAAAATATTAGGAGATCATTCACCCTTTTTAAAGTCTAAACTATTTTACATAATTGCATGCAAAACAGTATACTTAATGACTATTAAATTTTCATATTTCACCATTAAAATTCCAGGAAAGGTCACAGAGAAGATTGTTCCAAAATTTTGCAAATGTGCAAACCAAAATTTTTTGTGCGACTTCTTGATACATCCTATACTCAGCACAGAGAAAGCAGCTTCCATTAAATCAAACTTAGGGATATTTTTGTAGAAATGAAATAAGGTGCTCTTCTTTCCTCCACAGAGTGCCAGTAATGAAACATCTTTGCAATGCTTGCCCAATCTTATTCTGAAAAATAGCAGAACTCTTGTCTTGAAATCTGCTTTCTCATAATATTGATAATAATAATGGCAGGAATTCTAATAATAATGATGCTTTCAGCTCAAGGTTCTATCTTGGCAAAGATATACGAAATGGAATGGAGTATTGGGTTTTAAAGTAGAAACCACCAGGCAGTATTAACTCTAAAAATTGCTGCGTTCTCTCTTTCTAATAAGTGTTGACATGTTTTGCATTCTAACATTGAATTAAAATCTATTAAATTTTTCTATGTCCTTTTCACAAGGAAGGACTAACTTAAAGACACAAAAATATAATAATGAAAAAGACAGAACACGCATTTAAAATAAAATGTGATCTGTAATCTAGTTGTTTCAGAGAAAACTCCATCTGCCATAGAATATTTTAGAACTTGCTCCACTGGAGCATATTATTCTTCCCCCCTTAGGCTGTCCAGTTGCACTTTAGAAAATTCAGCAGTTGGTATGATGATTTCTTTTAGACTTTAGGCTATGAAAAATCATTTCTGATTAAATGGACTTAAGAAAAGAATTGCAGCTGATAATATTCTGAAGGTATGTCGAAAGGGACATATTTTCAACTCTTGTGTGTCCATGTGATTTCTGGATTGTTAAGGTGTCCTCATATTACTACCTCTTAAATAGTTTTACCTTTGTCCTATTTTGCTTAATGTATAAGTATTTTGAGACATTGTGATAATTATCATTATTCTGTGTCTTCATTCTTTGACTCATATCTAATTTGCATTCATAAATGTAATTTTTTTAACATGATTGGTAATATATGCTGGCAAGCAGGTTTTTGTTTTTTTTGTTAATTAATCAAAAAAGAAAGAGCTGTACCTTAACAATTCTCCATTTTGTATAGCATGAAGCTGTAGGTGCTTCAGAAAATATCACTCAATCAATGAGAAGAGAGGAAGTGGAACCTAAAGGTTAATCAGTTAGCAAGGAAAGAATTTCCTTGCAGTGTATTTGATTTTCTCTTTCAAACAGCAACAATCCTGACTAGCATATTATTGATATATGTATTAATACACTGTATTGCATTGCTGTACTCAAATATAGGGGTTCAATTGGTCAAGTTTCTATGAAAAATGCTATATCTGGTGACAACCTTAATACAGGTGCAATCTTGGTTATTTTTGTTCCATTATATAAGAAAGCTGCATATCTAAATTTCGTGTCATAACTTACAACCATATTAAAAGTAATTTGTCTATTTTTCCTCCATCATTACACTACTACACATCACAGCAATATGTTGTACCAGGTTTGTTATATTTTTACAATTGCTTGACATTGAGTATCAGATTAAAAAAATATAACTTTTAAAATATAATTTCTTATGTCTTGTGTGCCTTCACCTGTTATACAGTCATCATATAGGAAACTCCTGGCAATTATCAAAGGATATGAGAGACCTTGTGTACCACAAAGACTGACTTTCAGGTATTGTAGTCTGGTGCAACTTGTTTAGTTTGTCTTTATATAACACTTCAGAGTCTTATTTTTATTTGCCACTTTCTTACTTATTTCTAAAGTTTGGAAATTATTTCTGAAGTTTGCAAATCTCAACATCTAGTCTTTCCAGGAAAACCATACAAACGTCAAAACACATGAAATGTGTGGGAAATTTAATATGAAACACTTCAAGATCTGAAGAAATAGAAAGAAATCAGAAAGCAAAGAGGGTTGTGTTTTTAAAAGCACATAGCTTTGAATTTAACTTTCTCTCTTCATACAAATCCTGCCTCTGATTTCAAAATTCTTAGAAACAGTGAAGTTAATTACCAGACACAGTATTTCAAAGGCACCTGTAGTATCTGTGAAATTCTTAGAGTAAAATTGTTACTAGGGACACATACCTTTACCAGAGAAATTTATCATTTACATGGTTGACAGCTATATATGTCCTTTTTGCATGGGTAAAGCTGCTTTCTGTGCTCATCTTGGCTCAAAAAAGAGGAAAGACAGAGTTATGAGTGTCCATTTCTTAGGCGAATGGTAGATGATGTAATAGTTCAGTTTCTCTCTGAGAGTTGTCAAACATAATTGACAGTATGTCATCCACAAATTTTATGGATAGAGAAGGGAAAATTATCCTTTTGGCAGATCTGCATATATTTTCCTAGGGACTATTACTGATGGAATTCAATAAAATATTTTCTGTGTTTAGCCTCTTGGTAGTGTCTACAATATGCTATTTCTCCATCCAGCTGAACTAGGTGTTTCTCCCTTTGTGTCACCACATTGTGTGAGTCTTGTTTCCTTCAGACCTCCTTCTCCGTGCTCATGTAGCTTTTTCACTACACATGATGCATGCCAATGGCAACATGAGCATTTCAACAGCTGAGCCCCCAAATAAACTTGTGGCTATGTTCATTATTACTGGTGTTGACAGACCAAGCTCTGTCTGTAGGCAAGCATAAGCCAGCTGTAAATATATTTTAAAAAAATACAGGCATCTGTCATGATACTGAAGCAGCAGGTATTACACTAAATTCCCGTCTGTTTAGTCAGTATTGAAACATACTTTTTAATTTATCTATTTATTTTTATGGGACACAGAGATAAAACCTTATCTGATATTTTGCATGCATCATATTCTTGTTGTTGCTTATTTCCACTAAAGGAGAAAAGTTGTAATAGCACTTCTAACAACAGGTAGAAACTGGAAAATAATGAGATTTAAGATAACCAGTCCCTCCCTGGTGGAAAGAATAGCAGTCTTTTGCTACCAAAAATAAGTCAGGTCTCTGAAAATCTTTACGCTGTTACCGAGATAGAGGCCCTTTAGAGGTCTTTTGACTATTTAGCAAATATGTTAACTTCAAAAAAGTGTTAACTCCATTATTACACCTCCTGCTATAGCGCCTGTTTGTGACAAAACCCGAACTATTGACCAAACCAGATCTTTCTGACATTCTGGTTCCAGCCCTAAAGAGAGGAACTTGACAGGGATTCTCTTACAGCCATGTTCTGTGATTCTGTATAAATTAGCTGCCTCTCTCTCCCCTTTCCAACAGACGAAGAGAGACATTTTCTCTCTCGTAAATTGACTGCAAGGCAAGCTTAGTATGTTCAACAATACTCTTTATGGAGAGAACCCAATATCTTATATTGACAAAACATACTCAAGGGCAAGGGCTGATTAAAGCCAAACAATTAGGAGCAAGAAATTCAAACTGTTCAGGGCTGCTTGTTTATCCATGGCACTGTGTGATGAGGATGGCTCCATGCTCAGCAGCTGCCTTGAACATGCTGCTTAGGCTGCTGCACTGAAATATGGATTTTCTGAAGCCCTGCTTGTCTGGGAATGGCTCCTTCACCTGCATAATAAGATTAGCAGAGGCACTTGAAGGACAGGGAAGCTTTGCCAGTCAAGTGAAGATTAGCATCCTTTACACTGGCAAACACCTGAAATAGACAAACCTTTTCTGAAAAAAGAAGACACAAAAAATACTAGAACCAAGCCAAATTCTTTAGTATCTATAAGCTCTTGATTTTCACTAGGGTAGTTCAGTTAAGAATAAATGCTTTTCAAAAAAACTGGTTGAACTATAACAACTAGTGAATGATTAATATTTAAATACAGTTGAAGATTTATTTCAAGAGAAACTACTCCAAAAGGTCTCAGCTATCGAGCAAGGTAAATAGAAAACTGCTCCACCAAACTATTTCTGCCATAAGTCTGCAGAAGAAAACTCACAAACCCACAAAGCATACTTTCTCTTTACTGGAAAACGAAATAGACCTTGAAAGATGACAGATAAAATAAAGACACAATAGGTATCTTGAATAAAAATAACAAAGCAATTTCACTGACACTAGGTGACATCAGTTGCACTTGTTTTATGAATAGCAGATACTTGGACACTTTATGCCAGTCTCAAAAGTAACAAAACCTAAAAGAGAGCAGAATTATATATCTTTTATGAATGTGTCTTGGAGCAATTTGCTCTTATTATGTCAGCATGAGTTACTGAAATTAACTGGAATGTCAAGAGACTTTAAAAATAGGGAAAATACAGTGAGCTATTATAAAAAGTTCTGTGGTGAATTCAGGGGCTTCTGGTCAGTCACTACTTTTCCCATTTAGACTCATACTAGGTACAGGCAAACACTGAGCTTTTCTCTGCTAGTTTAGGTCAGTAGTGACCTGCAATGCACTTTTCCTGACCAGAGTTTCTCCTGAGCAAAGCTTGCCAATCACACAAAATTACTTAGTGGTTTTGGGATCCGGACATATATATAGACAAGGGGATTAATGGAGGCTAGTACCAAGCTAATTTAATGTGTACCATAAATCAGAAGTGAAAGTCAGTCTCCCGAGGGGTGAAAAAGGACCTAGTGCATTAAAACACTTTGATACCTTTGATCTTTGTTGTTCATAAAATGAAGTATTTTCTAAACACCTTTAAACTGAAACTGAAAGATATACCACTGAAATTAACCCCTGTCTTTCTAATCTCGCTTTCTTAGTAAAAGTTGAACTTCAATGCTGTCCTAGACACAGATGCGTAATTGTCTCACAATGTTCAAAAATCCTTATCTGAAATCTGGTTTTGTGCCTAATGGGTGCAGAATCATTATTTTCTTTAAAAAGTTCTCTGCCTCTGTGTACAAGAATACTGTTGTACTCCCAGTTAGACTGCTAATAGTTTCCAGTTTTCTTTCAATTGATATTATGTGAGATAAGAAAAGACTGTATATACACCCTTGCCCTTGAGCAGACTGTGCACCCATGTAAGTGAGAGACATGCTGAGGTTAATGGAATTGTCAATTTAATATTACCATTCCATGTTCTATGATTTCTGCTTTCAATTAACTACATGTGGCATTTATTTTAAAATATCTAACTTATTAATAACAATTGCATTTAATACAGCCATGCAATCACACATATACATATTTAACCTTCAAATTGCATTGATCTTTTATTTTAATTGATTCACTATTACAGGCTTGTTGTTTTTAAAATTAATGCCTGGCTATATTTCTAACAGCTTCCATGTTTATGAACTTTGACCTATCTAAATACTCTTTATTTCCATAATAATTTATTTGATTTTTTTTTTTCCCAGTTATCCCAATTTGGGAAACCTCACTAAGTAAGTATTTCAGCTGTTGAGAGATTTTTGATTCTTTCTTTGCTGCATATATGAGTAATGGTCAAAAATTATGCTTTATGAAATGACAAAATGAAACCAAGATTACTGAAAATACATACATACATACATACATATATATATAAATATATAAAATACATGTATGTGTACATATATATATATGTGTGTGTTTGTGTGAAAAAAAAGGTCAACCCCTTCTGATCTTGTAAAATCGTGAATGTCAGTACCTACATGGTCTGACTGAGCAGTCACAGAGAATCCATACAGCTACTGATGCCCACTTCTGTGGTTTGTACTGCAGCCCTGGTGTCACAGGTACCACTGTCAGGCTGAATCCTCCTCCCAGAGGTCCTTTGTTTGGGAGGTGCAAATCTGCTGGGGACTCAATTAAATGTGGTGAGGCATCTAATTTCCTCTGCTCCCACCTCCTTGATGATACCATCAAAGCCATGGCCTCTATGGTAAAGTGAATAAATGCCACCTACACAAGATTACTCAGATGTTGATATGTTTGCAATGACTTCAAGTATTTAAAGGCTGAACATTTAGTTTTAAAGTTTTTTTATCTTTATAGACTGTGATGTACAGGGTGATTCAGAGTATGACTCAGAATGCCTGAACTGAAGCAGTTAAGCACCTAATTTTAGGTACAATCCAGCTGGCCTCAGTCTTGGCTGGTTACACGTCTCCTTAAGATAAATGTTTCAGATGGTTTTAGATGCGTCATTTCAGAATTTCCTCCCCACCAGCTTATATAATGGCTGATTTACATTGATAGCTTTTAAATTACTCTAAATGAAACAGATGAGCTGATGTCCTTAGACACCTGTTAGATGCCCAAAATTAGGATATATCGACTGTCAGTTTAGCTTCCCCTTAGATACAAAAAAAGGCCTCTCTGAGGATCACTTAAGAAAAAGAGGAGACTTTTTTTAAGAAAGCTCTGAACAGGCCAAACTTCTGCCAAGGTAAAACACAGCAGCAATAATCAGCTTCAATTGCAATGAAGATACCACGGATCACCAACAAGATATCCTTCTACTGAATTCTCCCAAAGTATCTAACATTTTAAAACTGCTCATACCTAGGACTGTGTAAACTGGGAATTGAGTCAGGGAATTCTGACAAGAGTTTTTGTTACGGACTTTTGATAGCCCTTTTATTGACTCAAAAGTGCCAAGAGAAATGAGGACAAGGTTATAAAAAATATAATTTCCTAAACAGTTTTTTTTTCAATCTAAATTGGAGGAAGAATAGAATTCTTCTTTTCAGGCTGCACCTTGGGGTACAATATCAACTGGTAGACTGTTGCACAGCTGGCAACAGAAGAAACATGCGGGTCTCAGAGTAGCAGTTGAATTTCTAGGTAGCACCGACCAAAAGGCCGCCCTTCTTTATTTTATTTTTATATGTTACCAAAGACAATCAAGGATTGGTGAAAAGGGTCAACACTCCTGAAGGTTTACAGGACAAAGACATGGTCAGTTACCTTTCTCTGCCTCAGGGAAAAGAACGAAAAATAATTCCATAAGTGCAAATCAATCCCGGCCGGTTAAGAAAAACAAGGACCATGTTTACAGAACAAGCATGGGAAACTACAGCTACAGTGTTACAAATCATGGGGCCCTGTAAAACCAGGGCGACAGTAGACCTCACACTTTTTGGAGGAGATGAAGAAGTTGTTTCTGGTTGCCTGTGCTAACAAACTGGAGACATTTCACTGGAGATATATTTGAGAAAATTTGGGTTGATTTGTTGGGATAAATTATGAGCAAATTTTCCATGGAAATGTAATTCTGGCCAAGAAAATTTTCCTGAGAAGGACATCAGTAAATACAATCAGAGAATCAGAGAATCAGAGAATCATAGAGTCACAGAATCATAGAATCATGGAATCATAGAATCATGGAATGGTGTCCTGGGTTGGAAGAGACATTAAACATTATCTAGTTCCAAACCCAGTGCCATGGAGGGCAATAGGCAAGATAGCTAAATAGCAATTCCTAGTAGGTGTTATAGCACTTCTGGAGGACAAAACTTCTTGTCAAACTGGAACAAAACATTTTGAAACTTCCAAATTAAGACTTCAGGAAAATAATTACGGCAGTGAAAAAATTAATCTCATCTTGAGTTTTTGCATCAATATATGTGGAAGACAATTATTACTTTTGCTGGTTATTTATTGCTGTTGGTTATTGTTTCTTGACTGACTTTTAACATTTTATAAGAGGAAAGGAGGCATTGTTATTGCCATTGCACTGGTGGGAAAATTGAAACCTGATTTGAAGGGCATTCCCAAAAGTCAAGCAAGGTTATTGTAATGACCACTGGGGAAATTAGAAAACCTTGTAAAAGTTTAGAGATATTTTTGTTAGAGCATCTGTGTCTTGAAACGCTCCACGTCTCTTAGTTAAAATAAAATTGTATTACATAACCTGAGTGATTTCAGGAATTAGTAACTGATTTTCTGTTCCCTTGGTAAACAATAACTCATACAAACAGATTGACTGAGATTTTTTTACAGTGCTACTGAAAGGAGAAACCAGTGCTTGAGACTTTTTACAAATGAAAATGAAAACATATAGGGAAAAAATATTATAAAAGGTGTATAGTACTCATAGTAATATTGAGAAATCTAGGCTTATTCTTTTGAAGCAAATAGTATTAAACGAATTGATAAGAAAAAAGGTCACTAGTTCCTTATATGTGGAAAGAAAATACACATTAATATCCCAGATGAGCCCAAATCAGCAAATTTATGAAGTAATGTATGAACAGAAAATACCTGACATCAAAGCCATTGGCAATTATGGGATGGTTTACAAAGAGCTGCAAAAAAATATGAAGAGAGATTAAAAGTTGTAGAAAATATAACAAAAGTTTTTCAGATTGTGCTGGTTTTAAAGGCTGTTTTTCTGGAACAGATTTGTGTTTAGCTGGAGTTCTTATGAAATGCAGATATCATCACTTACCTAAACAAACCATACATTTTAAACTACTATTGGCATCCCTGTCAGCAAAAAACAGCTGAAATAAAAAAAAAAACCAAAAAATGTAGGTTCTAATTAAGCACATGAAATGAGAACATCTTGGATGCTTTAATTTTACTGTGGAAAACCAACATAAGGTGTTATGCTCATTATTACATATATATATATATATAAAATATATACATATATATATATATTTACTCTGCTGTATCACTATGGTCAGAAGAATGAATTCTGTAATTCTTTATGCCTCAGATTTACAGGAAAATTTGCTTCCTCTGGATAGGATATGAGAACCTATTAAGCCAGTTTCAGAGGTGTATTTATCTCACCTAGCTTTAGACACCTATAACACAGAAATCCACATCTGAGCTAATCACCTTAGGCACATTTAACATTCTCCTGACCCACATTAGATGTCTACTTTAGGATGAGATGAAGTCTGAATATAAACCCAAAAGGGTATTTGAAGACGGAAGTAAAAGCACACAGTGTGATTATAGAATTGTATCCCTGGGAGAAAGAAAATTTCCCCCTCTGCTTATAAAACTATTAAGGAAGGTGTAGGAAATTAACATTGAAAATCCAGATGCCAGTATGAAAGTTTTTCAGATATACTGCTGTCTAAAAATTGTTGATATCAATACTTTCCCCTTCATATTCATAGAAAGATTAAAGTTTGGCACAACAATTATTTCCTAGTTTTCAGTAGTTGAGATTCTGTAAAGCTTTCCATGAGGAGGTTTCACAGATGATTTAATAGCACCTAGCAAATATAATACACTAGTTCAAAATGTAAAGGGTGCCATGAGATATTTAAATATCAATGGACTAAGATGGAAAATGCCTAACGACTTTTCTTGTGGAATCTTATCTCAAATATTTTGGATCTATTTTAAATCTTAAGGGATTCACCTAACACCATAATCACTGAAAAAATGATGCAATAGTTACATCTGTACGAAAATTGCTTTAACCAGGTCTTGAATTAAAACCCACTTGTATTATTACTGCAGAATATGAATTCCAATATATCTGTAATGGCAAAATCTCCTGAAAAGCTATTTACCAGAAGAATTACTTGGCTGAGCAAACCAACCTACTAAGCAATTTTGTGAAAATTAAAATTCATTTCTTACACAGTAAGAAGCTGGTTCACTATAGCCTCAGTAAATAGCTTTTTCTGTTGATGTTTCCCCTTTTTAAACTGGGAGATGCAGTCTTCCTATTTCTTTCAGTTCAAGAGCCTCAATACCAGCTGAGGAAAAGTGCTGAAGATTTGTGAGATACATTTAGGTTTTTATTTCATAAGTGTCTACCTGGTAAAAACAATTCAAGCCAAAACAACAAAACTTGCTTTTCACAGCCTTTCTTCATATTCCAGTGGGGAAAAAAAGAAAAGAAAAAGAAAAGGAAAAAAATAAAAGGCAGACTAATTTTTGCTTAGAGACCTCCCAGATGGAAGAGTCAGTCATTATTTGAGTACTGTTATTCTGCTTAAGATGACAGTGTTGCTGTGGCTGGTTAATCTGTCATGAAGACTTTTTCAATATTTTGTGAAAAGATTACGCTGCATAATAAAAGTAACCAGCTGTATATCACAAATTGACAGATTATCTGTGGCATTCCAAACAAATCTTCTGGATCTCACAAACACAGATATTTCCAGTCTACAGGAATTGGATATCAAAATAAGCATCAGCTGTTCAGTAGCTCCATATTTTTCTAGTAAGTATGAAGTTAATGTGGGTAGAAGGTGACGTGTGTTGGTTAATCATTTCAGAAAAAATCTAGAAGTGTCCAAAGCAAAGCTATATTTGTGATTGATGTGACAGGAGGAGACACAGAAGAACTGAGGAATGCCACAAATCTTTTCTGTTTACAACTGTTTGTTTTCATTATGCTTTTGAAAATAGGCATAAAATTAATGAAGTGAATGTTACACCTTGCCAGCTGAAGTTACTCCTTGCCAACTGAAGTGTTCATAGAGACTGACCTAAATGTCCAGAAGGTATTCCTGTGTCCCAATAAAGAGATTTTGGAAATATGTCAATGAAAAGGATTTAGACTGCCTTGAAAATGATGTGAATTAATGATTCCAAAGCATTACTCCTAGTTTTTTCAATTACTAAAACCTCAGTGTTGAATTCTCTCCATTGAAAATCAGCCCACAGTATTTCTGTCTTAAAGTTTGAAATGCCTTTGACTCCTAACATAAATGGAAAAATCTTTTCTTTTCATTGTACTCAGGAGATTTTATGTAGTGGATTGCAGAATGGCACCAAAAAAATTGTTTAGAGAAGACATTAAGGAAATAAAAGCGTTTTTCAACTAAGATGTATACATTCAAACAATAGTACTGCATTTGGCAGATAATTATTCAATGATGTCTTTTGAACTCTGAAAATAAATTTAGAAGGAGCAGATATGCTGTGCTCTAAAAAATGACTACTTAAACTGTTTGGTGGTTGCTTTTTTTGTTTTCTTTTTCAGCCTTTGCTTAAAGATTTTTTTTCAAAGACAATTTCCTAACCATGTACTCATAATTATGCACACATGAATAGGCCTTGAGGAAACCATACAGGTCTGTTAACTTATACATTACAAGGATTTTTTTACAGATTTGTATTATTTTACTTCCAATAAATGCCTTTAGCTAAGGTTCACTATTTTTTTTTTCTTCAAGACCCTGCTTTGAATCACCTATAATTGTCATATTTAAACTGTTCAGACTGATATGTCCCATGACAGATGTCCACTGTAAGATGAATGATTTTGCAAAATTCCAGCAAAAATAGCTCACCAGTTTTGCAGTTTTAAAGAAAGACTTTTTTTTTTCTCCATTAATGAGTTATTTTGAAGCAGTTAACTTGAATATTCTTGGTATTTTTGAATAGACATTCTACACTTTACAATGGTGTTTTTCTAGAAATGGGTCCAAATGAAGCTCCAGATAAAATCTTAGCAAAAAAAAACTGTAGCAACAAAACAATCACATACAAAGAGAAGCATTTCTTCCCATTGATTTTGTTGGGGGTATAATTATGCCATTTGGATTTAACAATTTTATACTAACTACTAAATATAAATTTAATATTACTCAAATATTTTCTATTTGTTTCTGCTTTATCTGTTTCTCCTCTTTTGTTGCCTTCCTCCAGGCCCTTGCACATGATGTTTATGGCAGCAGGTGCAGGAATCTGTCGACTGACAGGAGTAAATGGATAGATGGTTCAGACAGCCTGAACACTGTCAGTAAGGGACATCACAGAATCACAGTGACAAGAAATCCTACCTGAATGAGTTACTCTCTTTTACAGGTGTTACTCAAGAAAAAAGAAAGAAAGAAAGAAAGAAAGAAAGAAAGAAAGAAAGAAAGAAAGAAAGAAAGAGAAAGAAAGAAAATAATTAGCACATAATACTCAAACCAGTATTTTTATTCTGAGGATTAATCTTTCTAAGAAAAATTAATTTTCAAAAGTATTAGCTGAAAGAAATAGAGAACCATGATTAAGACCTACATGCAGATACACTTTTTTTTTAGGCAGCAACATCTTAAAAATGTTATCATGGTTTTCTGTCTAATTTATTTAATTTTCTTCTTATCAAAAGCATTTTTTCAAAGCCCTATTCCTACCCTCTGGGGAGATCATTTTGGGAAAAGTAAAAGTGAACTTTTTAAAGAAATACTTTTTGGTATCCATGGTTGAAAGTTGTGCTATTATTCATTTACAGTAGCTTATAATATCTTAGGTTTTAACTACCAATAGAAAGAAAATTGTGATCCCCATGAAAAATTTGCCTTAGGGTAAAAATGGGAAAAGATTTTCATGGCTCTACAGATTATGACAGTCTAGTGTCCAGAAACCAAACCTCCAGTTCAGTTCACACTGAAAATGTATGTGCTTAACTCAGGTCACACAAACAGTTGTAGGCTGAGTCTACTCTCAGCTGCTGGGTGCCCTTGTCCTCAGCCCATGGGAAGAGTGCTCAGTGACTATGCAAATTTTCTTCCCCTGGCACCCACTCCACATGTACATGTGCAAGTCTGTGCACGGAGAAGACAGAGAGAGCTTCATTATGGAGCTTGAATAGGGCTAAATTATTCCCTTGCTCAGGGGTACTTGGGAATGTTTCTCATTTTAGTAAAATAAACGTAGCTTTAGAGCTTAGATAGAGCCTGAAAGTGGTTAAGTATACATGTAAGTATTTGTAGGATCAAAAGATAGGTAGAATAGAGAAAATTAGATGGAAAGTTAAAATAACTGTTAGCCAGGTTAGGCTGTATAATGTTCTAGAAACACATTTTTGTCATGTTAGAGGTATATAATTTGTTTCCCTGTACCAACATTTTGGCCATAGTCTTTCAGAAGGGTTCTCATTTACCACTGATTTTAAATTGTTAAGTGACAAAAGACTTTCATTTTACACATTAGATGTTCTTGATAAATTTTTAAGCTTTTTTTAAAGAGAGCCAATCAGTGTGTTGAAATGAATGGAAATCTACTACATCTCATAATATTCAATCACTATTTAGCAGATTAATGAAGATGAAAGTTTCTTCATTTTCTATGAAAACTATACATCACTTCTTGGTCAAGTTTGCCGCTTCAGCAACTCTCTGAAAAAGATATGTCTTGCAGCATGCCCTCAAGGGCATTAGATTTGGACTATTTCAGATTAAACAGACTTTACTGGGAACACACTGCCAAGAATACTTTCTCTTTTACACCTAGAAGGATCCAGCTTGAGTGACATCTGACACATGTTGTGCCTGAAAAGGGCCTGTAAGAGATATATGCCTGAGAAGACGGTAATGGCTTTGCAGATCAGTTCAGAAAGGCCATGCCCTTTCAGCCTTCATGGTCTCATCTGGATGTCCATCAGCTAAGACAAGCGATTAAAATAGTCTTTACTCCTGTTTGACTTTATGCCCAGATAAGGTGCATATCTCCCCAGTCTCTCTAAACTTTTTCCATCACTCTGCTCCTATTCTCCATTGAATCCCAGCCAATTCTCTTTCTCAGAAAAGACACTTGGCGCCCACAGCAATTAAGAGTAGTCTTATTGCCTTATTAAAAGGAAGTTGCAGCAGCATCCTTTGCAATTACAGGGCACCAGAAGGCACCATACCTAAAGGTCAAACACTAATTGCTGTTATAGGAGGGATTAGCCTGATCAAACATAGATACCTAACCAATAGGTATCTACAACTGAAGTAGTCACCCACCAGAGAGAAGAAACAGACATATTTAGGCTGTGGTTTATCTGACCTATTTCAGTCAGTTACTTTAGCTGGTTAATCATGTCCTGAAGTACCTTTGATCTTTCTATTGACAGACACTTAAGAGGGACTTCAGTATGTAGCTCACATGAAGGCATCAGCCTATCTAGAGGCAGGTGAGGTATATCCTGTGCTGATGAATGTGTTGATCGGAGCAGGCTGTAAGGTCAGGTGGAAGTTCTGTGTCTCTGTGTGCGATTAGATTGAATGCTTTCATCTGGAAATGGTAGAAAGAAATACCTTTCTAGCCTCCTAGAAACCACTAAGTTAGTGGCTACTCTGCCTTTGGAACTTGAAATTGACTTTTACAAAACATCTTTTTAAATTATGTGAACTTTAAATTAAATGAACTGGGTTGGCGTTTCTACAGACACGGTAACTCTGAAAGATTAATGTATATTATCTTTTTAAAACTTCAGAGCTTCAGAGTTGCTTCATTAGCATTTATACACAGGGGTCATCTTCATAGTCAGAAAAGGAAAAAAAAAGCCAAAACATTCAAATTAGAATGTCTTAGAACATTGAAACAAAATGAGAAAAAAAAATCATCCATGAATGCTTATCAAGTTTTTCATTGTTTTAAGCACCCAAGTTTGAAAATAGAACCTGGTTTGCCTGTTGGACAATTTATATGTCAGTTATACAGTTATGCAGATCTTGGTTGTATGAAACCTAGTCCTTCTGGAACTTAAACTTTGTAGGAAATGCCTTTCATTTAACTAAAAGGCCTTCAGCAGAACTTTGAATCAGCAAATTCTGATTGTGCATATATGGTAATTCTGCATATATGCATACACACAGTATGATTTACATGTGCAAGTTCTGGTTTGTGGTATTCTAGAAAAATGGAACAATAACTCAAATTAAACTCCCAAAGATGCCTGAAGTCAAGGAAAACATGGGAATTTCATAAGGTTTGTACTGGTTCTCTAAAGGAATGTTAATCTTACTTTACTAGTCTTTACAGGAAGAACATTAACTTCCTTGTCCATTTGCAGAACTAAATACAGTCAGTGGTTTCAGGAGTACACATATTCAAATAACTGACAACATAAAAGATAAATATGATTAGTATTTTATCTTGCTTTGATATCTGGGAGAATGCCTGTAAATAATGCTATCTTCTAACATAATAACCCTTTTGTGGCATTATGTAACATTATATGTGTGTGTATATATATTTATATATGCGTGACATTAACTTACCAGGCTGAATTGTTTTTTAAATCAAAAACTATTTTAGATACCAGTGTGAAATATGGTAAAAATTTATTTGAATGTGGACCTGTAAGTAGATCTAAAATGCATTCAATGGTAATGATTCTTCAACTCTGAGACCAGTAGGATTTCAGATTGGCACACCAATGAGAATAGTGGTTGTTTGTAGAATTTCATTCTTTGCCATGTACTAGCATCAAGCAAAGGACCAATATACTGATGTATTTTTTTCCTTTCCTTTTTCCTTTCTCTTTTCATTTTTGTTTTCCTTTATGAAAACATGTCTAATTTCATTTCATACAATTTCTTCAGTGCAAGAAAAATGTGGTATGTTTTATGGATCCCTCATCCATTCCACATAACCATCTTCAAAGTGTAGAATCAGACTGATCTCACCAAAGTGTTTTCTAGCTTGCAGATTTTTTCAGTCACTAAATACAGGCTATATATATATATATATATACACACATATATATATATACACATATACACACTATATATACCATACTAATATATACCAGTGAAATAACCACAGAATCAATTAAGTTGCAAAAGACTTTGGAGATCATCGAGTTCAGTCTATGACCAAATGCCACCATGTCAACTGGACCACAGCATTAAGTGCCAAACCCAGTAATCTCTTAAACCCTTCCAAAGACAGTGACTCCACTGCCTCCCTGAGCAGACCATTTCAATGCCTAATCATCCTTCCTGTGAAGAAATTCTTCCTGATGTCCAACCTGAATCAGTCCTGGCACAACTTGGGGCAATTTCCTCTTGTCCTGTCACTTGCTGCTTGGTAGAAGAGGCCAACTTCCTTCTCACTACAACCTCCTTTCAGGCAGCTGTAGAGTGGTAGGATCCTCTCTGAGCCTCCTTTTCTCCAGGCTAAATACCCACAGCTCCCTCAGCTGTTCCTCACAGGACTTGTGCTCCAGACCCTTCCCCAGCTCTGTTGCCCTTCTCTAGATTTGCTCCAGAACCTCCATGTCTTTCCTGAATTGAAGGGCCCAGAACTGGACACAGGAATCAAGGTTCAGCCTCACCAGTGCTGGATAAAATCAGGCATAGAAAACAATATGAAACCAAAGAATACTACCTTTGTAGCTATCCAAAGCAAGGAAAATAACTATGAAACCATGCCTGTTGAGTGAATCAACACTGTTTTCATCTTGATTGCTTTAGATATCCTAAATAATTTTGTATACAACAAAAATAGAGGTTAATAGAAATAATTGTGTGCTTGGATTATGAAATAAACCAAAATTTGATGCCTGAAAAGGGGAAAGGAGAGAAATAATG
>VZTZ01011558.1:104632-268478 GCA_013400955.1 Drymodes brunneopygia | reverse complement strand
AAAAAAAGGTAAGTTAGTATTTTCTACGTAGGCCACTGTTGGTTAGATAGAAGACTACACAAAATAATTTAAATAATATTTTCATAAAATCACATTGCTCTATGCTAAACATACTAATAGTAAGGCAACCCACATTTTGTAGGTTTGGTTTATGTCATATTAGATGCTAGGACCAATTAATTTTTAATTTATGAAGTTTTAACAATCCTATCACAAAATAAGCTAATTATAAAACTTGTTAGTCAAATCAATTTCGTTTGTAATATTGTAATTTTTAAAACATTACAGAAAAATTAAAAAATATAAGAATTTACTTGTATTGCCAATAAATTTGGGAAAGGATGTATTACAAAAGATATATTATTAACTTTTTTGAAAAGTACACTTATTTTCATATGTTCAGGAGGAATATATGTTGTTTTACAGAATTGCTCATAATTCTTTGGATGAAAAAAGATAATGGAGGTTAGGAAGAGGGGTTTTAAATCATCTTTTGAAGTTTTGCTCTGGTTGATTCTCTGCCCCTTGTATAAATTAGAAAAGTCTAGAGACAACGGTAAGAATAAAGAGGTCTTCCTTCTCACTTGTTGCCTTTGACTGGTAGAAGTTACAGTACTAACATTATATCTGTCACTTCTATTTTTTATCTGTAGTGGATGCTGAAATTAATTTTAAGTCAGTTGGGAGTCGCAGGAGAAACATAAAATGTTCCTTTGTCTCTGAAAGTGAGGTCTTGCTAATTTTTCTGGATCACTATACAAAATTTACATTTAAAAAAGAAGTAAAAACCTTAACATCATGATGTGAACCACTAGATATTGCTAGTGACAGTGTTTTTAACATATATTAATTTCCAGGAAAACAGCATCAGAAGAAGCAATCCTCACAAGTTTGTAAAGAAATAGATTTATTGTGGGAATTTAAGTGTACTGTAGCCCTCAGCATCCTTGAGCACTGTAGAATAGGTAGACCAGGTTGTTCATCACCATGCAGTACCCCATGTGTGTGTCTTACAAATCTGACTTGTATGTCTACCTGCAGAGGAATAGAGCTCACCAGTAATGGAATTCTGTCTTGAAATAATTTCCTAGAGACAGCTCAATAAAAGAATGGATCTAGTTTGTAGATATGTGATGTGGACACTTCTCCTACAACGTTATCAGAAGGCATCAGCACACTCTGTGTGTGTCGCCGTATGCCTTCTGTAAAGTAACAGATCATAGATCATGGTAATGGGGTGATGTGGTCAGAACAGCATTTACCTCTGTAAACTTAGGGTAAAAACTCACCATACAAGCAATAATTTTAAATTATTGCACTTAAAAGTATCTTCAAAATCAGTGAATGCAGAAATAAATGTGAGTTTCCATCTTGCTTCGAGATGAGCATGACAGAATACCAGTTATACTAGGATGTATTTCTGAATATTATTTCCAAAGTGCAAAAAGGGGGATTTATTCTTTGTGCAGTGTTCAGTAAATGCAGCAAAGAATGGATGTCTGTATCTTGTTATCAGCAGAAAACTAGGGGTTGTTTAATTCTATGATAAAGAAACTACTTCAGACTGCTTAAAATTATTCTAATGTCTCTGTCTTTAATGACATACTTTAAAGCTGTAGTTGATTGCATTGCAAGATCTTGAGTAATAGGGCAGCAGTTTTATTTTGGCTCATGGATCTGGATGAGAAAAATCAATTTTCTGTCAAGAAGACAGAACTAGTAGTGTAGAAGAAAAATCTCTAAATACCTACATTGGCTTTGTGACAGCAGAAAGTTAAAGAGGAATCAAAACATAGGACATGCATATTGTATGCCACACTACATAGATGACACATCAAAAAGAGTTTCGTTTCAGTGTCTGCTGAAAAAGTAGAATTATAACGCAATTGTACTTCGATGTGATGGAGAACAGGGCCATGTCTAATATCTCAATGAAAATGTAATTTTAAAAAACCCTTTAACTCAATAAAAAAAATTCCTTCACAATAATGACATCTGCAAGCAATAATTTCCTTTGTAATTTAATTATTGTTAACTATTGAGCAATTCATCCTGTTTGCATTTCAGCTTCTGGAGTTTCCCTGACTTGGGTACTGGAGGGAATATTACTGGTACCACAGCAGGTGGCACTATTTCCTTCATATTCGTTCTGAATTTGTCTCTTCAGACACAGAACATGCAGAATAATCAAAAGTATAGTATTTCATGAGATCTATGAAATTTTGTTCATAACAAGGTCTGTTGGCTGAAGACCAACTTGAGGGTCTCTGAGTTCTATTACTATTCCAGTACCTTCCCAGATACTGCTGAAATGGTTTTCAGATGCACAGCTAAGTAATCCAAGAACAAGGACAGCTGGGAAGTGGATTGTAGGTACAAATTGTCTCCTTTCTCTTTTTTTGAGAAAGTATCATGTCCTTGGGTTGCTATTTCTTGGAACAGAAGTGAGAGAAGACAGATTAGAAAGCGCCTGAGATCCTGCCTTGTAGGGAGATAAAAATGTCACCTGTCTGAGTGTCTTTGATGCAAGCAAGACTAGGAAGCATCTTAAAGGTGCCTCGGTAAAAAAAAAGTGTCTTTTCATCCATGATTTAGAGGACTGTCATCTCATAATTTTCTGTCTAAAACTAGAGTTTATGACAGAGCCAAATTTTTCCACAGTGCACCCATCCTGGCTTTACTTTGTCTTCTACCTGGATGAAAAGTCTTAAGGCCAGAAACGGTTGTGCTGCGTGTTTAAAAAGAGTAACACCCAACTATCCTACACCCTAAAATACTGAAGCCTTGATTGAAGGATTAGGATTGAAGCCTAAAATGCAGGGTATGGAATTTGTTGTGTGATTGATACAAATGTTGTATCTTGTCATGGCAAATTCAGCCCATCCCAGGGGGTCGGAATAATGCCCATCATACCATGATTACATAAGCAGGATTCATGGTAAGTAGGATAAATGTCTTTTCAGGACTAGGAGCTTCTATTCTCTTTGATAGGTGCAAGTGTTTTGTTAATTAATCCCATGAAACTTGATTAAACTTTTTCTGTGGTTTTTTTTTTTGTTGTTGTTGTTGTTGTTCTACAGCTGTGTCTATGATTACAGGAGATTAAATGTTTGTTAGTTATCTAAAAAGAGATTGAAGGGTGAGGCAACTAGTATCATTTGGACAAATTGCATTTACAAAATTTAATTATTTAATTTAAAAGTTTCCCATTTTGTGTTTTCCATATTTATCTTTTTTGAAAATGAGAAGTACAGAATGGATTACATCAAATTATTGAAATTAAGTATATCAAAATTTAAGATTATTTATGTCCAGAATAAAGTTAGAGATTAAAGATCTAGGCCAAGATGTGTCCTGAGGTTTTACCTTTCCCACCAAGGCCTTCTGCTTTCCCTGTGCCTTCTACACGAATTAATTTAGCTGTATTTTCCTCTTCCAACTTGATAAATATATTCCTCTAGAAAAGAAGGAGAAAATTAATTAAATTGACAGTTATGAGCCCATTCTAAGGTAACAGTGTTGAGTGGTTATTAAGTGAGGTGAGGCCTTGAGCTAGTATACTCTGGAGCTCTTTTTGTGTAGACATTTTTTCGATTGTCAAAAAGAAATCGGTGATTTTGTTTGCTTTGAAAAAGACAAGTTTATTAGAATCATAATGTCTATTGTATCACAGGTTTCTACTGTCTATCAAAATCTGTACTCTTTTGGTGCAAATATTTTGCAGTGGATTAAGGAAATCTGAAAACATCTAAAAAGTAATGTTGGAAAAATTCTATTACTAGTCAACAGGTTGAGTTTCTGAGCACTCACCGAATTAATTTTCTTAAAAATACTTTCGAACTGAAAGTTGTCTGTTATGGAAACTTGAATTCTGTCTGTGGGTCTAGTTGCATGCAGAGTGTCAATCTTACTAAAAAGGAAACTTTTAAAATCAGAGGAATTTGACTTTTGTGTGTGATGTACTGCGACATAGCATGAAATAAAAATAATATAATTTGGCCAAATGTTGTAGAAATGATGCTTCTTGTTCCATGAGTAATACAAAGATTAAGAGTTACTAACTCTCATTAAGAGAAAAGCTTGTATATCAGTGCACATCTGGTTCCCAAAATCCAAGTCAGCAAGCTTTAGTAAAAATGAGGATGAGATTTTTGGGAGTTGCCCTCCGGACATGGGGCTGAGGTAGCACCAGAGCTCACTTCAGTTTGGTTTGCTACACCCTGATAACTGAAGTGGAATGACTCTTTTGCCTGTCCTTTTAGTGGGAATTAACCATGTGGCCTCAGTTTAGAAACATGCTTAATTCACAAAATGTCATTTTGTGAATTCCCTTGTTGCAGTGGGTGCAGCAGCTGTGACAGATGACACAGATGTGCCATCAGTTGCTCCTTGAGGCAGCTGGAGCTAACGGAGCACAGTGATAAGGGTCAAAATCTGCTCGGGAGAAGTTCTTTTATTTTGCTTGTCGCACTTCTGTACTCCCTAGGGCTGGGCTAACAAAAATGGTAATGATTCAGTGACAGAGAGATTAGGGCTGTTAAATGAGGCAGTGTGCATCACCTCCAACAATTTATAGCAATGCCTTCAGCCCAAAATGGAGTACTTAAGCTGAGTGGTTTTGGACAGGTGAGAACAAAAAGCTCCTAATTAAATACTCTGACCAGCACACTGCTGGAGTTACTGCTGGAGACTTTCACTCCTTTCCCTAGCATTCCCTTGATGGTTTTTAAAATGGTGCCTTTGCCTAGATCTCTTTCTGTATAATCAGTGGAGAGGGGGGTGGATGGCCCTGAAATGTGATTTATGTCAACTTTCAACTTACCTCCTTCCACTGGTGACAGGGGGAGTTGGATGACTTAATTAGACTGGACATCTAAACTGCAGTTGGCAAAGTTAGTAGAGATGGTGCTCTCTCTAAATGACAGCAATCTGGAGAAAATATCAATTTTATCTTAAAAGTAGATGGGATAATTCAATATTTCTGAATTGATCTTCCTAAGGTTAAAAATGACAGGAATGAAAAAGAGGCAGACACTCCTCAAAAATATGGAGAATGATGCACTGTGATATGGAGAATTTTAAAGAGAATTGGCCAAGCAAATAACTAAAATGTGGAATGAGATTAATCAAGTCATATGCAATCCTGCAGGAGAAAAAACTTAAAATGAAATAATATTAGGAGAGATAAAATGTTTGTGCATTTTATGTGGATGATTGTATTTAAAAAAATAGCAGAGGCTGTAATGAGCAGTAATTTCAATCAGAGCTTCAAAAGCAGTACTTGAGCTGCTGAATAGCAGTTCTAAATATGGTAAACAGCAAAAGAGCCACCTCCTTCACGGTAAAATTAAAACGTTCATTGAAGCTAAAGATGCGATAATGACCTACATCAGCTGAAGAGCTGCCCCATGAAGTTTATCAGTTCCATATTGAAATATAAATTGGAAGGCATGTATAATAATTACTTCAGTTGCTTCCTGTCAGACAATATTTAAACCTGCATGCTGCATCAAAAGGCTACCTCATCCAAAAAGGTCCAAAAAGGAAGCCAGTGTGTGGAGGGGAGGAACATCAGAAGAAAAAGAAAAAATAATTTTTCTATTTTACAGGTGGAAAGAAAGGCAAACTACTCCCTATTCTTCACAACAGATTTTTAACAGGGTGCTTCAGTATGGACTTTGATTATACACTAACACATCTAGGCTAATCTTCAAACAAATAGTAGTAGAAAGAAAAGGATGCAGGCATTAGCATTAGATTTGCCTAAACCACTTAATAATCATTTTGCAGAGCTCTGAACAAGCTGCAAGCTTGAGAGTAGGGAGTGACAATAATCGGACATCATTGTCACAGAGGCAGATGCCAGTCTGGAAAGTAACCACAGAATGAATCAGATAAAGCCTTTGCAGCTCAGCTAGTGGAAAAAGATATTGGCTGACATATTGGTGGCTTTTGGCTACAGCAAATGACAAAATTAGTTACTTTTTGCATTACTTCATGAGGATTCTCTTCCCTCAGAGGAAAAGGATTTTGTTTATGAATATCTCTTCCCCTATAATGAGGAGACATTGATTTTTACTTCCTCGGTTCTTGACATCCACATCTCATCTTTCCTGTCTTCAGTCCTACCCTTTGCACTCACAACTTGTGGCTTTATATCTATATATCTATATATCTATATATCTGTATACCTGTATACACACATAGATACACGTATATGGATGTAAAATATATATATCAGTTTCTCTACATATCTTGCAGTGATCCAGTCTTTACAGAAAACAATTTTTAAGTTAACCTCTCAAATTCCTTAACGACATAACATTAGGGAAATAAATGAAAAATAATCATAACCCTGTTCCCTGATTAGGATAGTGAAAACAGTTGGTGACATGTATCCTTTATATAATTAATTCCTCACTAATTGTGGACGTATTCTATCTCTTTAACTTAAAGTTTTCTTTTTTTTTCTAATCACAGAGTAATTATATATTATGTGCGGGCAAAAAACACCCCACCACTACAAGGAAAATAACACCAGTTTAGATCCTGTGCCAATTAAAAAAAAATAAAGGCTTTTAAAAAATATTTCAGGTTGAGATTTAAACAAAGTACACAGTGGATTTCTTTTTTTTATTGTTAAGGTGCTTTTACATCTGTTGTTCTTAAATCCACCTGTGTTTTCAGGGTGCAAGAAGACACCTGATAATATGAACAGATTTCTTGAGAACATTCCTCGGAGCATTCACCGGTGAGAACCAAGAAGATGTAATGCTGTGAATCTCTGGCACCATGGGTGCATAGTCATCTCTGTGCAGTGGAAATGGGACCATCCAATTCTGATTGCAGGATCTGGAATGGAGCTGGTGTCTTCTCTGAATGATATTACCTTAATGTTGCCATCTTGTGAAAAACATGGAAAGGAGGAGAAACATCTTATCAACTCCTGCCCATTCTAGTAAGAAAAAGGCTTTTTGGAGCTGGGAGGAAGTGCTGGAGGTGAGCAGTTTAGAGAAATGTCGTTGTGTCATTCAGAATGTCCTTTTAGTTTTTTTATTTTTTCCCCAACAAGTATTGGATATCTCAGTTGAAGGTGCTACTCTCTCCCCTACTAGCATGCTTACATATAAAAATATTTTTGCATCATTTAGAAAAGAAGTGTTTACAGTGCAGTAATATATGAATATGTTGCACAATGCAGGTGTTCCGGAACAGGGAATATGCCACATAAACGGCATCTGTGGCTCTGAGTTTTTAAAGACGAACTAACTAAGTAATTCTAGGCATGGCAGAGGATGTTACTGTTAACAAATACAGGCTTTATTTCAGTACATCTTCATATTGATCAAATGGAAAACAGATGGCCTATTTATGGAAGTTGAGTATTAAAGGACATTTTCACCCTTGTGATGTTCTCACTAATGGGTAAAATGAAGCACTGGTATTATCTTAGAAAGCTGTCAGCTGCATTAGATACTAGGTATGCTTTATTAACTCTCACTGTATTTGTGCCTTATAGTGTAATATGGCTTCAAATGAAACACAATAAGATGGTGTTTTAAATTTGAGTGCTCTTGCTGGAAGTAACATTATCCTTTTTGCTCTTTTGCTACAGAGTAAATCTGAAGAGACTAATTGCTTTTTAAAATCTTTAAAATCCCAATTTTTTAGTTGTATCAGTTGCATTTAAACACATATTTTTAAGGCAAAGTACCTGACACCATTATTCCTACAGATAATATGACTAATGAAACAGTAGCTCGAGTGTAGTAAGTGCTGTATTGCCCATAAAGCAATGCAAAATGCTCTGTGAAAGAACTGAGATCTCATTTCCAAATTGAGATATTCTGAACAACTGGACCGTTGCTTTAAAGAAAAAAAGAAGCTGTGTGGATGCATTTTTCATTTATTTCTTTTGCATTGTACAAGAGATAGGAAGTGTATTGTAGAATCTTTATGGTAATTATAGCGATCTAGCATTTTTTTCTTTTATTGAAGAATTACTTAAGCAAAATTCAAAATAAAAATATTTTGCTGCATTTCAAAAGCAGTGGTCTCTGTTGGCCTTTTAGAAAACAAAACTATTGGGCTTTTTTGTATTTCTTCCTTCTTCTACCTCTCTCATTTGTAGTCTTAAAATCTTAGCTTTGCACAGAGTAAATAGTTCAACCAGTCAACTGAACTAATAATAGTTATAAAGGCAAACATGGATGTGATATTTTGGAAGATTTAGATTACAGTAGTCTTCCAGAGAAAAACAAGATAACTCTCCCTGTCGTTTAGAGCCATGTGTCTTTAAACATTTTTTAATCCATTACCTTTTCTAATTTAATTTCTGTCAAATATATTTATACTTTTTTTTCTGTTTTACTTATATGACTAACACCTTTATGGACTACATCTCTACAGCTTTCTATGACTTTTTCACAAATTTTAATTCTAGCTAGGATGTTTCCTGCAGCCTCCCCCCTTTTTTTTTTCTGTTTTGCAGTCTGTCTAGGTAAAGAATTGGTCTTTGAATCATAAAGAAGAATGGAAGCTTAACTGAGGTTGATATCCAAAGGATGAAAATATTCTTCTATAGCAGGGCTGGACATTCATTCCCTTGATTATACATTCTGGTATTTTCTGTTAATTTTGTTATCTTCTATGAGATGGAGGGTGGATAAAAATGCTTAGGAATTTATCTAATCTACAATTGCACTTGAAGTCCTTTGATTGTCTTAAAAGCTCTTGGTGACCTCTTGCACTTAGTGCATATACCCAATTTTAGTTCTCTGGTTTCCATGGCTTCCAAACGTTATTCATTTTGTTTAATAAATATCATTACTGACACTCATCTTTCCAGCAGCTAGAGCAATTTTATCCAAGTGAATCCCACAATAGTTCTGCAGTCTGACTTAATGTGATCCTGAAAATTAATTTCCCATGCAACTTCTACCATTAGGAGTGAAGTGGTTACATGCTGAACTGATTTTCCTCTGAGTTCTGAACCCCAGAGCTGGCCTCACTTCTGGTCAACATAATTGTAGCCAGGCAGCAATAAAATACGCTTGAAGTGAAGAGCCTTTAAATGTTACAAGATCAATTATATCGGTTGGTCTTTTCTCGGAGCCAGTACTGACATAATCAGACTTGTGAGCTACCATTATTAGTTGCTGAAAAATGCTTCCTTCCCTGTTCAAAATGAATGCTCCCTCTCACAAACTGCAGAACTTTAATGAAAACAAAGCTTATTGCTGCATTTTACCTCTTCTGTATTGTAGCTGCAGAAATATCTACTGAAATGTATCTTGAGATGAAGAGAAAAAGACAGTGTCAGATAGGAAATATATGCCTATATGTCTTTGTTGAAGACTTATTTTTTTTTTTCCCAAATAGGGAAAACCCACCAATTTATATTTTTAAAAAAATCTGATTGATAAGTATGGGAAGGATAAGTAGGATATGCAGTCCATCCATCCATAGCAAGAAAGACAAGTTTCATAAATAAGGACAACTCAGTGTAGGTAAATTGCCATAGTCATGTGATCAGGTAATGTTTGAATTACATTAATATCTCATATTTGCCAAGTCTAGGGATTTCTGTACTTCCAAAGACAGTGACGATAAAGGGAGTATTTATGTAATTTATATGTTTGTGTTTACTTGAGTTTTTCTCTGTTTTCATACATAAAAAACCTTGAAAGGATACTGAAATTGAAGTTCGGTTGGTGCTTTTTATGCCACAAAGAAAGTGTAAAACATCAGAGCATTCCTTACTTTTCGTTTTGTTGGTTCAACTTGTTTTTATTTTTCAGAAGGACAGTTCTTTGCAAGACTGATATTTCCAAAGAAAATAGGGTGGTTTGATTTGACAGCCTGATGGCACATTTCAGGGCAGAAAACCTAATGAAATGTTGCTTCAAGAAAATTAAAAAGAGAGAGACAAATGAACCATGTACAGTAAATAATTGTGCTAGGAGAGTCAATGAGGTCTCTAAAAACTTAGTTTTACTAGTTAAACTAAATATTGGGAGTTTGCTTTGTAAAAGACCAAGTGTCTAAAATTAAGAGCTTCACAGGACTACTCTAATTTTAGGTATCCATGGCAATGAGCAGCAATATACATGTGTATAAAATAGCGAATGGTTTGCTCTAAGTAGTCTTTTAAATTAGTGCTTCAGAATTCCTACAGTTATTGTAAAATATTGACTTTCTTCTAGCAGTAAATTCATTTTTGGGGTTGCTTGCTACTGTCTGAATATCAATGTGATGCAAATGAAGAAGTGACACTCGGTGACTGGCAACCTTATGGCTGCCAGCCTTTCAGTTGGTACCAGCACACAGATTCCCAGTGATTTGTATGCAGTGCTAAATCACTCTATCTCCTGCCTAACTGTGCAGCAGATGGATTTGACCATAACGTCTGATAGCATTCAGTAAGCAATTTCACGTTGAACTGTTTACCCAAATGCTTGACTTCTTGGCTCTGCTCACTAACAAATTCCATAGAAATGAACCGAGGGGCAGCCCTGGACTCTCTTGTCTCTTTGCTTCTAGTTTTAATCTCCTTCACACTAGCAGTGGACCATTAATCCTGAAAGAAAATTTATTTGGTGTCTTAAGAGACGTTGGTTTAGTGCTCTATGCCATTACTTCAGCTATGGACAGGCAAACAAAGATAGGTTCTGCTCTTTTACAATCTGCTGTCATTCACCCTGATAAAAGACTCTGCAGCTTACAAAATAATATCTTTGTTTTATATAAGTTCTGGAAATAAATAATGGTTTATTAAAATTTCTTTTATAAATTAAGATTTCTATTTACACATTGTCAGGATGTTTTTAGGACATGCATGAAAGGAAGTACAGTAAAGAGAAATTAATGAAACTATATTAATTTAAAAGTAGGGACTGAGATACTACACTGAATGGATAAGAAAGGCTTCATGCAACCGAAGGAATAATTCACCTGATTACTTTTCAATTGTTCATGTTAATTTAATATTATATTCCAGGACTTGAACATTGACAATAGAGGTCATTACATAACATCTTACAAATAAAAACAATTCATTACCTCTTACTGTGTTAGCATGGTTGAGAATGAAGACTGTAAGACTGACCAAAGGTATGAAGTCAACGTTCAAAAGATTGGACAAAATGGAACAAGCTGGAAAAAATGCAGGTCTAAAAGCTTCAGTGGGAATTTTGCCACTATAGAAGAAGAGGATTTGCTATTAATTATTTAATTATATTTTTGCACAGTCTTATCCTTCATCTCTTTTTCCTGCTTCAGTATCTTGGCTCTACCATATAGCTGTCAGCTCTCCTAGGTTGTTTTGGGGAAAAATACTGGGAGTTTCTGCAAAGAAGATAAATATGTAGAACAAAGGCCTCACAACTACATGGGTACAGAGAAGAATGAAAACAGACATCACTGTTAGAATTTTGTAGCATATCTCATTCCTCTTCTTAGCATGACTCCAGGCAGAAAGATCATACTGCAAACATAAAATGGCCTTTTTAAGCACAGACACTGGCCTCTGAAGCGCTTACAAAAGGGCTATATGCCAGGAAACTGGAATGGAACAAATACTACAAGAATGCTGAACAGTTTTCCTTGTAACAACAAAGACAATGTTAGATTCCAAATAAAAGACTTTAACAACCTGCCAAAGTAATAACTATGCTTTCTGTCTTGTGCCTTTGGCCACGCTCATCTCTGAGGATTAATCTTGTGTGAGATATAAAGGAGAGCTAAAGCTAAAAAACCCTTTTTCTGTTTCAAGAGGGTGTTAGAGGTCTTGCCAGAATAGGGAAAAATGTACAGCCTTTTCATCTAGGATAACTAAGAAGACTTAGGCAATGGATTTCAGGTTCTGAAGAGGGACTTTCTAGACTATGGCAGCAAAATTTTAAAATGATTCATTCAAAAATGTCATTCCCTCCTTAGCTCTGCCAATCCATTAACAGTATACTTGTACATTTGTTGAAAATTTAATTGCTTATACACACTGCAACATTTCTCTGCTTTGGTTCCTTTAATAGCGTTGAAAACAGTTCAGATATCTTGCTTTAAGAAGATTACTCATTTTTACTTTCTAGGCATTCAGAGAATATATTTTGAGAGAAACATTTTGTATGCTGCTTTGCTGCCCCTGGACAGAAGTTATAACGAACAGCGACCTAAGGTTCTACACTTCAGTTTTCCCTCTGCAGCTCAGACACCTGCAATAAAAAGAAAGGTTCTGAGAAGTGCAGTGTGCTTAGGAAATCATCTAAACGCTGAGATGCTGATTACTTATGATTAACCAAATGGTAACTACACTGGTCTTTTCACTGTAAGTTTAGCTTCCATCCTACATATCCCTACAGTTTTTTTTGAGAAATTGGCAGTATAAAGTTGGGGAAATTTTCATTTAAATAATTTTATATTTGCAATTCTTTTCATTTTCAAACCTGATATTGAAGTCATGATGTCTTAGAGTACCACTTTTTCACATTAACAGACCATTAGCTGTGAAATCTGCATCACGTGAGTGAGTTCTGGAGCAGCACAAGCCTCCAGATGAAATTTGTTTTCTGTAATTGTCTGTCTCAATATATTTTAATGTGAATGCCTGAATATACAAATAATTATATTTAAGTAAGCTACCAAGTTTAATTGTATAAAGGAAAAAGAAAATCAGGCAAACCACCCACCTCACTAACTATAAATAAATTGATCTAAACTTTTTCTGCACATGGATTTTTTGAAAAAGCATCATCTTTCAGGCTTTTGAAAAATCATTAGTAAAGAAAAGAATGCTATTAATAAACGCTGAATTTTCTGTGGTGGAAAAGTGTTTTGAGGTTGTTCTGATTGAGAACAGGCATCTTTACATTCCACAAAAACAGCCATTATTGCTGATTATTTTAAATAGCTGATAACTTTGCTAGTTTGATATAATGGGATTCCAGTTCAATTGTGAAGTTTTGTGATGTGAAGCAGCATGCTTAGGAGAATATTTCACTCTTGACAGTAATAATCCTAAATTAATACATCTCAGCAAGATTCAGAAAATGTGGTTCAAATTTAGTGCTACTTATACAAGTTTTGTAGAACAGTAAGAATTAGAATATCATGTCATGATCGCAAATTAGTAAAACATAAATTTAGGACCTGTTAAGAGAATGAGTTAAAATGTGAAAATGTTCTGAAAAGATTACTTTATGTGTTCAAGGACACTGAATATTTATTTTACAGAGGTTGAAGACTGGGTGCATGTTTGTTATTTTTTTCCTGAAATATATTCTAACTTAATCTGTATTATGATATCAATCTTAAATGATTTTTTGACAGACACAGAGCAGTTTCCTAGGCTAAGTTCCATTTCCTGCTGTCCCATTGCTGATCCTCCGATTCTCACTGAAACATGGTGAAGGAAATCTCTTCACATGTGTGCAAGTGGGAGATGGCTGTGAGGTGCATCAGTAGCTAGTGTTCTCTCCTCTTTGCTATTTATATCTTCCTTTCTCAGCAGTCAGAAGGTGATAAACACCTAGCTTTGTAAGCTGGAAAAGGGTATGCTGCAGATTGACACAACTCCAGATAAATGCAGAGGGATGTGACAGAAAATCAGCTTCTTTAGGCTAGCTGGGCAATCTTACTACAGATTTAAAGAACTGACAAAACAAGGTATTAATTTTGATACAAAAATAATCATCTATTTTATCCATCTACTGGGGAGATCTGATAAGTGTGTTTTGTGTGAGTTCTCATCTAGTCTTCCTTTCAAGTGATAACTGTTCTTCCATACAAATGAAATGTTAGTTTAATGTTCCTCTAATTAGGTTATACTTGAATGTTTTTTCTTTGGAGAGACTCATAATGTATACTTAAACCTATCTGCAACTAAGGTTGTCCTTATTAGCTTTTTCTTGAGAGGTTTAATTACTAGTTTTTAACCATCTCTTCCTGTTGCAAAGGCAGAAATTCCCTAACTCACATCTCAACAGCAGCTAGGAAAGATTAGCTATCTATCTGTGAATGTACTCATGGAATAGCCAAGGTAAAAGGATATTAGTGTGCACATGTGTGTGGAGGAAGCCAGCACCAACCAACCTGATTTTGAGTTCTGTGGACAATGTTAATTGCCATGCATACCACCTCTCAGAGACACAAGGCTTCTATAAGGTTGCCTGAATTCTTGTAAAAGCATTTTTTTTCAAAGACTTTTAAAGTCCTTTCAGGAAGTTGTATAGAAAGTGGTTTCCATTTTATGATTTCAGCTAAAATATGATTGCTTCTGACTATAATATTAAATTTCTCTGTGAAAATATCAAGATGCACAGTGATTAAACACATCCAAAAAATGGAGAAAATGAATGACCTGTACATTTATATGAAATATGTATTAGGTTTCCCTTTAAATGGGGGTAATTTTTGAGATATGCTGCATTGACTTTCTTGTATATCACATTACACTGTATTGTATGTCTCATTACACTGTGTTATCACTTCATGGTATTGTAGTTTGTATGGTGACAGGGAGAGTGTAATGTAATGTGATGATGTACTGTAGCTGTGAAATACTATTAAATTATGACACTCTGGGGATTCAGTAAAGTATACCATTTCACTAATCTTAGTTTCAGAATCTGTAGGAGAGTGCTGAGGGAAATACTTGCCTTGAAAGGATTTTCTCAGTTTACTTACCTCATTTGTGACCCATACAGCTTATTGTTGAAATTGCCATTTCCATAGATTCTGCTATTGAGTTGATACCTAGACTTCCTTTGTCTACTGCAGTAATGCTCCAATAATCCCTTAACTGCATGCTGCTAAAGGAGTGAGATCTCTTGCCCAGGCAGTCATTTAATTTAGAAGATTATGAATGCCTCCACTTGGTTCTTGACCTCATTTATGGCACAAACTGAGAATTTAAGAGACAGATTGGCTTGGGAAGGCTGTGAACACCAGCAATTTAAAAGCAACAACAGAAAAACTCCCAAACTTCATGCACTTTCCTATGTCTTTGATTTTCTCAAAAACTGTCAAAGCAAGTCTGTGTTCAATTTTTTCTTTATTGAGGCCACAGGAGCAATACCCTACCACCATGAAATACAGAGAGATCCATTGTCTTGTTGCATATTTAACCTTGAGTTAAAGTGACTCAAAGACTGAATTTTTAATCTGATTATAGAGGAAATTATTACCTTTAATCTTCATTTACAAGAAAAAATATATTTTATTTATCAGGGAGGTTCTTAAGATATTATGTATCTATGACAGATGCACAGCTTAGCCAATGGCCCATGACTAACAGATTTTTTATTTTAAATGGTATGACATTGATTCTCAGATTGGTTGTCATCAGTATTATACAAAGTAGATGTAAACCTTCACAAGTATTCTTTGGGAGGAGTTTCTCATTTATTTTTGCTATTCTGTCATGGGACAGAAGAGTTGTAGAGGTATTGGAATAAAGGTCTTGGGGTCACTATTTTTTTTTCTTTCATGTAAAAATGGGTAGCCATATGTAGCCTTTATGTATATTTCCTTCATTTAGATAGAAGAAACCTCTTAAAGCATTTTTGAGAATCTTAAGATCTTTATCATATTTGATATTTTTTATCTGCAGTGCTGTTGTCTAAGTGCTGTTGGAAAAAACTGACAATTACACTTTTCCCCTCTTCTTCTCCAAGAGCCAATTTGTGGAGAAAACAAAGAATGGTACCTTCCCTGGCTTCTGTGAAATAAATCTCTTCTGCCTTGTTAGAATGACTCACCAGTACCTTGAACATGCTTGCTTAATCAAAATGTTCATACTGATGTGTCTCAAAAATCTGTTCCTGGCTTTTCCAAAAGTTATCTCACTGTTTCAGGAGAATTGCACATGGATATGCCCCAATGTAGTGTGGTTATGGGTGGCAAGGTGTGTGGAAAAATGGGTAGGAATGGTTTTCCAATTGGATAGTGTTGAATTTGAGTATGACTTATATGGTATGGCACAAGGGGTGGAGATTTGGCTGGTTTTGTCTGGGATAGTTAATTTTCTTCATAGTGGTTAGTATGGGGCTGTGTTTTGGATTTGTGAGAGACAGAGTGTTGATAACATGAGGAAGTTTTAGCTGTTGCAGAGCAGCACTTGTACAGAGTCAAGGCCTTTTCTGCCTCTACCTCACCCCACCAGGGAGCAGGCTGGGGGTGCACAAGGAATTGAGAAGGGACAGAGCAGGGACAGCTGATCCCAACTGACCAAAGGATGTCCTGGACTGTATGATCTTCTCAGCAACAAAAGGTGGACAAAGAAGAAAGTAGAGGAAAGTCATTCTGAGTGATGCTGTTTGTTTTCCCAGGCTGCACATGATGGAGCCCAGCTTTCCTGGGGATGGCTGTACACCTGCCAGCCCATGAGAAGTGTTGAATGAATCCCTTGTTTTGCTTTACTTGTTACTGCACTTCTTGCTTTACCTATTAGACAGTTTTTATCTCAATGCACTGTTTTCTCACTTCCACTCCTCTGATTCTTTCCCCATCCCACCGAAGAAGAGTGAGCAGGGGCTGCATGGGGCTGAGCTGCTGGCTGGGGTTAAAACATGACAATAATGCAGACTAGAATGGAAGGGCAGAGGCCTTTACTTTACTCTTTCCTGTATCTGAAGAGCTACAGTGTGGAGAATCATTTATATAACAAATGTACTATACTGATTTTGATTGTGAATTACACTTCCTTTCATGAGGTAATTAAAGTAAGACAGTGAAAAAAAAATCATAGTTTCATTGGAAAGCCTTAACAATCATTTGCATGTTAATTTACTTCTGAAAGCTAATGAGAATCATCAGTTCTTTGTAGTTCTGTATTATAACCGTGCCTTTGATTATCTCCTTCATTACCTCCTCATACTACATTATGTCTTGATGTACATGTGCTAGTCACTTTTTAGATCTTGAATTTGCAACAGTACTTTTGTCAAAAATTCAGTACAGTCGTAACAACTCATGAATAACATCTGCTCTGGCCATGGATCTAGTTCACTGGAATTCAGAAATCTTTTTCAGTTCTGATATAATTTATCAATAGTTACTGTATTTGGAAATGTTTCCCTTATCTGCTTGACTTCACATGTGCTCTTTTTAATAAAAATTCTGAAAAACAACTGTAGCTGCTCATCTACAGCTTCTCTTCAATGAAACTGCACTTCTTGTAATTTTCATCAGCTTTGACGCTGTTCGTTGTTAAGGAATACATTCAGGGCAGGTATCTCGGTTTGCAGGATGCAGTGCCAGCTGCAGATTGAGCTCTGGGTGGAGAAAGCCCCGGGCAAGAGGCTGTGAACTGCTGACCCTTTGCCTGACAAAGGGCACAGGGACTTGTGGCCCAGCCAGGTGAATGCACGTGGCAGGAGCTGATAACCCCAGACTTTTGCTTGCTTAGACTCTGAGAGTATAAAAGCTTGTGGGTTCCTCTGCTTGGTGTCCCTCCTTGGAGGTGCCCAGCTCCAGCTGCTATTTTGCTATTGTTATTGCAGGAAGATTAAATGATTTTAAGCATCTGGACACCTAAGATTCTGCTGTGGGAAACCTGGGGTCGAGCTGGTGAGGAATGTGAGTGTGGGGTGTGTGGTGAAGGGGCTCCAGTCCAAGCTCAGGTGGTTAAGTGTGACTGCCAGAGGGCTGCCTGGATGGTTGGACAGGGAAGTTTGCTTAATAGCATATGCTAATAGATATACAACACTAAATGATGTTTTCATTTCCAGCTGAATTTTAGTTTTAGACTTCTCAGAGCTTTTCTAAAATGTTATGCAAATTTCAAGGTTTGTTTTAAATGCTGAGAGAATTCCAGTTTTTCACACTGGAACACTAAATAATTGAATATGTTTTACTTTTGTATGTGTTCTATCCATTTCTGATGTCGCATTTGTGATTTGGAGTTACTTGGGACTTGCAATATACCCTGAGTGATTTCTCTGTTGCTACATTTACCATTAACATTAAACAAAACTTGATCAAGCTACCTTGCTGGTTAAAAGTTGGGCAAACACTAAATATTTGGCAATAGAATCCTAGCACAAACATTGCAGTTGGGATTTCATCTTTTGTGCAGGTTCTTATCTTTCCTGCCTTTATCCCACTCAGTTGCTCCTGAAAAGTGGCAAACAATAGAATGCCAAAATCAGTAACTTAAATCTGTTTTGGATACAATCCATGTGTTCATGGTTAATTCATCTATTTAGCCCCTAAGAAACTGTAGTTACCCACTTCCAGGAGATCCTCAGCTGATTTAAACATAATGGTCAGGGTTCATTAGAAACCAAACTGTCAGGTTGCTGAGAAGCTGTCCACTGAGTACCAAATGCCAGAGAAAAGTTTTCTAATCACACTAAAACGTTGCAGCTTGTTTCTGCATTGGTGAAAAGACTATTAATTATGAGTGCATTTTTGTGGACATATTACTTTTTATTAATGATGAATGATCTTCGAAAGGTTAAGCTATGAATATCTAGAGTTTGCACTAGGTTGATTGGAACAGTAAAGCAGATCTGTTTCTGTGCTGCCTGGCTCTTTGTGCAGAGCAGGCTGCCGTGACCAGGCAGCACAAGCAGGGCCTTGCAGCAGCCCTGTGATGTGGTCCAGCTCCCAGCCTGCCGAGCTGGGCTGGCAAGGATGTGGCCCCTGAGGGCTTTCTTGGCGGGCAGACGCTGGCAACCTCTAGCCTGGCACCACTGCTCTGACAATGGTGAGGGAGGTGTCCCACGGCACGCTGAATAGCTTTCTAAAATATATCTTATACAACTAAACAGTTTCTAGGGGAAATGGCAATACCCTGACTCAGTTGCATTTTAGGGGATCTCAGCTGAGCCTCTGGTGTCTCCTGAAAGATGCTACAACAATATCTGTTCACTAATATCCCTTCAATAGATTTCAGTAGGCTACCATGGTTTCCTGACAATAAGGTTTAATCCCATGTATCTTTTCTGCCTTCCTCCATTTTTTAAAATTCAGGCAATCTACTAACAAATGTCTTTATTTTTCAAGTGCAAAAATGGAGTTGCTGATTATTACTTTTCAAGAAAAATATATATACATTGCTAGAAAAGGGGTTACTTATTGAAAAAAAGACTTTATGAATATATTGCACCTGCTGCTGTACTCCAGTAGAACCCAGTGTTGGCTGAAAAACTGAAAGAACAATTCTTCCATTTAATGTAAAAAAAAAATCAATGATTCAGTTTTATACAAAAAAAAAATTTGAAACTAAATTTATTTGATTCTGAAGCTGCTACTTGACACGATTACTTCATTCTCAAGTTAGTGTGATCATTAGTAGTCTTGAAATCTACAGATCATTTCTTACTACTTTACAATACACTCCCATTACACTTGAAAGGACCAGTGATTCTCACTTCTCTGCTTTGCAGCTTCTGCTGAGTGAACAGACAAGAAGGCAGAGGAGGTAAAGTATTTTGATTGGGCATTTTTACTGTTACCATAGAGACTCATTGAAAAACTCAACTAAATGTACTCCTTAAAATGTCAAACACAGGAAGCAGGAGGGAAATTTCAGTGGAAAAATATCTGAAAAGCATAAAGCTGTTATATTAGCTAAACTCACTGCACCACTCCTTCATTCATCGTAGGTTAAGTAAACCCTGCTTCTGAACCGAAGGGAATTATTTCCTTTCAAATATGGGCTTTCAATTACCTTTGAGATATGAACTCTAATCTCTTTGGTAGAAGATGAAAATTAACTGTATCTACCAATACCAGTATTACATGAAGCTTAATTAATTTGGATTTGATTCTTCCTCTCACTTCAGCTAAGAAAAAGTAAACATGTGAGTAACAATCTTGCAATGTGCAGAACACTAGGTGCACCTTTGATTTTATTAAGGGGGGTTAAGGATGAGCCAAATCCATTTTGCCATCACAATTTTTTATTACTCATTTTCCAGGGTTGGGGGGAGAGGGGGTGGCTTTCAGCAGGGAGTCAGTAAACAGTGAAGCCAACACGACTGAGGAAGTGGGTTGACTTTGCTGCCCAGTGGGGAAATTCTGAAAGTCGGCACTGACAGACGCTGCCCACCCTCTGTGCTCACAGCCTGGCCCACACTTGCCATTACCACCTTCTCTCTCTCCTCTCATTTAAGGAGATTAAGGATGATTATTTAGAGAAGGGTCCTCACTATCATTAGCAGTGCTGAATTATGGAAACCTCCCAAAACTCATATCAGATAAAACCGTAACTGTTTTAATAGGAAAAAATGTGCACATGGTGAAAAGTAAATGTAAGATGAAAATTGTGCATTGCGTGGCTTGCAGGAGGATTAATATAAAGTTGCCTGAAAGACCAATGGGGATCAATTTTAGAATTAATATCCTGTCATCTCTGGGTAGCCCTGTGATGTAGACTGAAACACATTGGCTAGATTGGATATATTAGAGTGCAGTATTTATTTTGTGGTCATAAGTATTGGGCTATGGGCCAGGACTCCCAAGTTCTTTAGTCCTTTCCCAGGTTTTGACAAATACGTTGCAGAATTTTCCTTGACCTTCCTTCCTCTTTGCTTGTTTGTCTGTGAAACTACTACCATGGTACTGAGTATGTAAAAATATTCCATATACCTCAGGTCTAATGTTTTAGTAGCTAATCTTGATAGTACTTGATTTCTTGGAATTTCTTATATCTGAAAGAAGAACATGCTGTAATGAATTAATAAACATCAGAAAAAACCACATATTTTTTCATTTGCAAGTCTCATCTACATTATTTCTTTAGTTGGAGGGTAGAATTTTTTTTCCATGCAATAAGCTTATGTTAAAAATCAAGATTCCTATGCAACTAAAAACATTTGGTAATATGTAATATTTGAATTATATAAACGATCTAGTAATTACTATCACTAAAAACATAAAGCTTTGCTAGTTTTTTGCTGTTTTTTCTCTTCTCTTTTTCAATGCCCATATGAGGGATGAAACAAATAAAAGGCAGCAAAAGGAGTAACTTTACTCAAAACTTTTCTTGTAAAGAAAGGTTTTCCAATGTATCTCAAAATATATTTTGAATGTTACCTTTTTTTGCAAGTTCTTGCTTTTCATGTCTCTCTTGTTAGAAGGTATTACTTAGTGGCACTAATTTTGCATTATAACATACTCTTCACAGTTATCTTACCAGATCGTCTCAATACATCCATTATGTTGTAATTCTTCTTGATGCATGCTGAATATTATAAATATAGAAGTTCCAATTTTGACATGGTATCATGTTAAGATAAATAAACTAAAAGAAAGGCAACTTTTCAAATATTAAATGCTTGTGTTTTTTTGAAGATATATCACATTAATGCCTAGACTGACAATTCTTAATCCTTCTTCAACAAGGAAAATCTATCACAGTAATGAAAAAGAAAGGCTCGTATTGAATTAACAGGAAAATAATATCAATAATCTAATAATGGGGAATGCCTTGGGAAGCCTTATATGTGGACTTTTATACCCTGGTTCTATCTAATGAAAAAATCTTTCCACATACATTTAAAGTAGCTTGTAAAATGAACCACTTTTATATCTCATCTGTTCTGTATTCTCAAATGAGTGTTGTGCATCCCCTCTTCATAAGGAAGGAGGTGAAGAGAGCACTTGTGCTGTGACACAGCAAAATGCTCTACAGGTGTGAGTGACAAAGCACTATGCCTTTTCCACCTCAATTTCTGTCAAATTATTAAGAGTAATTTATGAAAATATTAGTTTACTTCCCCAGATATTAACATATGCCTGCAAATACAATGACTTACTTTGTGGATAAATGGCAGCCTTGAAATGAATGTATTTGAGAACAAGCTCTTATTATGAGGTAACAGCCTTAAAAAATTCTGCCATTGGCTATCTTACTTAGTAACTTATGGTGTCTGCACAATGTTTTAAAATTTAATCAGGAACATAACTTTAGTGCTTATTCTTGCAAAATAGTTTTAAATATTTTGTTTACAGAAATTTAGAAAGAGAAGGGAAGATTCCACATATCACAATATTATTAAACACTAAACTAAGATTTATGCTAAAGAACTAGTTTTAACCATTTCAGACCTTTAAGAAATACTGAATGCCACATAGAAGAAGCATGATATATTTTTTATTTGGTATAATTACATGGTATTAGTCCTCATTCTTTATATTCCTGCTGTGACTCTGGAAAATCATGTCTAAAAGAATATTAAAAAAAAAAAAACAAAGCTTAGATTTTAAACACATCTTGGGCTATGTTACTTTTCTTGCTACTGTAATGTGAATTTTGTCTTTCATGGCTACTGATCTGCTCTATGTTGCAGCAAAATGCTAATCTAAAAATCAATGGAAACATTTTTCCCATAAAACACAACGGCCCTCCAGAGGTTTGCTTGGCTCTGTATAGGGTGAAAATCTGTGACCTCACAGTATTTGTAAAATACCAGTGATAACTTCTCAGAGTGTCACACCAAAATTGTTTTCAGGTCTCCAAGGAGGGTTCAGACTCTAGTGTCAGTAGCAACAAAGGTAAGGGCAACAATTATATGTCAGCTCTATTCTGTCTTCAAAGAGGGCATTTTGCCAGGCTGACACATTGGCTGAAAAAGCCTCACACATACAAATCTTTGTTTTCTTTCTAATTTATTTTTGGAGATGTAGTAGAACCTGAGATGAATTTATAAAAATAAATAGGATCAGAACAACCATGTATGACTACCATAGATGTAGTCACAGATAAACTGAAAGGAAGTTCTCTTTCTTTCAGATTTTGGAGCAAAATATATATTCCAGTCTTTTCCCCTGTTTTTCAGCTTCCCATAGTAATAAGGGTTTTTTTACACTGAGCTAGCCAGCAACTAAGAAAAATTAAATTGTCTAAGTAAAAAATAATTATAAAGCAGGTTAAGGTTTCAGACTGCATGCTTTATTATTATTATTATTATTATTTTAATTGAAACCTTTACAGATTTTCTCATTTTTCTCATTCACAGTGTTATAAAGGATTGTGGAAAAATAAAGAAAGATTTTGCTGGAAAACAATATTTGATTGACTGCTGGTTTTATTCTGTGTTTTTAAAAGAAAGGTCTTGTCTTCATGTAATGCTGTTGGTAAAAGATTGCTTGTCATCTTTGCAGGTATGGAATAATTAGAAAAGAGGACGTAAATGAGATTAAAATCTTAACAGTACTAGAGAGCATTCTAATATATTGAAGGAAGGAGAAAACTCCTCAAGGAAGCAGAAAGGTTACAGATAAGGGAAACACAATTAAATTCCATTATGAACTTGCTGGGGTAGAATTAAATGAAATGCACTGTCTGTGAGACTTCCTGGATAGTATTTGTGAAGGAAAAAAAATAGAATAATAGGACACCCGTGGATGTATCAATGTGTGACTTTTTGGGGAAAAAATATAAACATGAGAATCAGAGAGAGAGGTTTCAAGAAGAAATAAAGTGCTGAAAGGCTGGAATCCTAAAGAAAAACTATGAAAGAAATGGCAAGTTTCTCATTGATCTAAATAGAATTTAAGTGTTCAGCAGACAACTTTTGACCGAATTCAGCTTTGATCACTTCCACATAGGAAGGAGCCATTACTCTGACATTGGTTTAAGATAAAAAAAGGTTATGCAACTGCTGAAACTGGATCTACTGAACTGAAAGTTTGTTAGAGCAGAGCACAGATCACTGATGTTATATATTACCTCATGGAGACAATTGCTCTTTCAAAAAGGATAAGTGTGCATACGTAGAAATGACTCATGATACTTTGAACTAATTATGTTTTAATCAGTACCTGATAGAAAAAATAAAACCTCAGAAGAGGTAATTTCCTTTTGTTTTATTGCGTAAACAAGGGTCATGTAAAGCCAGCTGTGTAAATGTGTATTCTTCTTTCAGACATGTTATTCTAGGCAGAACTAGTAGCAGCCTCTATTTTTAGAGCTGCCTGATACTCCCTGCTGTGCAAAGCTGTCTCTGTTATATGAGCTTTGCCAAACTTTTCTGTTTTACTTGAAAATTATTATATTAAACATCTTCATGAATGTTTCAAAAAATTTTCAGCCATAAAAGTGTAGTTTTGACCAAGAAGCCAGAGAAGAAAGTAAAATTCTCTATCTTAAATTCTGCTTGAGACCCAGAGAAGTGCTACAATGCATTGAAATGCCCTATGCATTTTGCTTTCTGAAACTTCACATTTTGCACGTATTATTTCTTATGTTAAATATGACCCTTATTCCAACTTTAATGGTGATTTACAATTTAACATAGTTGCATACTTTAGACAGTTTACACTCATACTCACCATTGGCATGTTCTTATCAGAACACATTATCGCTGTGGGTGCTGAAATCCATTAGCTTATTGGATAGTGCTGTACTCTAATGTTCAGTGGAAGAAAATTGGATATTTTAGGCAAGGCCTATCCCAGTTAAGGGTCATTTGAAGAGCAGAGTGTAACATGTGTAAAGCATGCTCCTACTGTACAAGCAGAGTTCCACATATATGCATGCTGATTTTTTTACACCACTTGAATTTCTTGTGACCCAGAGCAGTACGAACATGTAATCACAGCACACCTTTGGACTTCTCAGCAATGCTGAAAACAGAATGACACAGCTTAGGCAGTGTTCCACAGCTGTGGATCCAGGCCTCCGAATGGAGTTTTTAAAGATCTGGTTTCCTGGTTTTCTGTGGATATATATTAAAATGAGAAGTACATGATGCATTCTCTGTCAATTTTTGAAAAAATAAACACTATTCTACTGTCTAATTGCAAAAACCCAGGGAAGTACTGACTTTTCATGCCAGTCTTCCCCCTGAACCTCCACTCAGTGAAGAACCAGAAAATTTACTTTCCCCAGCAGACCTGGGATGTTGTCATGCTGCAGAAGTGGTGACATGTAGTAAAACCAGAAAAAGTCCAAAAACATGCAAAAAAGGATGTGACTTCATAGCCATTTGTTCAATCCTAGAAGTCTGTTGTAAAGGTGGGATGATCCACAAGAACACCCAATATTTGCTTTCTTCTTTTTCCCTACTTACTACTATGCATTCCAAATTTTGGTAACATCCTCAATGTAAAAGTTATGTTCATGATAAATTCTCCCAAAAGATACCTGGAGTTTGCTTTATCAAATAAATTTGTACTGGTGGCACAAAGTTCAAACTCATATAATGTGAAGAAGAGCATTTGAGACAGTTGGATATTTTGGGGTCTTATTTGAATGGACATGGAAAAGAGACACACATATTCAAAAGGTATTAAGTAAAAGTATTTGGTTTCTTATTCAAAGTGAATTGTTTTACCCTACAAAGCAAGAATAATTTTGCTAACATAGATATTAGCATAAAACTTACAAGGGGGGTTTGACCTGTGCCTAGTTGTCAATTCCCAGTTAAGTGCACAAGTTTCCTTGTTGATACAAACAGAAGGTGAAATGTCCAAGTCCATATAAAAATCCTAGGAAAATCTTGAAAGTATAACTCAAGTGTAAATCAAACCAGTTGGGATGGATGAGAAGGTTCTGATCTGAGTAATAAAATAAAACTATTCTATTATGGGTTTAAAGCCCCTAAAAGCAATAGGGTATCTTGAAGTTGATCTCAGAGCATGGGTCTGTGAGGTGCTGTCTCTGCAAAAGTAAAAGCACTTATCGAAAATTCCTTTAAAGGTTAGAGCTTTTTGCAGCTATAAGTCTCAAGGAGCTGAGGTATTAAAGCGCCACACTGACAGCAGAAAAAGTCCCTCCATCAGCTTCATTCAGTATAAATTCTTACCTAAAAACACAAGTAGTTTTATTGAACAATACAAAAGGAGGATGGGTAGAAGTGGTATAATTGCACTTTGTTTTCTCTTGGTTTTATCAGGAGCAGAAGACTAATAAAGGTCACAATAAGGTGAGCACTGTCTATTTGCTGTAAATTTCAGTCATCTAAAAATCTGAGTAAGACACTTGTCCTTAGTAATCTACAGTGAAGACTGGTTATGTTCAGATACTATAAGGTAGAAATAAATGTGCTTCTAACACTAAGTAGTAATAAGAAATCAATATCCAATATTTGTAAAATATATGTAGCTGTTACCACTCTGTATGTCATCCGTGTGTAACACTTGGTTGTAGCGGGACAGAACAGTTATTTTGAACCTCGGGGGGATTAGGTTGTTTTATCCAGATGGTATATGTGAGGAGAATATGGCAGCCAACAAAATGACCTTCCTATGAGAAATTAAAGAGAAGACAGCCTAGACACAGTGGAATTGAGATTTCATCTCCATGGAGGCTTGGAAATGATAAAAAACCCTGATCTCTCTCATGACTGAGACAAATGACAGAGTAATGCCCCAAAGAGATAAGCATGTGGCAGTTTTTACACCAGAAATATGCATAGCTAAGCCCACCAGCTCCCAGTCATCAGTGGAATGTAAGAATCCCTCATGTACTTTGACTACCCACTGAATCAGTACTACTAACAAAATACACAGGCCTGGGGTGTGGGTGTAGAGAAAGGTGTTACATGGAGCAATAAAAATATAGGCATTTAGGACTGAAATGAAACCTGAGAGCTTTTGGATCGCCTGTGGAGACAACACCACGGAGCACCTCTGAAATATAGTGCTTCTGTTAGGTAGTTCCTACTTCCTTCGTCTGACAGATATATTATACAAGACATTTAGTAGCACATGTTCATGGTTGTGACTGTTGACACAACACAGTCCTGATACTTTGACAAAGACACACAGATCAAAAACCTTCTCCTTGATGAAGATCCCACAGCAGATATGTGGAAACATGCAGATGTAACTCTGAAATCACAACCAAGTCAGATTTTCCCATCTAAATTCACATTTAAAAGTCTCTAAAACCAAAGAGGAAGAGTATTTACCTTTTAAATGGAAGATGTAAAAAATATGAGCCACATCAAAGCTGTGGAACTGCTACACGGTGCCTGCATGTACCCTGACAGCATGTCAGGGTGAGACCTGAATGCACATGGTGTCATACAGCAGTCTTCCATCTCCTCCACTGCTTCCTCTTTCTATTGGATGAAAATGTGGGTATGTGACTAGAAAAGGATTTACCGAGCACTCTGGCTGTTCTTGAGAGCAGATTTGTGGGAACACAACATAAAGCATACACAGCCAAAATGTTGCCACTGCTCCTGCTCAACTGGTTAATGTTTCAGAGGTACTTGCATTAAGAGCAATGCATAATAACATATTATAGTAAAGGTGGAAATAACTGTTCCAAAATAGATTACTGTTTCTACCTGATTAACATAAATTCCTACAGCCTAAACAGGATCAAAGTTTAATCTTTTCAAAGCTTGTCTTGTATACACACATCTGCTGCACTTGACATTTTAACAACATCTGTTTTCACTTATCTGATGTCTCTATTTAATTCTGCTAATGCTGAGAATATGTTCTTGTGTGCACATGGAATTTTATCTTTCTGACTTCCCAAGTCAGTGTGGACATCTGGTGTTCATGATTATTTACTCTGCCTACTGATTTTGAGGAAGGAAGGTGTTGCTGTCCAGAAAAGGAAGTTAAGGTATATTAAAGTTTTAACCCCTTTGTTACAGGAGACAGTTGGTTGTAACAGTAATAGTAAGAGTAATATTTTTGTAGAGTCAACCTTGAATCTTGCTTCTAAGCAAGGATTGCTTGTAGTGAGTTGGACAGGACAGTATATGTCCATAGTATTCCAACAGGAACACAAAAAGACTGCTCAAAAAGCAGACAGGATTTGAGCCTTACATGTTTCATTAGCTTTCTTCAGTGAGGCTAGATTCATCTTTGGTTCTGTGAGATAAAGGGAGGCAATAAATTCTTCAGGGGTAGTTTCTCTGGCCTAAATGTAAAATAAGTTAAAGCATTTATTTTAAGTCCTGATTTTAAATGTTAAAAGTCTATGGTAACAACTTAGGAGAATTTGTATCAGTGTTGTTGATGCAATGTTGATATAAACAGAAGAGGGTCAGAAGGGAAGTTTTTCTTGGCACAAGGAAAATAGGGAAATATTTATGGTATGAGTAGAAAGGGCTTGTGCTTCTTCTATATTTATTGCAAACAATTCTGCTACTAAGAGTACTGTTATTTAAAGGATTGTGTCAGGATAAAGCTGTCCCCACACAAGAGGAAGCAGAGAATCTTGGCAGCCCTGAGCATAAATTTATCCTCTCTCCAAACAGCATTAACTGGTACAACCATTTTCCCACAAACTGCAAAATACTACCTTGTAAGAAATAACAGTGAATATCTACAACACACACATATATAGATACACAAAAAACCCCCACTTGTGCAGTGGAAAATGGTACTAATCTCGGTCAAACTGCACAGCAAATATGCTGAGTCAGCAAGCACCATTTAATCACAGTGTTTTAATGAAACAGAAGAGTATTAGATTTGGCTCTGGGGAAAAGAAATTCTCTTGTTGCTTGGATTACCAGCTGATTGAGCACATTCTGGTAACCGGAAAAACCCAAAAGCTCATCTCTCCAACCAAGAGCAAGTTTACAATTGGGTCAATACAACCAAATTCTCTCTCTGTCCCAAAGGGAGCTGTCTCATCTTTTTTACCTGTTGGGAACACTTCAAGCCCACTGCAGTCTTCTGATCTGATCATTAGTGTAGCTTGCAGTTATTGTCTTAGGTTGTAGTTTTTGTTGACAAGGGTGTGAGCCAAAAATTGTGTCAGACAATGGGATAACTATGAAGTGCAGTGGATTATTGCAGACCAGTGTTATATGCTATGTGTGAAGCCATTTGGTGATCATATTTAACTGGCTAGTACAGATGTAGCCACGAAAATATTATGATCCTTGATTTTTATGTGGTTAGTAGACAAACAGTGCCTAGACCATCTTACAGCCATAGTTTGCTATATTTGAGTGATGATAGCCCTCCTATGACTGGGTATGTTGGTCTAGCTGACCTCTAAAAGTGTTTTCCATCTAACACAGTTCTGTGATTCTTCTGAAAGTAGTAGCAATTTTCTCTCCCTCTCAGGGCTGACAGGTTAAGTTTTACTCACTTAGAAATACTGACATTTAACAATGAAGAATTCTACTGGTCTGCAATATCATTCATGGAATGAAAATATGCCATGAAATAGATTATTCAAAATTTACGGCTCTGCAAGATAAAGACGTATGTAAAGATGAAGTGCTGTCAAACCTGCAGCACTTTCAGTAGTGTCCTAGTGGTTTTTAGAACTTTCGTTCCTAAGAGTGAATTTTATGATAGGTTGTGAAGAACACATTTCATAACATTGCACTTTAATGATGCTTCCTGTCTTGATTCAATGCAAGCTGTCTTTTTAGTCCTCCAACAGTGTAACAGGGAAAGAATTAGAAACAAGGTAAAGTAATAGTTCATGTGACTACTGTGTGGTAAATACAAATAGTCTAGATGATTTACTTTTGAATATTTACAATTTTTTTTTTTTGCCATTCAGACAACCTCGTGATTTTAGCAAGAGCAACAGATCTTTTTATTTCATCATTTTACACTACATAGGTAACAATCTTTACTTCAAGACATAGGTTTTCTTGAATGAGCTTTATTTTATATGGTACATATATTCAAAAATTAGCTGTCTAAGTTTAGGATAATTTCCTCAGATTTCCTTTGCTGTAAACAATGACTATTTGCAATCTTCAGAGTCACACATTTCACCCTAAAATAGATATAATCTCATGTCGTAGATGTCATCTCATCTCATCATCTCATGAAAGGGAGAAATTGTGACACAAATCCAAGGTAAAAAATTCTTTAAAAGCTCAAGAACTTAGGGTTTGCATATGCAGAACAATTAAAAGAGAATGTTCAAATGGTTAAAAGGACATGTTCAAATATTTTAAAAGATCTTGTTGTCTGTGTTTAACTCCTTTATTTCATGCCTTAAATATTATATTAGACAAGGAATGAAGGACCTGCTTTATAGAATCAAACCAAAATTAAACACAGTTTGGCATCCTGTCCTTGGAAGCAGTAGTAATGCTTAGGACATGTAGGAAGCACTGGATGATCCACCTTTTAATCAACTCTTGATTTCTCGTAACTAGCCATTTAAAATCTTCCTGTAAAAATTACTCCTGAAGTATAGTATTTAATACTCACTACAGGCCTAAATGCCTGTATTAAATCTGTTTTCTGAATACATTTGCACCTTTGACCTCCAAAATGACTGTAACAAAGAACTCAATATTGCATTCAACACAGTGCTGTGTGAGATAAACAGTTTGTTTACTGTATATCTGATGAACTTTTGATGACAATCTATACTTATAATGTTAAAATAAAGATTATATGATTCATAACCACATTTACCATTTCTTTTTCAAAATTATACAGATCTTGATGCCATTTTTCCTCAGTCGTACCTTTTCAGACTCAATTATATTTTATGTGGGTGAGATAACATATGTTTAATTGTTTTTCACTGTAAGATTTTTTCTAGGTCTGCCATAGTCTGGTTTTAAACCACAGATAATATTTTTAATGTAACATTCCAGATTGCGTTTATTTATTCAAGTCATCTATGGATATTATACTTCCCCAGAGACCTGTCCAGATTGACTGGAGGCTCCTCTCTGTATACCCAAATTGCAGATTATCACTATAACTAAGTTATGTAGATGTTTTTGTTTTTCCTTTGTGTGCATTATTCTACACTTATTAATTTTACATTTCATATGTTATTTCATCCTTGAGTCACAGACTATGGAGAAATCCTCTTGAGCTCCTTACAGACACTTTTAATTTTGACTATGTAGAGTAATTGTGAATAATTTGAAAACATCAGTGCCTCGCTATTTATCATGTTTCCAAACATTTAGGCATATATTGAGCAGCCAATGACCAAATTTAAGAAATTCATGTGAGAGCTTGTTGAAAGCTTTTTGAAAATAAAAATATAATTAGATCATACTTATCCACCTACTCAGTGATACTTTGAAAAAGCTGAAAATTTTGTAAGGCATATTTTTCCTTTGCAAAGTCCCTATTAACTCCTTATCAATATTCTTTATCTATCCTGTGTTTACTAGTTCCTTTCTTTACATAGGGTTTACCAGTTAGATTGATACATATCAGTCAAATCCTTAGTTTTTACCATTTTAAATATTTTTTATTTTTTCCATATTTCTCTTCTTCCATTCCTCTGCCTATTGATTAAAGAAATAGTTTACACATGGTAGTAAAATCCTCAGAGCTTCATATCAGAGTTCTTTAAAAGTTTGTTGAAAATTATTTACTTTTACTTAGTTCGCTGTACTTGCTTATTCAGCCTTTTTTTTTAATCCCACTTAGGAAAGATTCAGTTGGAAGTACTTCCTCAAATTCATGTTGTAAAATTAAGATCTGATGTGAGAATCTTCTGAGTTACCTTTGGATTGGGCAGATTTTAGAAATTCACTTCATTATTCTTCAGTTTTCTCATGCAAATTTATTGTGTGAGTGTTCCTCATATTCTTCCATCATCTGCTGATACCTTTCACTCTCTGAGAATCCCTTTGCTTTTGACATGTTTGAAAAGATTTTATTTTGAGCCTTTACAGCTTAAACATATAGATTCTTGTCGCCCTTCTTGACCTGACATTATGAGTTTAAATCTGAATTTCTAGGCTTATGCTCTATTGCATCTTTCATGGATGCAACTTGTTGTTTTTGAGGCCGATTTCCCCTATTAATAAAGTCCACATTAAGACTCATATATTCTACCATTTCAATTTCATAATAATCATCTTTCTCATATATATGTAGCTCCTCTTTTTAGTGAACTTTGTCTTTTTTTTTCTTCCCACAAGATGCAGAACTAAAATATATTTTGATGATTATGTCCACCAAATAACAACTTGAAGGTTAATCTAAAAAGTGGCCAGTGAATTTTATTGTGCTCTCTAGAACACTATCCCTCATCCCCCCCAGCTGTATGGTTGCAACTTCCAAAGGCTTTCACAGTTTCTTTTGTACACATGGTTTTCTTTTAGGAGAAATCTGAACATATTGAGAAAGAGGAAAGGGAAGGAAGGTGAAAAGATGTGGGAAGTTTTCTGAGATCTTACTGTACAGATGAAGCTTGAAAGATATGTTTTGAACTAAAGCTAGTGTGATACTCAAGATTAGAGCAGGAGTTGCCTTTTTTTTTCTTGTAGTGTGTCTGAGCCTCCAAGAAAAGGTAAATTATACTGTATAAAAATGTCACACCCACAGCTTGACTTGAATTTTACCCAGTATACATAGGAGTTATTGAAAACTCTAATTATCTTTGTGTTTCAGTCTTTGCAGCTCCCTGATTTCTCTCTGTATATCAGACTTTATGCCTATAATAGCAAGTTTGAAAGCAAATAAGCCCCAGCATATAGTTATCTGGAGGTTTCTATTTCTTGAGTAGTGTTTAATAAGTTCTAATTCAACACAGTTCTTTATGTGTATGCAATGATTTCAGAAGTACAAGAGATCTTATTGCTATTGCAGAACACATACTAAAGAAGCAATTCTTGTGACATATGAACTAATCTGAGCAACCCAGTATTGTCTTCCTCAAGTTGTTCTTGGCATAAAAGACAAGAGAAAATATGTGGGGAACAACTGCTTAAGACAGGCAATGCATTTGCTATCATTATTACTGTTCACATTAAAAAATTTAATCATTCAAATGAAAACCTCATCTTTTTCATTGTAGTCATTATGTCCATCTATCAGGATTCTGTAGGAAAACAAACATTCTCTTTTTCAGTGAAAGACACTTGGATTTTCAAACCATCTATTTTAGCTCACTAATTCTCTTTTATTATTTCTCTAACATCAGGAAGCTGTAACTTCATTTGATTTATTTGGCAATATGTAACAGAACACACACTTTTATTATCCTTATAAAACCTCAGAAATATCCATCTAGTACTTACGGTGAAGAGACACAGTAAGTTTCCGCTTTCTTGAACTTAATATCTAATTCCATATTTTCTTCAGGTAACAGTGTCAGGTTTTTTTCCCTTTGGATGCCTATTGTTTCTTTGCTGTTTTACTTTGCTAACTTTTTTTGGTGCGTACTTTGTTATCTTTCCATTTTTGGTCCCATATGAAATAACATTCACTTTCTTCTCCATCAGAACCATTAGAGAAAATCCAGATCATAGAACAGGTCAAGAATCATTAGAAATGCAGATTTCATTACAATTAAAAATCAAATATCTAAAATATTGAGATTTGGGTTTATTTTTTAATAAAGACTTAAAATTGTTCTTCAATTGTTATTCAATTTCATTTTGCTGAAAGTGTGCAGCTAATCCTTTTCTAGGACATTTAAAACAAAATATTCACTGATGAGAAGTGGAGTTAAAAAATTATATTACAGTGGCTCTGCATGGCCTTATTATATTGGGTATTAAACTGGTATCAAAGACCGTAAAATGACCATAAAGGCTTTACAAAACAAGACAGTGGTGCCAAGTGAGTCAAACAACTTGAGATTAAACATGTAACTGGTTTTATCATTCTAGATTAATAGTAGCACAGAATCATTAAGGTTGGGAAACAAACCCAAAATCATAGTCTGGTCTTTTAACAAACATCACTTTGTCTACTAAACCATAGCCCTAAGTGCCACATTCAGTTGTTTCTTGAACACTTACAGGGATGGTGACTCCACCACTCCCTGGGGAGCACATTCTAATGCTTAACCACTCTTCAGTGAAAAAATTCCTCCTGATGTCCAGCCTGAAGCTCCCCTGGAACAGCTTAAGGCTGTTACCTCTTGTTCACCAGTTGCCTGGTCTGTTAAACCTAACATATATAAATTATTTGAAACTGACATTTCTCCTGTTCAGCAGGTATAAATAGTCAGTGTTCTCTTGACACCAGCAGAGAAAGGAGTCTTACAGAAAACTTAGATGTAGATAATGTGAATCTTCATAAATACGGTTTGGGATCTCTCTGTGCATAAGAAGCAGTGTGAGAAAAAAAATTTTCCAACAGTGCCAAATAATTTTTTTAATGTAGTAGTAAATTTGGCACAGAAATAAATGGAGTGTCATTTTTAATAAGAAATTCAACTCATTTCCAGTTACTAATTTCTGTAATAATTTTCTAATTGAGCTAAGGAAAAAGCAATACATGGGGCTTGATTTTCAAAGGGATGATAATATTATATGACATATTTGCTGTAATATCTTCTACAATATTATGTGAGTACAAAGGGAAGTGAAATTATACATGTGATTACAAGTGGGAGCTGGTCCAGCAGAGATATACTAAACAGAGAAATTTTGTAACAGTTCCATTATGGTTAAAGTTCAAAACTTTAAGCATTTCTTAAAAGAGGTATAGCTTTTTCTTCTTTCTGAAGACTGAATACAGATTCAAGTCTCAGAAATATCATTTTATTCTAAAGTGTAGACTGGGAAGAAACACATAAATTACATTTTCTTCATACTTCTAAAATACAGTTTAATTCTTAATTCACTATTTACACATAAATGAGTAATATAAGAAAACTGTATTATGACATAGAAATCATGAAAATATTGATTACTCATCCCTGTTCCCTTATATACACAGCACACAGTGAATATTTGAGATAGATATTGAGATGAAAATGTCAGTGGAAACTATTGTGAGGTAGGCATTGTTTCCAGTTCTGCCTTCCATCAGCCACATCTCAATCCTTTCATACTCTTTTTCTCGTCAGGAGAACAGTGGCTGCTGGGAAGGTTACCAGAAAATTTTTGGGAGGCAAGGCAATCAGTAGGACCTACTATAGCAGATTAGTGAGAGAGCAAGGGGAAGAAAGATCATCTGTCTCTCAGACTAAGACAGTGACAGGAAAGAAAGTCATATAAGCCAAGGAATCATAGCAATACAGTAAGTACAATCTCAATATTCAAAGAAGCATCCCATTATTTGAGGCTGAAGTGACACATGGCACTCTCACATATTTTCCAGAAGCTTCATCTCTTGGTCTCTGACTGAGCTCACTTATCTTCTTTTATAGGATCCTATGATCACAGGATTGCTCAGGCCAGAAAGGACTTAATGATGACTGCAGTTCAACCTCTTGGTCAATACAGTCAGATCTGAGGTGACATCTAATCACTCAGGGCTTTGTCCAGTTTGGTTATGGATGGAGGACACAGTACCCAAGGTTGAAGCCTAAGCAGCCTCCCTATATAGTCTGAAACCTCTCTGACTTTGCCCAGCCCTCGTCTTTCTCCCTGAATTCACTCTGGCACCATGAAAAAATTCATTTTTCTGTATAGATTTCAGAAATGACACCATGTATGTAGCTAGGTCACAACTATGTTTTGTAATGTTAGAAATAGAAAAAAGGTAATTATCACACTGTGTCAATTCACATTAACAAAGTTGAAGACAGGTTTTTTTTCAGCCAGTTTTAGACTTCTCTGTATGAGTTTGTTATCTAAGTTCTCTTTATACTCTCAAGAGAAAAAACAGGGCTTGTATCATCTGTCATTCATGTACTGTAGATGATTGAAATGGGTCAGTCTAATTGTCATAGAACTCCACTGAGTATATTTTCCAGTTGATATTTTGCTTGAAATTTGCTATGATACTTAGCACAAGTTATTTCATGTTTAACTAAAATTTGTGGGCATTGCTTAGTACAGTTTATAAAAATGAACTTCATTAATGTTGCAGACCTGCTATCCAATTGCACCTCAAGGCAATTGTCCCAGTACAGGAAGGTCAAGGCTATTCCTCTTTTGCCAGTCACATTTATTTCAATACGTTTGCTGGTGAGGTCACTTCTGATACCACCCAGCTCTATATTAGATATATGTATATATCCATGATATCCAAAAAGTCATGGCAGTCAAAGGAAGTCCTGGCTGACTGGTAAAAGGGAAACATAGTAACCATCTTTAAAAACTGAAGAAAGGAAACCCCTGGAAATTACTACCTGTCAATCTCACCTCTGTGCTTTGGAAACTAATGGAACAGATCCCCCTACAAGCTCTGGTAAGGCACACAGAGGGCAGGGAGGTGATTTGAGACAATCAGCACAGTTTCACCAAGGGAAAATCCTGTCTGACCAACGTAGTGACTTTCTATGATGAGGGAATTACATCAGCGGATAAGGGAAGAGCTACGGATGTCATTTATCTGGACTTCTGTCAAGCCTTTGACATGGTCTCCCATAACATCCTTCTCTCCAAACTGAAGAGTGATTAATTCGACCAGTGGACTGTTAGGTGAATAAAGATTTGGTTGGACAATCATATCCAGAGGGCAGTGGTTCAGAGTCCTGGTGGACATCAGGGATCAGTGGTGTCCCTCAAGTGTCTGTATTGGGACCAGTATTATTTAATAATCTTCGTTAATGGTATAAAGGAAGAAATCGAGTGCACCCTCAGCAAATTTGCAGAAATCATCCAGCTGAGTGGTGCAGCTGAGACACCTGAACAATGTGATGCCATCCAAAGGGACCTGGACAGGCTTGAGAAGTGAGCCCATGGGAATCTCCTGAGGTTTAATAAGACCAAGTAAGAGGTGCTGCACCTGGGTTGGGGCAATCCGCAGTATCAGCACAGGCTGGGGGATGAACAGACTGAGAACAGCCCTGTCCAGAAGGACTTGTGGGTGCTGGTGTANGCAGATCACTATGATTTTGCAGAAACCTAAACTATACTGGCAAGTTCTGGGGCGGGATCTTTAGGAGCTGATCCAGCCCACCAGGGGGAGGAGTCTGGGGGCTCAGGAGGTCCCTCCACGGGGAAGGCTACTCCCACACTGGTGGATGAGAGGCTGGCTGTGATCTGGCAATGTGGGCTTGTGAGCCCAGAAAGCCAAATGTATCCTGAGCTGCATCCAATGCAGTGTGGCCAGTAGGTCGGGGAAGGTGACACTGCCCCTCTACTCTGCTCTGGTGAGATCCCACCTGTAGGGCTGCATCCAGCTCTGGGGTACCCAGCACAGGAAAAACAAGAATCTGTTGGAGCACGTCCACAGAAGGCATGTCAAGATGATCCTATGAGGAAAGGCTGAGAAAATTGGGATTGTTCAGCCTGGAGGGGAGAAGGCTTTGGTATGATTGAATTTTGTCCCTCAAGCACCTGAAGGGAGTCTAGAGGAAGGGTGGGGCAAGCCTATTTACATGAGCATGTAAGGGCAAATGGGTTCAAAAGCTGAATTAGTTCAAATTGAAAGAGAGTGGGTTTAGATTAGATATAAGGAAAAAATTCTTTACTGTGAAGGTGGTGAGGCACTACAACAGGTGGCCCAGAAAAATTGTGGCTGTCCCACCCCTGGAATTGTTCAAGGCCTGGCTGGATGGGACTCTGAGAAACCTGGTCTAGTGGAAGGTGTCCCTGTCCATGTTAAGGGGGTTGGAACTAGATGATTTTCAAGGTCCTGTTCAAATTAAACCATCCTGTGATTCTTTGATATGAAAAGTACAAGACTGCTACAGCACAGCAAAAATTAAAACTTGCCAATCGTTAAGTTTTTGAGAGTATTGAAGAATGTGATGTTGTTTGGCATTTAAACAGGAGTATCTATTATTTCTTATACAGAGATTTTGATGAAGTAGGGAAGGCATTCTTAGCTCATTGGCTAAGAATAAGTGGTTGATTTCCACATGACATTTATTTTGATTTATCTATTAAATATGTTTATCTGATTGGATAAAAATGACAATTCTGAGACTATTGCTTTGTGGTTAAAGCCTAATGTGTTGTTACTATTTTGTCAAATTTCTCTTTTGTTTCCCAAATACTCATACAATTGAAAAAGTTTGGGAAGCAAATTTTTGGAAATATTTTTCATGTAATATTTTAATGTCATATTGCTGTGCAATTTTCCTATTAAAATAATTTAGATGCCAAGCGAGTATTATCATTTTAACAAATGATTGATAATAGCTTGTAGACAGCTTTGAGATTAGTGAAGATGAAGACAGTTAAATTGTCAACTGGCCACAACATGAACTTCAAATTAAGGAAGTGCTATGGAAATATTAAAGTATTTTAGCTAAATTAGTGATAGGAGGAATAAAATACAATGCGAGTTTAATCTATTGGGACTTTGTTCCTTTGTTAATAGGAATGATTTGAGCCCAAACTATGAAACCAGAGAAAACACTTCAGAGGACAGGTGAGTCACCTTGTGACTCATGGTTTTTGTGACCTTTTAAGACATGTCTGCTTGGTACTTTATAGATATAATGTACATCTTGCATGTGAAAAATGGACCTTTGAATCTTGATTACATCAATTAAAAGAAAAGCAAATGCTTTGACATCCCAGATCTCTTTAAAAAAAGGTTGCATAAAAAAACCCCCACAAAATAACCAAAATCAACCCCCAAAGCAACCAAACAAAAAACAAAACCAAACCTAAACCCTTACCACTAATAACTTAAAATTTCTACAGTCTGGGGTTTGGATCATATATTTCCTATTCTGAAAAATCTTCATTATTGACATTTAATTCCTCTGAACTAAGAACTTGACACTACTTTTTATCACTGGTGAATTAAAAAAAAATCCAGAAGCAGTTTTATCTCCTCAAGTTTCTCATCTTTTCTTAAGAACTCTTAGTTTGACATACTCTACTATGTTGAAATGAATATGATTAAAACATTTTGTCCCACAGATAGGACAGAATAAGAAACATACATATGCAGTTGTCTAGTAAATTTTGACTACAGTTAAGACTCAATTATTAATTAATATCCTTATGTACTGAGGCCAGTAACTGGACATTTCGAAATCTAATGGATGTCTTTAACATATTTAATCCTTGAACACTTTCAATCTCTACCTAAAATGTAACAGGCAAAGATCGAACAAAGTTGTGAAGCTACAAATACAGTCAAATATACATTTACTGAAAATATAAGGAAGTGCATATTCACTGAGGTTCAGTAAGGACATAGCATTACTTTGTTGTTTTTCTTTTCAGAAATTGAGTGACAATTCCCCTGAGGAAAACAAGGTAGTTCAAAATAGCATTTAACAAGCTAGTAAATAAACAGAACTACTGCCTTGCTTCATGTGGAAATTAGTCTATTAGATATGCAGGCAACATGATTTCCATGGTTACAAATAACCTGCTAATCTCTTAAATTATCCAGTCATCATGAACAACAAGCCTTCTAAATAATTATACTAAAATGCAAGAACTGATTCCAACAGTATTTTCGAAGTGAAATTCTCCCAGAAAGAGGGGTTTTTTATCTGGTAAAAAGTTGCTCCACTGTTTCAATTTAGGCTTAACAATGTCTTTCTTTGAAACAGTTTACCTTGACCATTTTATTTTAAATAACATTATTTTTTTCCATAGTGTTAATATTGTAGGTAAGAAGAGCAGTAACCTACTGGGCAAGATGGGAGGTCTGTGTTATTTGAGTACAAAGTGACAACTCATTTTTTATAGATTTGAATGTTTCTTTTTTGAAGGACACAATGTATGTGAACCTGATGTACCTCTATTTCTGGTGTTTTCTACAGCCAATAATCACAATTTTCTACAACGTAAATGAATTATGTTCTCTAATATTGAGTTCAGTTTGTCTAACTGAAGGGAAACAAAACAATCAATGGCATTTGAATGATGACTCTTCATCACATATGAACTACAAATATGTCTTCAGAAATTTGCTCAGAACTTCTAAATCTAATGAAAATCTAAAATTCTTCTGAAGTGGCAAGAGGAAAAGCTTTTCATGGTCTCTTACATGAGATAGATATATGCTTGCAATGACTGCTATGGAATACATATTTCATCATCATCATCACTTTTAATGAAAGGGTAAGTCTGCTTTATTATCTTGACCTAAAGACAGAGCAAAAACATTTTGCTAATGACTGATTCTTTATATTTGTAATTAATGACTGATTATTTTCATTGTAATTAATCCCAAATGCTTATCAAGGTCAGTCCTCCCTTAATATCTCTACTATAAAACACTGCAATTCCATGAACTTCATTTTTCCTCTTTTTGGGACTCTTAATCAGCAAACAGTTGCACACTTGAGTTATTTTATCAGCAAACATCCATAATGTCACCATGGGCATATGATATTGAAGGTTTTTAAAGCCTCAGCACATTCTAATCTTTGCTGTATGAGAAATATTGCTTTCATTTAAGGATACTGCTGCAGATACAAACTAAGTTTGTATCCCTTACAAATGATAAGAGATGGTTTGGTTCCACAGTAAAATTCAGTTCCAGATTTCAAGGAAAGTCTAAGGAAGATGAAATATTTTACAATGTGAAATTTCTGGGGCCTGACTTGAGTGCTGGGTAGAAGTAGTAGTATTCATTTTGAGTGAATTGCCAACTGATTTCACTGTGATGTAACATAACAATGTGATTCTATTTTGACTGGATTGTCTAGACTTCATTTGAATCTCTTTGATTTGCCCTATTTAGTAACTGAGTTTTATTTTTTAATCAATACCAGAAAAATGAGAACTAAAGTCTTTATCTCACATTTTACAACATGATCTTTCTTTTTGCCAGCCTTTATATTTTCCCCCTTTTCAATTTATCCTTTTAAAATACCTTAAGAGAAAGTACTCTCTTTCCCAGTTTTACTTAGATGATACTACCTTCCAAATGAAAATTTTCACTGTATCTTAGTCAAAATTTGCCCTTGCTTTTTTTTTCTCCCCAAAGCAGTCACCTTTTTCCAAAATGTTATTTTAGCAGTTTGACCTTTAAATACTGTTTTTGACATCATTGTCCTTTCCCCTTAATCTTAGGAACTTTTATCAATCATGGTTTTCTGTGCATTCACCAAAATAAGGGGAAAAAAGTAGTTGAAATAAAAATGGCCCCACGTGGCTCCTGCTCTAGTTATCTAAGTCACCACTGTTGAGCTGATCCAAAGTTTGCGATGGGGTGATTCTGTGTAATGCCTAACACAAAGTTACTCTTATCCTTCAGAGAAGCCTACATCAATAACTCTGGTAATGCTGGAAATTACATGCATTTGTATTTCTCTGGACTTATCCAAAAGGCTTATTGTACTTGTGAAACTTACTGTTTGTATTTCAGCTATTTAAATAAACTTTAAAATAAGTTAGCTAGATAACATGTTCATTTACTCTTTCTCCTGAGTCCATATTTCCCACTTTTTCCTACTTAACACAAAAGGGGAGATAGTAATTTTGCATCTCTAACTGTATTATCTATAATATCTGTATTTGCTATATAATCTATGATACCTTCCATGTGTTCTTTTTTTTTCTCTGTCATGCAGGCTGAGAGAGAAGTATTTTAATTGTTTCAACTTAAGCTCTACTCATTTTATCTTTGTATAATTCCCAAGTACTTAATGTACACCTTTTCTATTTCTGTTTCTCATTCCTATTCAGTGATCTGAACTATCCAACTATATTACTGCAAAATGTTGACTTTCACAGTTCTTGGAGCAAAGAAGGAAGCTTCTGTTTGATTATGCAAAAGGGTCTGCCTCTGAGAAAGCCATGTCTGATACTCTTAAAACGTAGAGATCTGCTCTCTTTCTTCTAGCTAGTATGGTTTCAAACTGCAACCTTTTTTTTTTTTTTTTTAAAGGGGCATATTTATTTACTGTTTTTTTTAATCCCAAAGACTGACTGAGGTGAGGGTCTTTCACTGAAAGCCACATTTTTATACTTAACATCTATAGCAAATCTAATCATAAACAAGGTCACATCTGACTCAGAAATAACATTCTAAAGGTTTCACGCTATGTTTCAACAGAGGTTTGCCACTCTAAAATCTGGCTCTATAATATGTTTCATCTAATCAGTCATATTGGTTTTGACCAACAGTAAGAAAACGGATCTGATTATTCCATCTTTCAGTTATAATGAGGATATATAAACTAGTTTTACAACATGCTTAAAAGGAAGATGCAGGGGCTCAATCACTCCTAATGGACTTTTTACCCAAAGTAATTTGATTTCTGTTTGTTTGGTCTCAATCAAAATCCAATTATACACTGCATACAGTAAGACTACAGCTGTTTGAATTATGTATGTTTTTAATGTAAAGGAAAAATGTCTAGAACGTGAGGTCCATTGAACTTTCCCACTGAAGAATGACTAAGAATTACTGAGAGAGGACAATGGAAGTCAGAGTTTTAACACTTCATTGAAGCAAAAAGTTGTTTATTACTCTATTCACTTCTAAACGTGAACAAATACTACAACAAAGACATATTTTCTTGTCTATGGAAGGGAAAGAAACTTTATTCTTATTAAAGGTTGGCTAGACTGCTTCCTACTTAAGAAAGAAAATAAATCTGGAGGATGAAATGTTAAGCTGGTCCATATCTTTTGAAAGACTTCAGAGGAAAGATTGACTGTTAAACCAAATATAGCCCACTAAAAGAAAGAAAATATACTGTCCAATTGTTGTATAGTTTATTAAGATAGAGCAAGCCTGATAAATGACATTAAGACAGACCTTCTGATACAATCTTTAGATTTTTCTAAAGATTTATCACTGAGTTGTCTATTTTAGATACTAACTGTAAATATTTTACTGTAGGCTGGCTTGAAGAAGGCATAAGTTACAGCGATATGAAAAAAATGAAACATTCAATCAATTCTCTTTTGAAAATTAAGAAAATATGGACTGGATGAACAGATCATTGGGTGGGTTAAATGTTGGCTAGACGAGGAGGCTAAAAGGGTAGCAGTTGTTGGCTTAATATTTGGTTGGCAGCCAATAACAAATAAACAGCCCAAGGGTCAATGCTGTTATTCAATTCTTATCTGGATTATGAAATGGACTGCACACTCAGCACCTTTTCAGATGGTACTAAATTAGGATAAAAAATTGCCTTGCCAAGTTATAGAATTCAGTCCGTTGGGACCCTGATAAAGTTTGTAACTCAAACCAGCAGAAAATGTGGGAAGTTCAGTAATAAGAGATGTAAAATTCTGCAGATGAAGTAACAAAAGAATAAAAATCTCATGAATCTGTACAGCTGGGAAATAAATGACTGAATAAGAGGCATGCTGAGAAAGACCCAGGTTATTCACATTAACTACCAGGGTTCTGCCCTCATGAGCATGTCAAAATCATAATGGGTTGAAAGAGGAAGAGTGTGGTCAGCAGACTGAGGGAAGTTAATGTCTTCCATTCAGCACTGGGGAGGTCAGAAGTTTGTGCATCTACAACTCCAATTTAGTTTACTTGTCTTCAAATAGGTCAGACTGGAAAGAAACTTTTTCTATTGTAAGTTTCATTTCCCTTATTTTCTTCCTTTTTCTTCATTTTATCCCATTTTTCAAATCTGTGTGGGTTAAAATCCTGCTCACACAGGAATAAATACTATTCTTCATCCACAAAATAGAGAAAACTTTTAGATTGTGCAGGTTAATAGGCCACCAAACCCTCATGATATGTAAGGGTCACCCTACACCCACATTTCTGATGAATAAGGAGCCATACACGTGATCCATTGATTTCTATATGTCATCAGGACCCTTCAGGCATGTGTGAAATGGACACAACATGGGCTGATTATAAGATTTTTAAATGTATCTGCTGCTTTAAACTACATTGTCTTCCATACTTTTTTCAGAAAAAAAATGTATTTATATGTATATAAATATTTATCAATTTTATATATTATATTTTATATATTATATATTTTATTTTTGCTTTATGTGTTTTTATTTATTTTATATATTCTATTAATATATATTTATACTTATTTGTATATTATTGATATATATATATTTATATAACTTTAATTGCTTTAATGTACTCTTCTAGAGAACACACAAAGGTTTTCAGCAGAGAATTACTATCAGGTGAATACTAATGCTGAGTGCTAAAGCCTCCTACTGACCAGCAATATAACTGGTTCCAAAAATTCTATATTAGTTCACCTATCAAAGCATGAAAGAAAGAAGGAAGAATTTGGGACTAGCTTTTTAAAAAACTGTGTTTTTTAAACATGAGTAAGGTGAAAGCAGATACTACAGAACTAGTGACTTATTCAGAGATTCAGGCAAAGTGTCTAAGTGTTTTCCTGGAGCTCAGAACCTTGTAACATTGCTTGTAAATTAACAAGTACTGACCAGGTGAAAATGGCTCTATTCATTTTTTCCTCAGTGGATTTTTAGCAGCAGTAAATGCTGCAATCCAGTCAAGCCTCCAAAGGGTAGAGGCAGTCTCACAGAAAAGGCAAGAAATACAGAATTATCCAGGTGTTATTCTCCCCTGTTTTTCTTAGATATTCTTTGACTGCAGTCATATAGTGGTTTTGTAAAATACTCTATTGTCAGGTTAGATTTTAGTTGATGACCATTCTCACCTTGTAAGTGATGTGCAGTAATTTATACTTAATAAAAACCTGTAGTGACTACCCTAATACTGAAGACACCAGAGTAGTGGAACACAGAAACACTGTGCTACTGCAAATGTCATAATAAGGTAGCTACTGAGAAAGGTTACCACTGAAAGGAACAACCAGTACACCTGCACTAAATTGTTTCAGATTCNAGTTAGCTAGATAACATGTTCATTTACTCTTTCTCCTGAGTCCATATTTCCCACTTTTTCCTACTTAACACAAAAGGGGAGATAGTAATTTTGCATCTCTAACTGTATTATCTATAATATCTGTATTTGCTATATAATCTATGATACCTTCCATGTGTTCTTTTTTTTTCTCTGTCATGCAGGCTGAGAGAGAAGTATTTTAATTGTTTCAACTTAAGCTCTACTCATTTTATCTTTGTATAATTCCCAAGTACTTAATGTACACCTTTTCTATTTCTGTTTCTCATTCCTATTCAGTGATCTGAACTATCCAACTATATTACTGCAAAATGTTGACTTTCACAGTTCTTGGAGCAAAGAAGGAAGCTTCTGTTTGATTATGCAAAAGGGTCTGCCTCTGAGAAAGCCATGTCTGATACTCTTAAAACGTAGAGATCTGCTCTCTTTCTTCTAGCTAGTATGGTTTCAAACTGCAACCTTTTTTTTTTTTTTTTTAAAGGGGCATATTTATTTACTGTTTTTTTTAATCCCAAAGACTGACTGAGGTGAGGGTCTTTCACTGAAAGCCACATTTTTATACTTAACATCTATAGCAAATCTAATCATAAACAAGGTCACATCTGACTCAGAAATAACATTCTAAAGGTTTCACGCTATGTTTCAACAGAGGTTTGCCACTCTAAAATCTGGCTCTATAATATGTTTCATCTAATCAGTCATATTGGTTTTGACCAACAGTAAGAAAACGGATCTGATTATTCCATCTTTCAGTTATAATGAGGATATATAAACTAGTTTTACAACATGCTTAAAAGGAAGATGCAGGGGCTCAATCACTCCTAATGGACTTTTTACCCAAAGTAATTTGATTTCTGTTTGTTTGGTCTCAATCAAAATCCAATTATACACTGCATACAGTAAGACTACAGCTGTTTGAATTATGTATGTTTTTAATGTAAAGGAAAAATGTCTAGAACGTGAGGTCCATTGAACTTTCCCACTGAAGAATGACTAAGAATTACTGAGAGAGGACAATGGAAGTCAGAGTTTTAACACTTCATTGAAGCAAAAAGTTGTTTATTACTCTATTCACTTCTAAACGTGAACAAATACTACAACAAAGACATATTTTCTTGTCTATGGAAGGGAAAGAAACTTTATTCTTATTAAAGGTTGGCTAGACTGCTTCCTACTTAAGAAAGAAAATAAATCTGGAGGATGAAATGTTAAGCTGGTCCATATCTTTTGAAAGACTTCAGAGGAAAGATTGACTGTTAAACCAAATATAGCCCACTAAAAGAAAGAAAATATACTGTCCAATTGTTGTATAGTTTATTAAGATAGAGCAAGCCTGATAAATGACATTAAGACAGACCTTCTGATACAATCTTTAGATTTTTCTAAAGATTTATCACTGAGTTGTCTATTTTAGATACTAACTGTAAATATTTTACTGTAGGCTGGCTTGAAGAAGGCATAAGTTACAGCGATATGAAAAAAATGAAACATTCAATCAATTCTCTTTTGAAAATTAAGAAAATATGGACTGGATGAACAGATCATTGGGTGGGTTAAATGTTGGCTAGACGAGGAGGCTAAAAGGGTAGCAGTTGTTGGCTTAATATTTGGTTGGCAGCCAATAACAAATAAACAGCCCAAGGGTCAATGCTGTTATTCAATTCTTATCTGGATTATGAAATGGACTGCACACTCAGCACCTTTTCAGATGGTACTAAATTAGGATAAAAAATTGCCTTGCCAAGTTATAGAATTCAGTCCGTTGGGACCCTGATAAAGTTTGTAACTCAAACCAGCAGAAAATGTGGGAAGTTCAGTAATAAGAGATGTAAAATTCTGCAGATGAAGTAACAAAAGAATAAAAATCTCATGAATCTGTACAGCTGGGAAATAAATGACTGAATAAGAGGCATGCTGAGAAAGACCCAGGTTATTCACATTAACTACCAGGGTTCTGCCCTCATGAGCATGTCAAAATCATAATGGGTTGAAAGAGGAAGAGTGTGGTCAGCAGACTGAGGGAAGTTAATGTCTTCCATTCAGCACTGGGGAGGTCAGAAGTTTGTGCATCTACAACTCCAATTTAGTTTACTTGTCTTCAAATAGGTCAGACTGGAAAGAAACTTTTTCTATTGTAAGTTTCATTTCCCTTATTTTCTTCCTTTTTCTTCATTTTATCCCATTTTTCAAATCTGTGTGGGTTAAAATCCTGCTCACACAGGAATAAATACTATTCTTCATCCACAAAATAGAGAAAACTTTTAGATTGTGCAGGTTAATAGGCCACCAAACCCTCATGATATGTAAGGGTCACCCTACACCCACATTTCTGATGAATAAGGAGCCATACACGTGATCCATTGATTTCTATATGTCATCAGGACCCTTCAGGCATGTGTGAAATGGACACAACATGGGCTGATTATAAGATTTTTAAATGTATCTGCTGCTTTAAACTACATTGTCTTCCATACTTTTTTCAGAAAAAAAATGTATTTATATGTATATAAATATTTATCAATTTTATATATTATATTTTATATATTATATATTTTATTTTTGCTTTATGTGTTTTTATTTATTTTATATATTCTATTAATATATATTTATACTTATTTGTATATTATTGATATATATATATTTATATAACTTTAATTGCTTTAATGTACTCTTCTAGAGAACACACAAAGGTTTTCAGCAGAGAATTACTATCAGGTGAATACTAATGCTGAGTGCTAAAGCCTCCTACTGACCAGCAATATAACTGGTTCCAAAAATTCTATATTAGTTCACCTATCAAAGCATGAAAGAAAGAAGGAAGAATTTGGGACTAGCTTTTTAAAAAACTGTGTTTTTTAAACATGAGTAAGGTGAAAGCAGATACTACAGAACTAGTGACTTATTCAGAGATTCAGGCAAAGTGTCTAAGTGTTTTCCTGGAGCTCAGAACCTTGTAACATTGCTTGTAAATTAACAAGTACTGACCAGGTGAAAATGGCTCTATTCATTTTTTCCTCAGTGGATTTTTAGCAGCAGTAAATGCTGCAATCCAGTCAAGCCTCCAAAGGGTAGAGGCAGTCTCACAGAAAAGGCAAGAAATACAGAATTATCCAGGTGTTATTCTCCCCTGTTTTTCTTAGATATTCTTTGACTGCAGTCATATAGTGGTTTTGTAAAATACTCTATTGTCAGGTTAGATTTTAGTTGATGACCATTCTCACCTTGTAAGTGATGTGCAGTAATTTATACTTAATAAAAACCTGTAGTGACTACCCTAATACTGAAGACACCAGAGTAGTGGAACACAGAAACACTGTGCTACTGCAAATGTCATAATAAGGTAGCTACTGAGAAAGGTTACCACTGAAAGGAACAACCAGTACACCTGCACTAAATTGTTTCAGATTCCTGAGTATAAAGCAGCACTAAAATTACATTTTCAAGTACTAGTTTTGGCTGAGACATCTTGGCAGAAGTCCATTTCAGTTAAAAATTTACTGCTAATAATTGCTGAACTAGGAAGGACTGATATTTTTCATACTGCTTCTGTTTCAACATTCCCTTGCTGTCAGCACTAGCCTTTGTGCTGTTCTAAGGCAATTCCACATTGGGGAGACTGAGGCAAACCACTCAGTCATCAGCTAAAATAGTGCCACAGAGTTCTTGGGATTTGGCCCACACAGTATAATAACTCCTCCACCTGCCTAAAATTTCACATGGATTTTTTTACTAAGCAAACCCTTACACTTAAGTGCTCCCTAGTATTGATTGCTGTTCTGTGGTTTTGCATAAGCAGTCTGGTGCAGTGTATTCACGTAATAATGTGATGAAAGCATATGAAGAGATTACTTTGATTCTTTTCCTTGAAGTTCCTTTTTTCGACCATCAGATACTGACAGAGAAGAGAAATATGGAAAAAAGTCAGAGAAATTTAGATGCAAGTACTTATCTTGACATTTAAGGAACCAGTTATCTGCTAATTCCCAGTCAGAAAGGGTTTGTATTGTAAATGAAGTGTTTCTCCATGCTATTTTTAAAGGTATAACCAAGAAAAAAGTTTCAATTATTTTTATTGCAGACCTTCTTCCCCAACATAAATTCTCTTTTAAATAACCAAGTAAATAAGCACATGTATCCCCAATCCTTCTTTACAGATAATTTTTGACTTTGTCTTCCTTTCCTTCTACATCAACCTTTGTAGTGATGTACAAAGGCTTCTATTCAGCAGTGTTCAGGGTGGTTTGCAGGGTTCAAATTCAGCTGTATCTTTTTGCAGCATAGTGCCCACTTTGAATCAGTGTAAAAAAGCGACTGTTATGTCTCTGATTCAGGATGCTGTACCCTGACGTTCAGTTCTGTCATCAGTCTATGACCTCTTGAAAATGTTACGGCTTCTCAAAGGTATGTCATGTTAAATGCCAGCATTTCAGATTTGCTTTTCTCAGATGCATTAGCCTGACTTTTCCAAGGTAAATTTCCCTTTGTTTTTCTCAGCCTGTGCATTTATAATAGCTTTTGAAGTATTATTTATTTTTTTCAGATGGTGTTTGTTCTTCATTTTGCTTTTACTTTATTTATGAATTTTATTAATGTGATTAGCTTTGATTGATTGACAGTTAAAACTACCTGCAGAAAGAAAAGTCAGAGCTGTGTCCTAGTTTAATATATGATTGCCATCTGAGTATATGACAGCTAGCTGAATAGTGAGCTCCAAAAGACATCTGGAAGATTTGAAAACACCAGTATCTCCATTTAAGAGGATGAAAAATAAGCTAGTATAAAGATTTAGGGAATTTTTGACAGCCTTGATGGGTGCCACGGCATGTAACTATAACGTGGCTAGTATCCAGAGTCATATCCAGAGTCACTGTGACTGTATGGAGTATAAATGGTGATGTTTTTGAAGCAAGGAGCTGCAAGTGACCTTTGTGAGGCAGGCCATGAAGTGCCCCATGCTTATTTCAACCCAGTCTAATGCTGGGCTGAGCAGCTCATCACCTGCAAAGACTGCAGCCTGACACGGAACACTGTGGTGAATTTTTAAGGAAGAGCAGCAGTCCCAGGGGACTGCTGAGGCTCTGGATGTTGTGGAGACATGCAGAAGGATACAATTTTAGGAAGACATGGTAGAAAAAATGCTAAGGAGGGCACAGCTAAGGGCAAGGCTGGAGATACTGTCCTGGAAAGAGGTAACCCATATTGTCTTAGGGACACCTCTTGGGTTAGGGACTCTGGCTGTGACCCTTGTCAGGGAAGGAACACTCCTAAGGGACTTCAGCCTTTGGAGGACACGTGTTAAGGCATAGAGACTGCTGAGGAACTGAGGCCATGGGTGACCCATGCTGTGACTCACACCCTGAAGGGCTGCAGCTGTGGATGACCCACACTGAGGCAGAGACACCTCTGAAACCACTAGACTGTCGACAGCACATGTCAGAGCAGTGGAAAATGAAGAAGCCCAAAGCAGTGGAAGAGGCAGAGGCATGAAGCAGTAGATAAAAAGCAATACATGCCAACCCTCCTGTGCTGCNAAGTCAGAGAAATTTAGATGCAAGTACTTATCTTGACATTTAAGGAACCAGTTATCTGCTAATTCCCAGTCAGAAAGGGTTTGTATTGTAAATGAAGTGTTTCTCCATGCTATTTTTAAAGGTATAACCAAGAAAAAAGTTTCAATTATTTTTATTGCAGACCTTCTTCCCCAACATAAATTCTCTTTTAAATAACCAAGTAAATAAGCACATGTATCCCCAATCCTTCTTTACAGATAATTTTTGACTTTGTCTTCCTTTCCTTCTACATCAACCTTTGTAGTGATGTACAAAGGCTTCTATTCAGCAGTGTTCAGGGTGGTTTGCAGGGTTCAAATTCAGCTGTATCTTTTTGCAGCATAGTGCCCACTTTGAATCAGTGTAAAAAAGCGACTGTTATGTCTCTGATTCAGGATGCTGTACCCTGACGTTCAGTTCTGTCATCAGTCTATGACCTCTTGAAAATGTTACGGCTTCTCAAAGGTATGTCATGTTAAATGCCAGCATTTCAGATTTGCTTTTCTCAGATGCATTAGCCTGACTTTTCCAAGGTAAATTTCCCTTTGTTTTTCTCAGCCTGTGCATTTATAATAGCTTTTGAAGTATTATTTATTTTTTTCAGATGGTGTTTGTTCTTCATTTTGCTTTTACTTTATTTATGAATTTTATTAATGTGATTAGCTTTGATTGATTGACAGTTAAAACTACCTGCAGAAAGAAAAGTCAGAGCTGTGTCCTAGTTTAATATATGATTGCCATCTGAGTATATGACAGCTAGCTGAATAGTGAGCTCCAAAAGACATCTGGAAGATTTGAAAACACCAGTATCTCCATTTAAGAGGATGAAAAATAAGCTAGTATAAAGATTTAGGGAATTTTTGACAGCCTTGATGGGTGCCACGGCATGTAACTATAACGTGGCTAGTATCCAGAGTCATATCCAGAGTCACTGTGACTGTATGGAGTATAAATGGTGATGTTTTTGAAGCAAGGAGCTGCAAGTGACCTTTGTGAGGCAGGCCATGAAGTGCCCCATGCTTATTTCAACCCAGTCTAATGCTGGGCTGAGCAGCTCATCACCTGCAAAGACTGCAGCCTGACACGGAACACTGTGGTGAATTTTTAAGGAAGAGCAGCAGTCCCAGGGGACTGCTGAGGCTCTGGATGTTGTGGAGACATGCAGAAGGATACAATTTTAGGAAGACATGGTAGAAAAAATGCTAAGGAGGGCACAGCTAAGGGCAAGGCTGGAGATACTGTCCTGGAAAGAGGTAACCCATATTGTCTTAGGGACACCTCTTGGGTTAGGGACTCTGGCTGTGACCCTTGTCAGGGAAGGAACACTCCTAAGGGACTTCAGCCTTTGGAGGACACGTGTTAAGGCATAGAGACTGCTGAGGAACTGAGGCCATGGGTGACCCATGCTGTGACTCACACCCTGAAGGGCTGCAGCTGTGGATGACCCACACTGAGGCAGAGACACCTCTGAAACCACTAGACTGTCGACAGCACATGTCAGAGCAGTGGAAAATGAAGAAGCCCAAAGCAGTGGAAGAGGCAGAGGCATGAAGCAGCAGATAAAAAGCAATACATGCCAANTTCAGCAGGTAGGAAACCCTCACTTGTGTTCTCCAGATGTAGCATTTATCTAAAGGCTGGGAATGATAGGGAAAACCGGTTTGCACAGTGTGTGGGTTCATGTCAGAGCAGTGGAAAATGAAGAAGCCCAAAGCAGTGGAAGAGGCAGAGGCATGAAGCAGCAGATAAAAAGCAATACATGCCAACCCTCCTGTGCTGCCTGTGTTTGCACCATATGAATAGGATAGGATAGATTGTGTGTAGTCCATGTCAAACATGAGAGAAAATTTGACTAGGAAGGGGCGAAAAAGTAAGTTATGTTTTATGTTGGGTCATCCCACCCCAGTACCCAAATCAATGATGAGAACATTGTGTTAATGAATGATACATTAAAAGAAATAAAATTACAAAGTTGATGCTGTTTTGTTCATGCAGATGTTGGATATAGTGCAGAATTGTCTGAGAAGGGAAGGGAAAAGACATAGGCTGAGTGGGAATCTCGCTAAGTGATTGGTTGGAATTTGGAAGGGGGAAAATGCTGTGCTTAAAACATTCATCATGGCAAAAATTAAGGCATGTTGGTAAGGGGCTTCCTTTTTCAGTGAAGAATCCTTGTACCAAGTAGCATCCTGCTATTTAGTATTAGAAAACTACTATTACTAGTACTTAGTATTAGCTGCTTAGTATTGCAGAAGTGGAGTACAAAGGGTGCAAACTGAGACTCGGTTTTGCTTCTCTTTTTGTAAATGACTTCTCATACTAACAAGGAGCTTTTTTATTTGTGCATTCTAATAGATTCAAAATAAATTCTACACTAAATCCTGAGCAAATAAATTGTGGTACTGACCATATCTAGAGTCATGCAGGAATATATTAAGGAAATAAAAAAATGACTAATATAACATTCCAACGGAGTGCGACATAGTTTTATGCTATAAATTTTCCTGATTAAGAAGCACAGTGAACAGTGTTGAATGAAACAAAGAAACTTTTTTTTTCTTTCCTCATAGTGCTTTGGAATGACTTGATTCATAAACACAGAAGTTCTGAGTAGAGCCTAAGAGCCGCTCTTTTGAAAATAACTACGTGTGGCTTTAAAATGCCCCATTCACTTTTTTCTTGCAGGCAGTGTTCTGCATGGCCTCTGAAAGCTCTACATAATAAAATTAGGACGAAAAAAATATAAATGAAGCTGCTAGATTCATTAAATAGCAAATGGAAAGACAGCTGCCAGGTTGATATATAAGTCCTCTGTGTGATTTGCAAGTAGAATGCTGTTAGTATATTAGCTCCTAAGTGTTTCAGTGTCATGTATCTAAAAACTGTAATGCAGAAGGCAAAAAACCACATTTATTGTGAAACAATAATATCAAAAGGAAAATACACTTAATCTTCCACTTCAACAAACCTCACAATTCATCTTCTCTGGAAATGCTGCAATAGTTGTATTAACTTCTCTCAACTGTTTGAGTCTCTAAAATTGTCATTTCTGGAATACCAAATTTTCACTGTTTTAATGCACAATATTTGAAGGTTTGTCTTTTTTTTTCATTTTCAGAAAATGCACTCATATAAGCTTCCCATTGCTAACCAAGACCATATTTGATATTAGCAAATGTAAAGGACTTGCTCTACAGTGAGTGCTGTACTTCCAAGATGATTTTGAGCCTATTGAGCACATCAGTACTGTAACTTTTGGTTATCCTCTGTTTTCTTTCCTATGATCCCAGAGAGGGAATATGAAACTCCTGCAGCATGCAGAACCCCCAAGCCTTCCCAGAGGCATAGTATTCCATTAGTACAACACCACAAGGTTTGGATACCTGCAGGGAGGGATGGAAAGACTTTCAGCTCTCCCAGTGGTCCTGCTTCAATGGCATGCAGGCAAGCTAGGGGTCACAATGTTCTACCTAAGCACTGACTAAACACAGCCATACCTGCTCTTGACAATTTACTGTCTATATAATACAGTGATGATGTAGTTCTAGTTGCATCAAGCTGCATCTGTTAAACAGAAACTGTGAAATGTGCTCTGTGAATATGATGGGAAAACATGGTCAGGATTAATGAAAAAGAAATGGGATTCTTTTGTTGATTTAGAGGTATTTATAACTGAAAAAAGAAAATAGCATTGAATATATGATGATGATATGCATTGCTGACCAGCAAGTTTTCTTACATGACTGATGTGGTGGTCTTGGGGATGAAAGCACAGAGACAGCCATTCATACAGCTTCAGGGAATAGTGGGTGATAACTATTGAATGATTAGTTTTAATCTAGTTTTGGTTCTAGTCCAGCAGCCTTCAGAAGAAAATCACGCAAAAATATTGGGTTTAGAGCAAAGTTCTGTCATCTCTGCTTTCTTTCTCAACATTGTAAAGAAAGTATTTGATTGNTGACCCTGGCTGGATGCCACCAAAATTGCTCTATCACGGCCCTCCACGAGTGGACAAAAGGGAGAAAATATAACAAAAGGTTCATAAGTTGAGATAAGAACAGGGACAGATCACTCATTGCTTTCTGTCACAGGTAAAACAGACTTGACTTGGGGAAATTAATTGAATTTATTACCAATCAAAATCAGAGCTGGATAAAGAGAAATAAAACAAATCCTGAAAACTCACAGGTTGTTTCTGCCACAGCTGAGGGAGACGAGTCCTTCCCCAGCTCTAGTGTGGAGCTCCTCCCAGAGAAGACAGTCCTCCATGAACTTCTCCAATGTCAGTCCTTCCCACGGGCAGCAGCTCATCATGAACTGCTCCAATGTGTTTCCCTTTCCACAAGGTGCAGTCCATCAAGGATAGGCAATGTGGGCTCCACACAGGATCACAAGTCTACCAGCAGACCTGGTCCAGCATGGGCTTCTCTCTCTGCAGAGCACAGGCCCCTGCCAGGACTCTGCTTCAGCGTGGGTGTCCCCTGGGGACAGCTTCCTCTCAGGTCACAGTCACCTGCTCTTGTCTGGCTCTCCTCCATGGGCTGTAGGTGGATCTCTGCATTTTTGTGGTCCTCCATGCAAGGGCACAGCTGCTACACCAGAGTCTTCACCATGGGCTACAGGGAAATCTCATTTCTGGTACCTGAAGTACCCCTGCCACCTCCTTCTCCACTGAACTTGGTGTCTGCAGAGTTGTTCCTCTCACATATGCTCACTCCCCTACTCTCTTAGTGCAATCACATCTGTGCAATATTTTTTCCTTAATAAATTTATTATCACAGACATGTTACTACCTTCTCTGATGGGCTCAGCCTTGGCCAGTGGCAGGTCTGCCCTGGAGTCGGCTGGCATTGGCTCTGTCAGACATGGGGGAAGTTTCTAGAAACTTCTCATAGAAGCCACCCTGTAGTCCCTCCGGCTACCAAACCCTAGCCACTCAAATCCAATAAACAGAGATACTTAAGCTGAGAATGTCTCCAAAGCTTTTTCTATTTTAGCTAAAATAAACTGAGACTTTTTTTGGCACTTTGAAAAGGACAAGAGATGAATGAACCCAGTGCAAAAGTCCCATCTGGAAATGGAAAGTAATGCTGATCTTATCTGGCTGCTTTTCTGTCTATTGTCTATATAAATGAGCTCAAAACCAAGTGTTGTGGTGAAGCAGCATTTAGATATCCTAGCTCTGATCTTCAAGACTATTTGGATTCTAGTTTACTAAGATTATTCAAGCTTAAAAATATAAATGATTTTATAAAAGCCTGTCAGGAAGCGAACCTTGTAAAATGCCCCTTTTTTCTCCCTAGTGCCTATGTTTTTTAGTTCGCATTCAATAGACCGTCTCTGAGAAAAATGTGGCATCATTGTGCAGCATGTCACCAAAGAACAGGACATTTCATGATTTGTTAAATTGCCAGGCTAGGAGCTCAAATCCTGGTAGCTTTAAATAATTTTAATAAGATAAACTTTCTTTAAAATAACTCTTAAAATCAGGATGAATTTTTTTAGGTCATTCTGTTATCTGAGGTAACTGCAGATTGTGGATTGTGAGAGTATGAAGTCATATAAACCAGCAGAGCACCAGCTCTTTTAAATGATAGGAAAATTTGTGACTTTGAGTAAGTTTTCTTAACAGCTATGCTTCAGTCCTTGTTCTACTTGAAGGTAATGGAGTATAAAATAATCTCCCATGGAGAACTGACCCTGTGAAATGGCAGCAGATGAAAGTGACAGTTTTTAAAACCACTGAAGCACAGACACTAGTGCAATTTGAGGACTGACACTGACATATCGTTCAAGGAAGAAAGAGAAGCAAGTTTAGATTATTGCATAATGAAAATTGGGAATAAATAAGCTTGAGCATCACATTTCAGTAATAAAAATTTTGAAATGAATTCTTTTTTTTCTTCTCATTGGGAAATCTGCTGACATGTTTGAGCCATGGAATAAATATGGATGTCAAGATAGTCTGCACTTCTGGAAATGGAATCTTATAGTCTTCTGCGGTGAAACCCCTGAGCTAGGATTCCTATCTGCACCTTGTTCTTACCTCAGTTACATTTGATTTGCATTTGGATTTTAGCACCTTGTAGCAAATTATCAGTCCTTTTCACCTTATCTTTCATCAAGAAGTCTCAAGAAGGATAGAAAATTTATTTTGAAATAAACCTGTGAGGTTTTTACATAAATCACTGTCAAAAAGATACTTGTTTCAGTTAAGCTAGAAAACCCCAAAACCTTATTCCTTATTCGAGAGTAAAGCAAACTCCTTTCTACAATTCTGCTACATTTTAAGCTGCTACATTATTGAGAAATATTGTAAATTATATTGAGAAATATTGTAAATTATATTCTTCCACCTGAAATCAAGTCTATGAATTCCTTATAGGAGGATAGCTCTACTTTAATACTATTTCTTGAGTACTTTCTAAGCTTGCTGTAGACTGTGGTACAGAATTCCTGACTAGAATTGTATTTTTTTTGTTTAATACATTTTGATACACTTTTTGCTCATAAATAAATCAATTGATTTTTTAACCCATCTCAGCTATTAACACGCACAACATTCTAAACAGTAAGCGCTACAATTGAATTGTATTTATACATATATTTTTCTTCATACAAATACCTGACTATTTCATTTGATGGCCCTTCATTTTTTCATAGTGGGAAATGGTAAATTCTCTAAACAAGTAAGTTTTTCTACTTTTTCTCCTTCTCATTAATTATTAAATAAAACTGTTTTGTCACCCACAAAATTTTCACATTTTTAAGCTTATAGTTGATTGACTTTGTCCTTATCTGGAAGTTTAAAACTTTTGCCTATTTGTAGTTTTTCTTTATGTTTTTCCCTATTATACCCTGCCAGTTATCATCTGTAGAAAATAAAATGCTCAATTTCAAAATATTTACCCAGCAGCCAAATTATGTTTTCTGCTTCTTTTTTTTTTTCATCTCCTCTTCTAATAATTCTGGGTGGCTTTTTCAATCAATGATGAACATCAAAATTTTTAAGGAACTATTCACCATAAATGTATTGAGTTATATTTACTTCAACTTTATTTTTGTCTGGATACAGTTACATTTGTTTTACTCTGTGTATTATTTCACATTGAGCCTTATAGAATCATAGAATGTTAGTAGTTGCAAGGGACCTCAAAGATCACCCTGTTCCACACCCTTTCCATGGGCAGGGACACCTTCTACCAGGTCAGGCTGTTCAAACCCCCATCCAACTTTGAGCATCTCCAGCTGATGAGGCAAACACAACTTTTCTGGGCAACCTGTTACCCTGCCTCATTCCATCAAGTAGTCTTTGAGTTTTGTGAAATTCTCATGCAGCTCTTATGAGTCAGATTTATTTTTTCTATATCTGTAATGTCAACAAACCTTGTCATTTCACTATTCTCTCTGTTCACTCTATTAGATGCTAATGCATTGAGGAGTACAAGTCCCCACACAAATCTCTGAATATTTCCTCTCTCTAACCATGAGACAAATTTTAGTAGCACTTAATTAGTTAATTACATAGAATTTAGCTAGTAAAATACATATATAATTGAAATTTCCATGATTTAATAAAGCTCATTTAAAGATCTTGACTAGCCATAATATTGCTGACTTGTTGGTTCTCAGTCTTTCAGTTTGTTTTAATGTCTGTTCTATGCTTGGAAATATTTTCCCAAACTAATTTCTTTGAAAATATCTAGCTGAAGAACTTCCTAAGTCTCTCTATATAATAAATAAAAGATTTTTCATCATGATAAATTGATGAGTTGTATGACATGTAGTATTTTAATTTTATTTTCTCCTCACATATAATAATACATTTCTCATTGTCTGTTTTTTACTTCCAGGACTCTGCACGAATTTTATTTAGAAGGTTCTAATACAGAACTTAATTTATGTTGGTTTGGAAGAGGAGTGCTTGAGCTAAAAATCAGTCTCAAGGCCATTTCCAAAAGGCACATACTACCTGTTATGATGACAATGTAAAATATACAGATTTCTCTTCTCTATGACCTCAGAACACTAACATATTTTTATGTGGGCAACTAAATAACTTTCAGCTGGTAATGATTTTCAGCCATTAGTGACCTGGACTGAATCTGAACTTGTGACCGGTATGTGTACTCTGGATTCTTATTCATAACTGTAAAGCCCCTCTGATCAAGACTTCCTCTCTTTCATTTTGCCATTCTTTTTCACAAAGAGGAGTTTAGTCTGATATTCTGCTTCCTTATTCTATGGTTACAATTCAATAGACCTGAATCACAGCCTTATGTGAGACATAATTTTTAAATTATTTTTTATTACCTTTCCTGAGAATAGCCTATATCAGGAATCAAATAATAAGAGAGGTCATGGCTGAGGATTGGGCTGCATAATACTGAGCACTTATATAGCACTTTACATGCTCAAAGATCTGCACAAATATTATCTAAATAAAACAAATGTGTCTCATTAAGAAATCTGTTCATGTGTACTCTGACGAGACAAACAAGCATGCAAAAATGCATGACAAATTACTTAAATATTTCTCCTTTGCACAGGGAGCTGTGCCTGAAATGTGATTCATCTTTTTTACAATAGAATGTTTGTTTCTTTTTCATTAGTAGAGTGAATAGACATAATTTAAGGTGTCCCTTCAGGGTGGGTGAATATGTTTTGTGAAAAAAAAAACTTTGGATTTTATGACAAATATTCTGCATGGCATTATTATTATGTGAATTAGCAAAGGAAACTTCAGCTTTAGCATTTAGCAGTGTGCGGTAAAGAATTTTAATTTCCGTATTTTAAAGGTTAAGTGTTCCTTCAAGCCTACTTGTTACCATTTCCAAACAGAATAAATAGGGAACTTCCTCTAAGAAAGCTACTGGTTCATTTTATAAATATTTTAATAGAAATATGTTGCTTTCACATTCCTATCCCTAAGTGAGCAGTCAAGAATGAATATAAACAACTTATTTTTATATAAGGTGGAGATTTTTCAATTCTAAGCAATTTTTTTTAATTGAATGAAGCATTCAAGCAAATCTTGGGCAAATATATAAATCATTGGTCAAGATGTATATGAGGATTGCTGAGGAATTTTTTACACCTAAACTATTTATTAAAGCTCCATACTCGCCAGCTCTCTGAGGCTGACATTATGGTACTACTCATATAAAATACCAAGCAAGGGAAAATATGTATATCCATAAGAAATTCAAATAATCTTCAGAAATCAATTTTCTTCTTCTTTTTATGTGCCAGTCCCTTCCTCTGGTAGGCAGGGCCACTCAGACTTTTGAGAAATCAAGTTTATTTTGATAGATAATACATTGCTGAGTGACACACTGCAATTAAAATCATGATAGAATAGTGTGAGCAATTTTTTTACTGGTCTACTTCTCTGGATAATCTTAGGCTCTCAGTTGATGACTTGGGCAGGACCATTGCAGCTCTTTCCCTAGCAGATGTCATTACCCTTGCTGAACTTCCATGCCTTTCCACACATTCGGTTATACTTAGAATTCACTTTGTGTGCCCTTGACCCCTTTTTTTCTCATACAGATCCTGTACTTTCCTTACTGGCACAATATTTTGAAGTCTTTCTTCCTTCCTGCTTTTGCACTACTTCCTCCTGGAAGGTAACAGCTGTCTGCATAAACAGAACTAAAACACAGCCTTTGTATGCGACTGGAAATACATGGGAAACCAAAACACTACTTAGCTCCTGGACATTTTGGGCCACATCTGCACAGCTTGGTATTGACAGTCATCCCTCACTCCACCCATTCTACTGCACAATTTGTTACAAAACATTTCAGGCATTCCTGCATGGAACTGAGACAACTGTCTTTGCACAGCAGTGTTGGCTCAGAGGGCAGAAGGAAACCCACAGCACTGTCTTCACTTGATCACACAGGTGAACATTTCTAGGGCTTTGCTAAACACTGAGGATGCTAAAATACCCTGCAATGACTGCCCTTATTTCCCTCATTAAAAGCAAGCAAGCAAACATACAAACACAGCATTAATTGAAAGGAATTATTAAATAGAAGACTTAATCCAGTAGGATATTATTCTGGTGATTGACTTTTATTCTTTACCAGCTTGGAAATATTTTTGAGAAATTCCTGTTTAAAAATTGAGCTGATCCCACAAAGACAATAGAGTGCAGGTTCCAAAGATTTAAGGTTTGTATTATATTTACATATTTTATGTGAAAATGTGTTCTCTTTATCTTTACGCATAATTTAGGGAGTTGGGCATAAAAAAAAGGCCACCTTTTTAATGTATTTTTCAATAAATTCTTTTCGTTAGTAATTTTAAAACTGAATTTTGGGGCTCTATTGTTTTATTTTGCCTAAGTTCTCATATATGAGCACCTGTGATTGTAGCAACCACGTGTGACAACCCAGAACTTTAATTTTCTGTTAAAAATATAGACTAGTTCATCTTTTCAGTTTTTATACCATACAGCCTTGGAAAACAGACTTGAGATCTCACATGATAGCTGAAGGGAAAACTTATGGGATATGATCATACATAAAGGTTCAAACAATCTTCCTTTTGAACACAAGTGATATACTATGCAAGTAGCAGATGCATTGTAAATATGCCCTTTAATTTTTCACTTCTAAGCTATAATCTGTGAATTGGAGGACAGTTCATTCCAGAGGAAATTAAAAATTCACTTATACCAGTCACAACCCCAATGGAATAAAACAAATCTTAGCAGACAAGAAATCAAATAATTCAGTATGAAATAACGAATCTAAATCAGGAGATGACACTGAAGAGATCAAGAAAAATACACACGTAAAATATTTCAGAAGCAGGACAGGTTACAGGTGAACAAATAAAGTCTCAGGAAAGTGGCCAAGCATTGGAAAGGGAAATACAAATTGACTAAATTTGAAGAAATTACAGAATTCAAGTTTGATTTTTATCAGATGGAAATTAATGTTGAAACTACCAGAGATAGTCTGAATAAGAGTAGTAGGACTGTAAGGTAAAACTTGTAAAGGACTTCTTCTAGCAGTGCAATAGCACAATAAAGAGAAATCCATAACTTGTGCTCAGAAACTTCACACCAAACAAAACTTCCTTACTGAGCAGAATTTGACTGTTTGAAAATAAAGGCAAATTTTGTTCCAGCACAGGTTTTTTATCTCTAAATACCAACTTCATAAGCCCCCGGTTGTATCTGCCCTTGTTGACCTTTCCAATTTTCAGTAATTTTTCTAAGGCTGTATTTACTTATCTGATGCTTGCTTATAGCCATGTTCACTTGTATTCTTAATCTTTTTCTTGTCACCTCTTAGTTTAATTTATTATTTCCTAATTATTTGTCTGATTAACTATAGAATAGAATCACAGAAAGTTTTGTGTTGGAAAAGACCTTAAAAATCATCTAGTTCTAACCTCCCAGCTGTGAGCAGGGGAACCTTCAATTACACCAGGTTTCTCAGATACCCATCCAACCTAGCCTTGAACAATTAGAGGAGTGGAGCACCCACAACTTCTCTAAGCAACCTGTTCTGGTACCTCCCCACCTTCGCAGTTAAGAATTTTTTCCTAATATCTAATCCTAACCAACCCATGTTCAGCTTAAGTCCATTCCCCTTTGTCCTATCACTACAGGCTTCTTGTAAAAAATCCCTCTCCAGCTCTCTTGTAACCCCCTTTAGGTACTGGAAGGCTGCTCTAAGGTATCCTCAGAGCCTTCTCTTCCCCAGGATGAACAGCCCCAGCTCTCTCAGCCTGTGTTCATAGAAGAACTGTTCCAGCCCTCTGATCATCTTTGTTGCCTTCTCTGGACTCGCTCCAACTGTTCCATGTCCTAGTTATGCTGGGGACCCCGGGGCTGGGTGCAGCACTCCAGGAGGGGTCTCACAAAAGCAAGGTAGAGGGACAGAATCACCTTCCTCATCCTGCTGGCCATGCTGCTTTTGATGAAACCCAGGATATGGTTGGCTTTTTGTACTGCAAGCTCACATTGTTGGGTGATAAATTTCTCAGCAATAAACACCCTCAAGTCCTTCTCCTCAGGGCTGTCTCTAACCCATTCTCCACCCAGCCCATATTTGTGTTAAGAATTTCCCTGATCCAGGTGCAGGACCTTGTGTTTTGCCTTGTTGAATTTCATGAGGTTCACATGGACCTGCCTGGCAAGGTCCCTCTGGATGGAGTCCTTTGCCTACCATATGTCTACCACATCACACAGTTTGATGTCATGGACAAACTTGATGAGGGTGCATGGAATCCCACTGTCCACATCACTGACAAAGATGTTAAACAAGATTACTTGTCTGGAAATATAGTGTACCTCATTCTGTTCTTTCTGAGCTGGATATTCAGTTTTCTCCATTGTTTTACAAGAGAGACAACTGCACTACTGAAAAATCTTGTCAGCATGAACATGAAAGGTGTTTAGGTCCTTCATGTCAATCATTCATTAACGCATTACAGCTATTGCAGTGAGATTTTTGTTGATGCAAATAAGACACCAAGGATTTTTGTTTACCTACTGCACCATGAGGTTTAATGAATTGTTCTGCGCAGGACTTATGCAAGATCCTGGGACACTGTGTACTATGAGTACAGTGATATATATTTCACTTCTATAATTCCTTATATAGATATCAAAGAGTGGTCTTCAACATTTATTTTTAGCAGGTATTAGGAGAACTAAAGACTGATTCAAAGTCTGTAAACATACTTTCAGAGTCTCCTGTCTAAGAGCAATACACCAAAAACAGTGATGAAAAATCCTGTATAAAAATGTGGTTTTTTTTAATTTTAATAACTTCTCATTGCTTCAGACAGTACTGTATGTGACAAAGTCTGTAGAAACATATCTAACTTCGCATTTGTGTTCTGAGGAGAAAAAGTAGATAAAATTATTAAATTGTGGGTTAGCTTATATCTGATACAATCTTTTTTCCTACTGAGTGCATTTTGTGGCAAGAAATTTCATTATATATGTCAGAATATTTTAAGTAAGATCAGTCAGTCCTGAACCAGAACAGCTCAGAAACCTTTTAAAAATCTGCCCGCATAAAGTTCCTGAATTCATGTGGGTGCATCAGTGAAAACATTGCATGAGACCTCAGAAGAAATCTGGGAGTGCCCTAGATTGTTATTCAGGTGCTGTGCGAGGGGTTGTGAGCTCAGCTGTTCCCACATTAATTGAAATTTAATAACTGCTTCATATTCAATCCTTCTTCAAGCTGTATCATTCTATTAGTTAATTCCTATAAAGTTTCTTTATATGTCCTTTAGACAAAAAGCAGATGTCTTTCAGTCATCTCCAGCTAGAAATGAATCTTGATGACAAAACCCAATCTTAAAGCAAAATAAATACCACCACCCCTCTAAAAGACAAACATTCAGAATACCTGCTATATGTATATTGTTGTTCTGTGGTTCTCCTAACCTTTAAAATAATATGTCTCTTTTTAATTTTTGTAGTAACATATATTTAGGAAGCTGATATCTGTGGTGTTTTGTAGGATTTTTTATTTTTTTGTGAACTAGATTAAAATACAATTTTTTTTTGACTTGAGTCTTGGACTATAGAGCTATAAGATTTTAAAAAATATAGTCCTTAAGAAAAATTATTATACACTCCAAGAAATGGCTTGTCTCTTCAGAATTTCAGAATATGAGAGGCATCTTTCTCTTTTTATATACAACTCTTCTTGCAATAGATGCAAATTTAACCTTTTCCTGATATTCTCTTGCAACAGAGAAGAGTAAGATGGTAAGGGTAGATGTGATATGTGGTAACTAAATGTTACTTTGCCCCTAAAGCAGTGCCTGTCATAAGAATACTTTTTTACAAACATTCATTAAGTTCCTGAAACAATGATATTATAATCATTTTACCAGAAAGACAGAAAGAGGTCAAATGGCAATTATTCTACTTTTTATGTTGTTCCCCATGCAAGTATTCCCCTCCTGTCTCTTTTTAAATATTTTAAAAAATTTTTTCTACTTCTTTTCAAAGTTAACATTGATAATTAATTTTATTTTGATCATATAAATGATCCTATGATTGTCTTCTGGATTTACTTAACTCTGAAGTCTCAGAACTTCAAAGTCCTTGAAGAGCACTGTACATCCAGCTGGTCACTGGTGCTACTGAAAGCTATTTGCCAGCACATTTCTTCAGGATGTTTGGCCTTCCTATGTATTTTATTCTAGTTTTTTTATTTTGTTCCTTAATGCCTCACACAAATCCCAGGATAGAATAAATTATTAAACATGAAGCAGGGATATACTCACAACTGGGAGTATGTATTAGGAGAACTGTAGATGGAGATTAAAGTTTCTATGAGATAAATCTTCAGAAGGAGCTTCTCAAAACTGTGGATTAGCTAATACATAGGGGATGTAAAGCGTGATTTTTTTTGCCTTGTCACTTCATGAAAGTTATATCTTTCCCAGCAATACTGAAATTTATACTGGGAACTGAATCAACTACTTACACTGAAAAAATATTATTATACTAACAGACGACAATTTCAATTGCAAATAGTCTTTTAATCCTGGACCATATGAAAGAGCAGACTGATCTGGTGCCCTTTTCCCAGTCATGCAGATTTCCCACACAGTCCTGGGAAATTCTATCTCTTTGAAAGACTTGATATTCTACTCACATAAGAGAAACATATTTTCTTTTTGAAGAAAATAAATATCTTTATCTTGAATAGAATATGTTTTTCACACCTTCAATCAAGCAGTAGATATACTCCAAATTAAAAAAAAACAAAACAATTATGTGTGTTTATGGAAGCATTGTGAATATCCTCCATCTTCACACTTTTATACAAGAAGCCAGGATAAAAGTGCCTGTCTGCTGCTATAGAAACACGGAAGGAATGGTAATCTTCAGGGAAGGGTTGCCATCCAGAGGGACCTTGCCAGCCTGGAGAAGTGGGCCAATATGAGCCTCATGAAATACAACAAGGCCAAGTGGAAATTCCTCAGTATAAGCTGGAAATGTGGCCTTGAATCTTAGCAACTTGGGCTGCATCAAAATAATTGTGGCCAGCAGCAGATCAAGGGAAGTGATTTTTCCTCTCCACTCCAATCCACTCTCATGAGACTCCTCCTGGAGTACTGCATCCCACTCTGGACTTACCAGTACAAGCAAAACATAAAGATCTTAGAGCAGGTTCAAAGGAAGGTCACAAAAATGGTCAGAAGGAGGGAACACATCTCCTGTGGAGAAAGGCTGAGATTGTTGGGGATGTTCAGCCTGGAGAGGAGAAGGTTCTGGGAAAACCTTATTGAAGCCTTCCAAGATACAAAAGAATCTTACAAAAAAGGTGGAGAGAGACATTTTTACCAAGGCATGCAGTGACAAGATAAGGAGCAATGATTTTAAACCAGAAGAAGGATGATTAAATTGAACATAAGGAGAAAATATTTTATGATGGGACCGAGAAGTTGTGGCTGTCACTTCTCTGAAGTGTTCAGGGTTGAATGGGGCTTTCAGCAGTCTGACCTAGTGAACTGTGTCACTGTCAATGGCAAGGGGCTTGGAGTAGATCTTTAAAGGTTGTTTCCAACCCAAAACTTTTTATGGTTCCATGAAAATGTAAACAAATAAGTGAAAAGCAGATGTAGGAGTCATGAAAATTGTAAACAGAGTACACTCAAAACAGCTGGAGTTCCTATTAAGTGCATGTACATATGAGGATTTGGGTGGGAGGTCTCTTATACTACGTACTTGTGTGGGACAGTACCTAGCATGGTTAGGTCATGGTATGGAGTTGAGTCTTTCTACACTTAGTGAGCCTTATTTACCACAGTATTAGAGAAATGCTGGGATCTGGGGCTGTAATGAAAGAATATTTCACCTGATAAGAAAGGTAGGCACCAAGACCAAGGTACTGTTTCTGAAAAACAATTATTTCCATAGTAGATAGGGAGATGGTGATGTTTTTGGGTTTTTTTTTCCCTCTACAGCTTTCTGTCTGCTTGGGGCCAGCTGAGTATAAAAGCTCATCCAGCTGAACCAGCTGGAGAAATCATAATTCCAGTTTAAGCAACCACTGATCAAGGTTTTCAGAACAGCCACTTGATCCTGAAATGCCTAAAGTCCACATAGTCTTTAAATATTTATTGAGGGGAGATGTTAATTTTGGAGTTTTCTTGTGGGGGAGGATGGTGATGGTGATGTTATTTGTTGGTTTGTTTACTTTTAATATAGATCTATTAGTCGAAGCCTAGCTCAGGACTGAGAATTTGTGAGTGTTTTCCAGCTCACTCTTTTTCTGTTTAAATGCCTCCCAACTCAACATACAACACTAGCATAGTAATAACAAGTTTTAAAAGGAGCACTGCTTTGGCTGTTTTAAAATTGCTGTTATAGCAAAGGGAGAGGCAGCTCAGTATCCTTTGCAGACCTTTTAAATCAACAGCTTGCATAGTGTTACTTGTATTACCACGGATTTCTTCCTTTATGTTGGGTAAAAAGATATGATATATGTTTAGCACTATGAAAATTATTTATAAATGGCATTTGTTCAACAACAACATTTTTGAAATGCAATACAATATTTTTTTATATTTTAAGTATTCTTCTACCTAAATACTTTCTGTATATTTACTGACTGCTATTTCAAGCAGGATTCTGTTTTACATTCATTTAACTAGAGCTTGCACTGGAAATTATGCCTTTCATAGACACATCATGAAATCACCATTTTAGCCTTAAGAATGTCACATTGGGATGCAGACTATTAACCTTCCACAACCCTAGTGGCTTTTTTTTCACTGTGACTACCCATCTAAATCAAAATATCAGAATAAAGTCTCAAGGAATGATCTCAGGGTATGGTCCAATGAAAGTACAAATCAAGAGACCACCTTTTATACCTGAATTCTTTGAACAAGTCTTCTGGTGTGAAGCATAACACCTAAAGCTGTCTCATCTCACTTTCCTAATTAGTAGTATAGAGTGGAGCATCAGAATGATAGCCTGCTATTCTTGTGTCATGAGCACAGTGCACTATCACAGTTCCAGTCACATGGATTGACAAATATTCCCTTTTCTATTGGCAGGTCTAGAAAACAGAAAACTTGAATGTCTACAAATTAAATTCTGAAAGAGAATTCAAATTATAATGCTTTATGTGTCTCTGTGTTTGCAGCTCATACGTTTCTTGTATGGTGTTTGTTAAAAGTCTGTTACAACACTGATTTGTATGCAGAGTGACAATACTAACAGTTTAAATATTTCGGCCAGATAAAAGGAAGTTGATGAAAATTTTACACCTAGAAGGAATATTCAATATTTTTTCATTGCATCACTGTCAGAAGATTGATAAAGCTTTTTCTCCTGGCTCAGCCACTTTACTAGGTTTAAATTTACCTCAGGATATGGAAAGTATGTAAAACAAACCTTTTGTATTTTTATGTAGTAATCAAAATGTTCTACCCTTGAGAGATACTCTTTTTCTAAAGGAATGAACTGGAAATTACTTCTTTTTACAGTACAGAAAAATTGCAGAGGAATGTTGATAGAATATATTTGGCTTATTCTGCTGCTCTAAGCTTGGCATAATTATTAGATCTTTAAAAAATGGAAGATAAAGCATTGATTACTGTCTCACATCATTAAAATATAGAGAAAAAGGACACTGTTTCTGAAACTGGCATCATACATCTGGATTTTTTTCTAAATTGTGTTAGTTCTGGTCAGTAACTGAATCTACCTGACAAGAGCTGTGAGAACATTGTGGTGGGAAATTAACCACTAGATTTGGGAAATTAATGTGGTTGTTTTAAGTAATTTTATTTTCTCAGTGCCTTATATTGACTGTGTTTCTATTTTTATTTAATAGATATGACAATTTGCAAAAAGGTCTACCTCTTTTCTGTGTTCAGTATCATTGCTTTTGAAAGTAATTTTGCTAACATTCAATAATATTAAAATGCTTGGCTAATCTTGTGTTTTAACAATGTCTTTATTAGTGAATATGATGTCTCATTTATGAAAAAAGCAATAATGATAATTATTTAAAATTGTAAATATATAAAAATGAGATAATTTTTTTCCAATAAAGCTGCTCAAAAGTGCTGGTAGCTTTGTTTCTGCAAATAATGATTCCCCTAAGGATATTTCTTGTTCCTGAGTCTGTTTCATTAGGAGAATCTTTTACTCTCATGCCATTGCCCATGTCTTAAACACATTTGGTCACAGAAGAAAAACAGGGGAATTTCTGGAGAATGTCCATTATTTTCAAGCCTTGACCAGAAAAGTAAAAGTGAGACAAACAGAAAGGAAACACAAATGTCTCCAAACTACCACACTCACTTCTAATTTTCCTACTTCTTATCTGTAGCAGTCAGTTGACAAATACTATTGAAATAAGAGAGAATCTTAGAGTGAAAGTGCCAGAAACTCCTAAGTCTTTTATTAAGTTAAGAGAAAAAGCAAAAAAAAAGCTGGTGAGGAATTTGCTTACGTTTCATCATGGAAGTCTGGAAAATAGTCCTCATTGTCTATGACTATGCTATTATAAATTTCTGATAGTCTCACAAATTATCTACACCAAAGAAGGTTCCTATTTCATTCAGGATGTATATAAAGCTCAGAGTAATAAGGTAGAAGTGAAAGTCATCGCCTATCAAGTAACTGAAGATTACAGAAAATACTGATTCTGTGGTATGATTACTGAGAAAGGAAAAAAATGTAGCACGAACATAAAAATCTAGTTTTCAAGATAATGTCTGGGAGTTTAATGTGTTTGCTAGCTATTTGCAGGAGATACTTTGATCTTTGTTTCTACTTTTGGATTCTTAAGATCACCCTTCCTAGCACTATGAAGTCCTGCAATCTTTATTGTGATTGCAGACAAAAAGTAAAATGTCTGTATTTGCTTTATGACTCTGGGCAATAACATGTTCTTTTCTTCAGTAATATCTTCAAGAAAAGCAACATTTTTTCTATGATCATTAAGGTTGCAGAATTCCTATGGAAGATAAAATTGAGATTATTATGCAAGCTAGTATTAAAATGGTCCTTTTATTCTACTATTTCCCAGGATTCATTCAAGAAAGAAGGAAAGGATGACAGTGAAGGAACATCCATACAGGGATAAGAATATAATTGAACAACTGCATGATTGAACTTACCTGCACTTAGAGGACCTGTAAAGGGAAGTTTATTGCAATGCAGTAATATATCTTTTATCTTCAGCCTTCCTGAATCATTTGTATACAGAAAGTAGCTTACTCTAGGATGTGTTAGAAAAATTAATGAAGGAAACTAAAGGGGACAGGGGATGAGAGGAAGAAAAGAACATACAAGGTCATGGAAGATTTACCCAGCTGGTATGAGATCAATATAAGTTTTGTAACTCATTATCCTGACCCCAAAAGATGGTATAAAAATCAACAATGTATTGAAGTAACTACACCTTCCTCAGCAAGATTTATGAGGCAAAGGGGAAAGAGAAGAAGCTAGCTCTTATATCACCAAAGATATCAAATCTTCATTAATGTTGTGAAAACAAGATAATTTATATTTATTTTCAGTGAGCTAGAAAAATCCAATACATTCATAAACTCAGCAATATATGTTTGCTGTAGCATCATGCACAGCATATAATTTTTAAGTGATATTTTCCCCCACCAGATATAATTAATGCATCCTGATTTAGGCACAGTGGTAGAACACCATTTTAAATTTCCTTCCTTTCTTCTGCATTTGTAGCTGAACTTTACTCTTTTATTTCCAAACTAGTTGCATCCACAAGACCTGTTTTTGCAATATCTGTGAAAACTGAACCATCACTCCAGAAAATTATGAAGGTGCGAAAAGAGACAGAAAGCCATTCAAAGGCCTAGAGGTTATAAGCCACAAGAAATATGGATATATTTATACATATGATAAGATTGTTTAAAAAGAGTAGATTTAGATTTATTAAGGAAAAATGGTCAGAAACATCATAAGAGTAATTATGGAAAAAATCTACTTCATGTATTTTGCAAAAGGATAATCAACATCTCTAAGGAAAATATTTTCATTTGAAGATCCAGCCATGCACATTTACATAACTTAGTTATTCCTTTCCAGATACATCCAGAATTTACCAATATTTTTATTCTTATATGAAATAATATTCCTGTGTTATTCTTGAAGAAGTGCCTCTAGAATAAGACCAGGATATGAGCCAAACATTTTCTATGCTTCCTTCACGCATATAAAAAATTATTTCTAGTCATCTTGCCATTCAGTGACTCTGTAAGTAGAAAGGAGAGTGGAACAGAAAGGTGATACAGAACATGCCATGAATTACCAGACCTACATTTTATGAGATCAAGAAGGGAAGCCATTTTTATGATCTAGAAGATTTCAGCTGACCCATATACAATTCTATTTTTTGCCAAGAGGAAACTACAAGCTCAAGAAAGAGGGTTTTTTTTTTCTCAGTTGCTGTAATATACTATTTTCGGCCCCTAAAAAGCTGAAACCTGTAGTAAACCCTTATAAACTTATTTTTAATTTTTATATTTATTTTAATTATTATAATTGACATTATTTTCTCCTTTTTTGTAGGCAACAGCTATATGTGCGATGCAAAGGAAAGACAAAAGTATTATTTTAATGACATCACAAATTAAAAATATCTGCATTTCTCTCTGTGTGGTCTGCATTTTATTTGAACTCTGTGCATAGATCTCCAAAGGAATTCTTGCTAACTTTCAGTCTTGCAGATCTGTCTAATTCATCTTGTTGATTTATCTTAATGAAGAGGAATTTTCTGTTGCATAATTTTGACCTCACTTAACTCAATGTATTTTTCAAATACAGACAAAAAACCCCTAGTGGAACTTTTTCAAATGTGCAGCATAATTCTGCAAATTTGGAATGTTTGAAAGAGCCAGTGCCAGACCCTATACACTGAGAATACTTTATTAGATGAGTCACATTAAACAAATTGTAAGCTACAATTCAAGGTCAAACACTTATATATACATTTTTCCTGCTATATTTGTGAGTCCTGGTAATATGAGAGAAGTGGTGGAGTCACCATCCCTGGAAGTGTTCAAAAAATAACTGGACATGGCAGATATTGATGTGGTTTAGTGGGCCTAGTGCTATTACATCAGAGGTTGGACTTGATGATCTTGGAAGTCTTTTCCAACCTTAATGATTTTGTGTTTCTACCACAACACCATTTAATTCACTGATTCACACAATGGCCTTTACTAGTTTATTTAATGGATGTATTTGAGCTCTGCATTACTAATGATAAGAGAGAATAGGGTTTTGGCATGTGACAAAGTAGGTTTATATCTAGTCTAAACCCACGATTTTATCAGCAGTGGACAAAATTTGGATAAGATTGCTACTCTTAAATCTGGAAATATTTTTAAATTTAATTTTTAAGAAATACTTTTAAATCAGCTTTTTAGACTTTTGACTACACCCTGATGATGAGGTTACACAACTTTTGAAAAGTAAGAATGCTAAGAAATCTCATATTATAGGGTGAAAACTGTGACATAAATTGCTGAGTTGTGATGCATCCTATGTAGAAGGATTTGTGAAAGAAAGGAAGAAAATATTATTATTTGGTGGCTTTCTCAAATATCAAATTAGCAATGTGAACACATAATTTTACCCTCTCCTTTTCCTCTTGAGTGTTACTTTTGTTTTGCAGCAAACTGAAACCAGCCTGGGTTCTGACCTAAAACAACTTTTATGTAAAACTCTTTTGCCCGAGGGTCAGGAAAAAAGCAACAATTTTCCTAACCTTTCCACCCAAATATCTTCATAAAGAGCAAAGGGATTAACAGACGAAAGCCTTTTAATTCATAGTCATAGTTTAGTTGTTGCTGAAGTAGTAAGTATAGGCCACCATAAAAGGAACTTCATGCCTCGCTGCATGGGTCTGAGACACTTGAAGACTACTTAGCTGCTAAAATGATAAAACACAGGTAATTCTTTTGGGGTAGATATGATATGAAAAATATTGTGACAGCGTGACTCACAAGCCAAGAGAGGGAACCAAGAATATTTGAATAGATCTACTGAGTTTCAGTGCTGTGAAGCCCAAAATTTCTGAATTTTCATTTTTCATTATTGAAAATCATTGCTCTAATTCATTATAAGTTTATCTATATTCCATTTTGACATTTCCATTTTCTTTCTAACACTCATAAAACCTTTCCACTACCGACAAAGAAAAAGAATGGACCCTGTTATAGGCTTTTAATCCAGCATATCTTTGAGAGAAATTGATCTTCAAGTGGTAAGTATTCCTTATATTTTTAAAAGCAGCTTTTTTGGTTATAATATGAGTAAGTACGTTTTGAATTATTAGCTTATCAGCGGAATAAAGTTAACATTGATTTAAAATACCAATTTATTAGCTGAGGAGAAAAATAATGCTGGGAAAATTAATGATGGAAAAAACATTCAGGGTTTATATTAGCTGGGGTTATAAAAACATAGCAAAAATTAATAGGCCTGATTACTTTTTCTTACTGAAGCTCTCTGTGTGGGTTCTCAGTGGGATTCTGTGCAGTTGTTGTGAGTTGCGGTGTTTAAGTTTTGGGATTTTATTCATAGACAAAGTGAACAGTGAGATTCTCCTGTATGGCAAGCAAAAGAATCGGGGTATAGAGAATTCTACTTGCAGGAAGCTAGCCAAGAATTATTTGTGCACTATATGGTGCATTTTTCTCTTTTGGTAAGAAGAGGAACACTTCTATTAAGTTCAGTCTTAGATACAGTAGGATTTTTAAAATAAAAGATATATCAAATAGCGAACAGAAAATGGTTATTGTAACTTATACCAAACAAAGTTCTGTAATTCTTTGTGAGCTTCATTTTGCATTTCTTATTTACCAGACTCGTATTTTTTTAAAGATCAATATATCTAAGTAATTAAATTAATAGAAAAATAAAACTGTATTAAAAGTTAATTAAATTGTAATACCTTGAAGAATATACTGTAGTATCTTCTTACTTGAAGATATTAATTCAAAATACTGGCATTTCATAGACTATCAGTCAGATATGAACAATGCTTTCAAATGTAGCATATACTTAGTAAAGCTAGCCAGAACTGAAGTTCACATTTATCACCAACTGCAGCTTCTTTTCTAGTTAATGAATCATCCTCAATCTGATCTTTTTTTCTGGGAACATGTCTGGTAGTTTTTGGGTATGCCCAGAATAGTTTCAACAAGAATTGTGGAAGAGTAATGATGTTTTGACTTTTTATGAAGGCGTGTAATATGCATAGCTTAGAATGGCTTGTTCTCTTTAATTTTGGAGTGTTTTTTACATTTGGCCTGTGTCTCTTAAGGTACAAAATACATTAAATAACATGGACAATAAAATCACATTGAACAACCCGAAGCTGAATTTGATACATGAGTTTGACTTCCACTGTTCTCCTTTCTGGTTTCAGCCAAATTTTATGGGATCTTGTGAATCTGACACCGATTTCTGATTGTGCAGTATCTCAATACACTGACACTGTCACTACTAAAAGTTTAGGTTAAACAGCTTTCAAAATTTGGCTTGGGAGAGATTACAACCACTATAGGCTGCACAACAGACACCATTTCATCTGACTATGAGTTTTGCTAGGAATTGGTTGCCTTTAAAATGTGATTCCCTAAGTTTGAGGAATACCATGAATGTTCTTTCTTGCTTTCTTTTTTTAAATTTTTTAAATTTTTTTCTTTTTTATTTTCATTTTAGTTTAGGGAGAATTTTCTGTACTTCTTTTATGACATTGCATCACAGTATTTCAAAATGCAAAACTGGATTGAAGACCTGATGGACTCAAGGTTTAATTGAAGTCTCCTGAACCCATCTAATATGACAAGTTGGCCTCTTTGCACAGAAGAATAAAATCAATATTTTAAAAAAAGAATGTACTGTACTTTACTCTGGAAAGTGCATTCTGGAACTTTTTCCAAGTAAAGTTTATAAAAAATTAATGTTAGATAACCTTTTTGAGGAAAGGAGCCCAAGGGTATATGTATTAAACTGTTCTTTCTAAGTGTGTCACTTGACAGGCTATGCTCTCTAGTTGGCTAAAAGGTGTTTTAATTAGACAAGAAAAGAGTTTAGAAGGAAAGAAAAGATGTAAGGGTGAAAAAGCTGAATGTATTTCATGGTTTATTTTGGGAATCGTGCCCAGTTCAAGAGGAACACTGAGGTAAAGTTAAGTGAGAGTGAGAAAATAGTAGTTTGAAATAGTTTTTGTGTATGAATAAAATGTTAAGCATTGTAGATTTGTCTTTTATCATGCTTAAGACCAGCATGTCCCAGTAATAACTTCCTGCACATCCTTGGAGAAATGTAAGGACACTATGTATATGCTGGCAACCTGGCCCTAGTGAGGTTCCATAGAGCTCTGTCTTAGACCCTGTGCTCTTCAACAACTTCAGAAAGGACTTTAACAGAGGACTTGAAGAGACACTAACAAGTTTACTGATGATACAAAATTGGGAGAAGCTGTTGACTCCTTTGAAGACCAAAAGGCCTTGCAGAGAGACCTTCATAAATTACTGGGCTGGGAAATCATTAATTGTAAAAGCTTAACAAGGGTGAGTTGTGGATTCTGCACCTGGAAATGGGCAAACCTGGATGTATGGACAGACTGGGGAATGAGATGCTGGAGAGCAGTGCTGTGGAAATGGACTTCAGGATCCTGGTAGAGAGGAAGCTGAACATGAGTCAGAAGTGCTCTGGCAGCCAGGAGGGCCACCGCTGCCCTGGGGTGCATCAGGCACAGCATCACCATCCAGGCAAGGGAAGGGATTGTTGTGCTCTGCTCTACACTGGGGCAGCCTCATATCTTGTGTGTAGTTTTGGGTGTCACTATATAAGAAAGATATAAAGCCATTAGAGTATGTCCAAAGGAGGACAACGAAGATGGTGAAAGGTCTAGAGGAGAAGCCATATGAGTAGTGACTGAGGGTGCTTGGTCTGTTCAGCCTGCAGAAGAGGAGACCAAGGGGGAGACCTCATTGCAGTCTACGAGGGGAAGAGGAGGGGCAGACACTGATCTCTTTTTTCTAGTGACCGCTGACAGGAACAGAAGGAATGGCCTGAATTTGTGTCAGGGGAGGTTTAGGTTGGATATTAGGAAAAGAATCTTCACCCAGAGGGTGGTTGGGCACTGGAACAGGCGCCCCAGGGAATAGGTCATAACACGAGCCTGACAGAGCTCAAGAAGCGTTTGAACAATGCTCTCAGGCACGTGGTGTGATTCTTGTGGCTGTCTTGTGCAGGTCCAGGAGATGGACCTGAGGATCCTTGTGAATCCTATGCAACTCGGAATATTCTGTGGTTCTGTATAGCGATGGAATCAGGAACACGCTCACAGTTGGAGCTGAATTTGGTGAGGGATGTGAAGGGGATGTGGGGGATGTGAAGAATAATAAGAAGGGGCAGAAAAGGAAGTTTGAAGAAAACTTTCACCCCCAGGTTGCAGCTGGTGGCAACCAACATGGAAAAGGATGAGGTATTCAACAATTCCTTTTGCCACAGTTTTCAATGGTAATATCTCTTTCCATATTAAAGCTCTGAACTTCAACAAGCTTATGTCAATCTTTTCACCCATCTGTTCTCCAAATTTCTTCTTGGCAAGGGTGCTCACCATTCAATGAAATGGAAGTCCATCTTCCATTCAGTGCTCTTGTCTGGGATTGCCACAGACAAGATGCAGGACTTTGCACTTGGTTTGGTTGCACCTCATGGACTCACTTCTTGACCAGAGCCCTGTGGATGGCATCCTGGCATCCTGTCCTTTCAGGCATGTCAACTGCACCATTCAACTTTTTGTTATCTGCAGACATGCTGAGGATGCACTCACTCTCACTGTATGTGTCTTTGAAAAAAACTTTAAACAGTGCTGGTCCCAGTGTAGATCCCTGAAGGACACTACTTGTCACTGTTCTCCATTTGGGCATTGGGTCTCCATTGAATCCTTTTCAAATACATTTCTTCATTATATGAAGCAGACACACTACTTATGATTAATCTCTGATAAATCTCTGAATTTGCAACTCTCTCCCCTCCACTTTTTTTTAAATGCTTTGTGATAGCTGAAGTGCTTACATTGGAGAAATTAATAATAATGAAGAAAAAAAACCCAGCTATTTTTGTAGTGAGGTCTGTAATCTTCACTCGTGTTTTAGATGGTTTGGCAGAAGGACAAGTAGTGCAATTGTGTGCACCTACACCGCTTATATCTCTTCTGCTGAGTGAAGGGATACAGGACGATGATGAAAAAGACAATAGCACATATAATCTGAAAGGTAAGAAAAGAGATATCTCTGCCTGGGAAAAACAAAAAACTACATGAAAGAAGATCAGGATGTAGGATTAGGAGATTCAATTATTTTTTATTCCAATCCCTGTATTTAGTTCTTTGGCAGATTGCCCATAATTGTGTTCACTTGGGAAAAGAAAAAGATAATAGTTTTATGATACTTTAAGGTGTTGATTCCTTACATTTTATGTCAATTCAAAAGTGTACTCCTTGGGAGAATACTCTCTATACTTTCTTAGTGGTCCAACAGTAAAGTTTTCAGAACATTCAGTAAAGTGACAATTCCTGTGAATATATTATTCTAGTTTTATAAGAAATTAAGGGAGATTGCTTTTAGTAAGATCATTCTTTTCATTGAAAAAATATGCAAACCTTAAAGACTTTCATTGTTCCATTTTTTAAATTAGTGTTCATGCCATATTCAATCAGAATTTTTAAATAAGTAGACTGTGCATACTTTAAAGAATAAAAAAAAAAATTTAACAGGCATTTGTTTGCCCAAAGATACTTTGAAAAACCATGAGTTTTACCGTCACCAGTTGCAGTTAGCCATTTAATTTAGTGGAAGGAGTTCTATCAGTGGAAAGAAAAATCATATTTATACATTTGTCACCTGGTAATCATTTTCTTCTGAATGGAAGAAATAATAAGCAAGGAATTATTCTGTATTAACATCTAAATATCACCTGGATTTTTTATTGGATTTTCTAATTCGTGAATAGATCAATTTAGTTTAAAGAAAAACAGCAGAGAAAACCAAAAATACTCAGAAAACATGGCATAAGATAAATTGCCCTACTGCAAGCCACAGCAACATAAAAAAAGTGAGAAAAACCAAAATGATCTAGGCAACTACACATGGGTCAGCCTTACTTCCATTCCTGGAAGAATATGAAGTAACCTTCATGAAAACCCTGTAAATCTTGGAACATGCTTCTTCACATTTCAAGGAGACGAAGGTTATTGGAAGTAGTCAATAATGATTTTCCAGGGATAAATCATGCCTGCCCAACCATTTGCCTTTTATAATAAAATGAATGGATTTGTGGACAAGGGGAGAGTAGTAGGTGTCATTTATCTCAACTTTAGCAAGGTTTTTGACACTGTCTTCCATAATATTCCTGAATCCAAGCCAATATATTGCAGTATGGATGAGTGGATAATTAATCTGTAAAACAGTTGTTTGGAAGGCCGGGCACAGAGGGCCATGATTAATGGGTGGTACTCTGGCTGGAGGCCAGTGACAAGTTCAGTACTGCACAGGTCTGTCCTGTGACTTCTCCTGCTTAACATCACTGCCAACAGCAACAGACAACACATCAAGTTTGCAGATGATGTGGTAGTGGGGGCAGCAGTCAGTGTGCTTGAGAGCAGAGCTGTCTCACAGGGGGACCTACACAAAAGGGGAGAAGTGGACAGACAGGAACCTTATCAGATTCAACAAGGACAAATGCAAAGTTCTGCTCCTTGAAAGGAATATTCCTCTGCAGTGATGTGCACTGGGCACTTCCTGGCTGAGAAGAAGCTCTGGAGAGGGGAGCTGGGTGTCCTGATGAAAAGCAAGCTGAACCTGAACCAGACAGAGAGAGACAAGAGCATCCAGGGCTACTCCAGCAGGAGCTGGGAAAACTAATAAAAATATTATCTCCTTTTAGCCAGCATTCCTTAGATAACATCTGTGCCTAGCTATGGACCCCCAGTACAGAAATTTCAGTGAGTTTAGCAGCAGCCATCAGGGTGATTTGAGCCCAGAATGGCTGTTCCATGCAGAGACTGGGGAAACAGATGTCTTTCAGGCAGGGTTGGAGGTGGCTTTGAGGACACATCACAGCCACCCCAGGTCCTACAGGGAGATCACCAAGGAGATGTAACTAGGTTTTTAATAATGGTGCATGCTGACAGGGGCCTAAATTGAAAAAAGAGGTTTAGGATTGGATAAGAGATGAGCTTTTTCTCCAGGAAAACAGTCATTTTAACAACTTCCCCAAACAGACAGTCTCCATCCTTGGAGGTTTTGGAAACCTGTTTGGGCCAACACTGCTATCCAGACTAGAGAATGCCTGATGTACCTTCCAGAATGAGTGATTCTTGGACTATGACCTATGTGCACAGAGATCCACCAGGGGAAGAGGGACAAACACCAATTCGCACAAAACTCCTATTCCTTGCTTCCTTGTACATCAAGTCCTTGTTTCACTAATTTCAAACTCTATAATTTCTTACATAAAGAGCCTGGGACCTAAAAAATGCCATTAGTTTTTAGGATGTGGCTCTGATTTATTCATAGAGAGAGTGAAAGACAGAGTATGGTCAAGCAATATATGGTTTTTAATTCAAAATATGTGTAGAAAAGGACTTTAAATAAATGTGTTAAATACTATACCTTTGATTACATTTCTTTTTCAAAATCATCTTCATTACCAATCTCTATGTTTTAGTGTCCAGAGTACTAACATTTTTATATTATATTCACCTTAATTTCCAGGAAATTGTGCACATCTCTGTGCCAGGAGTAGATATGTCAGAATTCTTTCATGAGAGTGGATCATTCACTTTATCCCAGTTGATAGCCTTCTTTCTCATTGATTTTCCTTCCAGTCTGGAAGTTTGATTTTCCTTATTGGGCTTCATAATGGTTCAGTTCTTTGTTTCTGATTTTGTTTTCCGTTGTGGTGCAACGCTATAGCTAAACACACTGTATGTAAAACTTATGCACTTTATTTATCAAACAAAGGTCTCTCTATATAATTCTCAATAGTATTGAATCCTAAAAAACTTTATATGTGAAACACATTTCTTCAGAGACTCCACCAAACTTTCTCTTAAATTATTTTAACATTGTATGGGAGAACATTCAAATACAAAAGGTGAAGTTTTCACTTATTTAAAAATAATTTGAGGACTATATTAACATAAACACTATTAATTATTTTAATTTAATGCATATCCCATGTCCTTTTGTAACCTCTATCTGCAACAGGTAGTTACTCCCAGAAAATGCCTGTTTAGTGCTGAGTAAAATTTTGTGCTTTTGAACTAACTTTTTGGACAGTCTTACTGCAGATAAATTAAGACTGAATAAACTGGTCTTATCATAAATACATTATAAGCAAGTTAAACTAATATCTGAAGCCTTTTCTGATTGTCTGACTGACTTCAACCTCATTTTCTTTTCTAAGTTTCAGGCTTCTCTGGGAGAATACTACCTCTACTTCCACTCGTTATTATATTGATGATCCATCACTGGAATCAATACTATGATGTCATTGCTCCTTTTTAAATATGGTATATTTAAAATCTTTGATGTAAACCCTCTCTAGGATGAATGCATGTATTTGTTGGCTTACAATATTTAATGGGCTTCATTTGACACTTCACTGTCACGTCACTTCAAATAACCTAAGCATAATGAGGCTTCAAAATTTTGGTTTTTATTTTGGTAGTTGCTATTCTCAAAGCCATACCAAAAATATATATATATTTGATAAATATGTATCAATTTGTATATTTGATACATTGCAATATCAAAGATGTAATTTTTCTCCTTTATTCCTATATAGACATAGAAAATATTTTGTATTCTAAGCATGGAAAGCAAATTATGGTCTCAGATACCCCTCTGTGGTGTCCAGTTAGAAGCACTGCCCCTGCCAGGGTGTTGCCTAGTGCTCCGACATCCTTATCTCCCAGGTGGCACATGCGGACTCTAGTCCCACAGTTTTGTATACAGAGTTTCTCATCTCACAGCTGATCTTCCCACACAGGGTTTTAAAGACTCTAATTTGTGGAAGCATAAATTTTCCTTAAAAAAATCCCACAAACAAAAAACCTAACAAACAAGCAAAAAACCCCCACTAAGTCCCAGAGTGGCTTACAGAGAAATACAGTTATGGTTATAACAGTAATGCATGACTTAAATCTGACAGCTTGCATTTTTGCTCCAATGTCCTGTCAGGCACCTTATATGATCAAATTTTGTTTTTGTTATGAATTGTCTTCCCATCATAAAGATTCATTACCTTTAGTTTTTCACTAATTAATCTTGAAGTTTCCTCATGGTTTTTCTGTTTAGGTTCATTTCACTGATCCTTGCCATACATTGATTTTCACCCCCCTGGAGAGTGTTGTCCTTTATCTAAGAACTGGCCAAGTAGAGTATGAAGGGAATATGTTTGAGATTCATACTAATTGACAATAAATAGCCCCTGGGACTCAGATGCCACAGCTGCCCCCCTATTAGATCACTGTTCAGATTATCAAGTTAAAATAATCCTTTCTGAAAACTCCACTGTACCGGGATACAAAGGAAAACATCAGACAGATCCTGAAAGCCTCCAGGGTGAATAATGTCTAGAGTCTGCAGTGAGAAATGGGCCAAATGACAGCTGACTTAATATGGTCTGTTGACGGACCTAATATTCATTGCTTCTGTATTTTACAGGGAAGTGCAGCTGAATGTTTTCAGCTGACTGACTGTCAGCTTTAGTTCAGCAGGTCAAGGTGCACAGAGATGTGGAGCTCCATATCATATCAACACTCTGTCCCCTGTGTATACTTTCTGAATTATGGGATACTAAAGTCAGGCATGCATGAATGTACAATATAGAGGCTGGAGACCTTAATGAGGGGGAGGGATTTAGATCAAATATTTAATCAGGCTAGTCTCCCGAGAGCTGTTTTATGCTGATTTTTGAGCTGAGTAGTTTCAGGCTATGATTTGTGGAAGAGGAATATATGCTAGAAGAAAGTGCTTTGGTCCTTCCCTAGTCTAATTCTTAATATCTCTGGAGAACTTTGTACTGCCATTAGGTAATTGGTGTGGAAGATGATTAAGAAAGTAGGCTCTCTTCTGTTCTTCAAGTGCTAGAATTCTGGCAAATAAACTATATGTGTTCTCACCCAGTTGTAGCTCTCCCCAGCTTACTAGAGCTAAATAACTAAATCTCAATGTAATATCTCAGTTTTAAATTTTGGTACTGCAACCCCTCCAAGACATTCAAACATTCAGTTCCTGATTTTGAATCTGGGCTCTCAGACACATTATCACTTGTTTTCTCAAAGCACTGGTTTAAGAATAAAACACTGGAAATCAGAATGTCCATTTCTCACCTTGGAGCTACATTGCTCATCCTGAGCAAACTTTTCATACAGGCTTTTAGCTGTTTTATGGTATTGTTTATCATATCCTACACTTGACTATTGTTTTAAAATATTATTTCAAAATCATTGGACCTCATGTCTAAGTTCAGGCACTTTTAAATTTATCATTAGTGTGTTTAAGAAATTTTGGATGACGCCTGTTTTTCGAATTGGATGTGGAATGCTCTTCCTAACCACAATAACCTGCCCATTCACTCAAAAGATAGAAAGAGGTAGAAAGACAATCTAAGTTCTGGCTCTCACAGAGAACTTCATAAAAGTAGAGTCAGCTTCTCTGGACTCATTCCAGCACTTCAGTGTCTTTCTTGCAGTAGGGTCCAAAACTGAATTCAGCATTCGAGGTGAGGCCTCACCAGTGCCGAGCATAGGGTGATGATCATTGCCCTGGCCGCACTGTCCTTGAATCCATTAACTTTATGGTTTTAAAAAATTCAAAATGAGAAATTCTAAATGTAGTAAGCAGGATAGAAAAAGAGTTGTGGGAGAAAACGGAACTGAGAATACAATCAAAAAGCAGCTGTGCTGAGTTAGTGAGGGTTTTATGTGTGTTAGAGGAAGATTAAAAATTTCGAGTAATCAGAGTAAATAATATTGTAATTTCAAAGTGCAAAAGGAGGAATATTTGCTAGTTATAATCAGATAAGTGTAGTATAGACATTTAAATTGTTGATTTTTAGAAATTGTTTAGTAAGACCAATAGCTGTATCTTAAATGATCCATTTCAATGTAAGATAATTGCCATGTATGAGTCACAGCTTAGTGATACTGCCTGTATATTTCAGACCACTTATGAGTAGTTACAATTATTATTTTTAATTAAAATATTTTACATGCTATGTGGTTATTGAGATCAGCCTGGAATCTGCATAGAGCTGAAAATTCAGAAGTGGCACAGGCCACCCTCTTCAGAACAGAACTTAAAACCCATTAATTTGTGACTCTGCTCAGCATGACTTAGATGGTCCTGAATTTCATTGTTAAAAGTTAAATACACAAGTTGTTTGTGGTTGAAAATTCAGGTAGTTCTTCTTTGTCAGTTCCAGCATGACATCTCATGTAACCACTTGCTCTTTCCATTTGTTTCTCCTTTTAGGGAAAAAAAATTTCTTCATTTATTTTTAAGAACAAAGCCAAATTTTATGCAGTGTCAAATATTTAACTTATTCATTTACCTTACTTAATTTATGACTCCTCTATGAAGGCTTATAGTTTAAAAAATTGTATCTGTGTCTAGGTTGGCATTATATTATCTGTGGCTCACTGGAGACATTTCTGGAGCAGACACAGTTAGAAATGACGTCTAGCAAAGTATAAAGCAGTCTAGCATGAAGGAAAGTATGCTTTTTCTTGTAAATATATCTGACAAAAACACAACTCTGCATCAATTTATCTGAATATCCTATGCCCTTCATATTATCTAAAATCTTAACTGCAGTATTCATTGTAGTATTCATACATGTAACAGACAGCAGTTTTTCTTAAAGGAAAAAAAAACTCTTCAGAGGTTGTTTTTTTTTCTTAAATAAGAATAGAGTAACCCCATGTCAATCTACGAATAATCTCATAACTCCAGTTTTCTATAGGGCGCCGCTAACACTTTGTGGGCAAAGACTTGAACTTTGTCTTTGCTTATTAAAATATTTGTGGGCAACTCAAAATTGCACAGCTCAAAGTTTATTAATTTCAAGGCCTTTTTTGAAAAGCCTTCTATCTGTCCCATGCTGTAGAAATAGCTTATTTGATTTTATGTAAAAGGTCATGAATTTTCAAGTGTACCATAGGGGAAAAGAGTTGCAACCATTCTGGCATTATATTTGATATTGGAAATAAATGTTATGTTTTACATGAATAAGATTATAAAGAGACTTGGCTACCCCAAGTCTGGAAAGTAGATAGTAGGACAAATAGACATGGTGTTTTAAATGTTAAGACATGACAGATTTTAAGACACTTCAAGGGTTTGGCAATTACTTAGATGGAAGACTGGGTTCATATCATTGCATTATGCCTATATTTTTTATTGCCACAGTGGATCTGAGTGAAGAATAATTTTGTTAAGAGTCATAATTTAACTGCAGCCAGCAAACTACGCAGCTGCCTGCTCACTCCCCCTGTAGCAGAGGTAGAGTAAAAGTGAGAAAACTCAGGGGTTGATATAAAGACAGTTTAATAGGTAAAATTAAAGTTACACACACAAGAAAAAAAAAGCAAGGAATTTATTCACCACTTCCCATGGGCAGGCAGGTGTCCATCTCCAGCAAGCCAATCTCCATCACAGAGACTTGAGAAGACAAATGCTAGCACTGTTAAAGTCACCCCCTTCCCTCTTCTTCCCCCAGTTTTATCTGATGAGCATAATGATGGTAAGGGATGGCATCTGGTCAGTTGGGATCAGATGTCCTGGCTGTCCCCTCTCCTGACTCCTTTTGCACCTCAGCCTGCTCAGTAGTATAGAAGTGGGAAAAGAAGAAAAGGCCTTGACTGTGTTCACATGCTGCTCAGCTAAAACATCTTTGTATTATCGTCACTATTTCCAACACAAATCCAAAACACAGCCCCACTACAGCTACTGTGAAGAAAATTAACTCTATCTCAGCCAAAACCAGCATACTAATTCATCACAAATAATATTACATTATACCTTATTATTAAATTGTCCAAAAAATGTCAATTTGTGAATTTAAAGCCTTGTAGCTCCCCTTTCTGAAATTGAAAAACCATAAAAGAAAAACAAGAAAATCAGCACATGAAATGTTACAGAAATTTTCTTCACAGGCCTTTTTCTAGAGAAAATTTATTCTAGCTTTGTCACGTATCTACCTTTGTCAGTCTGCTGATATATGAAGGAAGTAAAATCATGCTAGGTTGATAGAAAGCCTGTTCAATAAAATTGAACTAAATAGCATCTTGGAGAGCCACATTTCTGAAATCACTTTCCTGTTTTGGGTTTGATATCTGTTGCTAATGCTTGTCAACACAGGATGTCTTTGGTCCTTTAATGATTTTGTATAGAAAATTATTGACCACGTTTGTTTTAAGGTTAGGTTTTCAGAAAAGAGAAACTTTCTTATTCTCAGGGGCACTGAAGCATTACACAGTCCTGTTATATTCAAATCTGGCAGGGCAATTCTTTCCGAGCTTAAGGAAATTCAACTTATTTCTGAATCTACCAAAGTACATTTATCATGAAATTTGATTTCTCTGCACCTCTCTTTTTATTTTATACCACATATTAACACATCCACAGGAAATATAAGAAAATGAAAAAGTCTTGATGATGGAATGACAGCTGAAGTGTTTTAATGTCTCACAGACATTTCAGGAATGAAATCCTTTAATATATATATTAAAAAATCAAGTTTAATTTTTCTTTGAAATCAAGTGAAAACATTTGGAAACAAAATTATTATTTTCATATTCTTGCCTAAATGTAATACAAAATGTTTTTGCCTTCTTCAGGAAAAGAAGTGTACAAATTATTTAAAAATAAAAACCTAAATATGAAGCCCTGTAAATGATTTCAGAAGTCCAGGCTGGAAGTGTTTAGAAACATCCTGAAAAAACACTTCTAAACACTTATTTGCCTTTTATATTCATTGCATTAATGTTCCTAATTTTACTTTCATCCTGTGAAAGCAAGCTATTTAAGAAAAATAAAGACAGAATACCAGATCATATGATATGTTAAGATTTCATGCAACTTTAATAAGTTAAGGAAGTTCATGGTTATTAATGGTTTATTATGGTGATTACACTGATTATGCTTGGATAGAGTATAACAGTGTGAAATGCTTTGCTGTGTTATCATATTATGCTCTGTATGTACTGCAAATGCAGGACTGGTTCTTTTATTTCTAGAAGACTTCAACAATGTTGAGTTGTAAAGAAATCTGATAGATACATTTGTATTGTGTACAAAACATAGTGATAATGAAGGATCTTCTCATCTTTTTTGTTGTTTAGAAAGGCATGAGAAAACCTTATTTCTCAAAATCTCCTAATGGAACTCCGAAGAAAGGAAAAAGTATAAGAAAAAACACAATAAAAACAAAACCACAAAAAATGTATCTTACTAAGAATTAAAAAACCCCAAAATTTTCTAAACCCATCTGATTTCTTAGTTATTAGTCACAATTCTTTTAAAAGGCATTTTATCTACAAAGATCTTTTGGCATATATTTCTTTACATCACTATCATAAGTGTGTAAAATTCATCAGATGATGATGATGAGGCTGAACCATGGTGTATAAATCATGTTCCCAGTAATTTTACTTCTCACTTACTGGTTGTGGTTTTTTAATTACATTGTTTATTCTGAACATAGTGACTTAGAATTGAAGAGACAGAGAAGAAAACAAAATAAAGGCTTCAAATAGACACTTCTCTTTCCTACAGATAACCTCAAATGTTAAATGTGAAAATAAACAAGTGTCTTTTTGAAAATTATTTGTTGCTAGAGTTCTGAAACAAAACGTGTCATATTAATTATTTGATTTATGAGTTAATAAATAAATACTATGCAGTAAATATAAATAAGTGATATAAATTAGCAACAATTAATTGTCTGTTTCATTTATTAGAACAGAGTGAGCCTTAACAAATTGGCTTATCTTTAAATTTGGGTGTATATTTGACTATTCCATGCAGTACTTAAGATTTGGTTTTGGGAAGGTATCTTAGACCACTTTATGGATACATCTCATCTGAAGGTCTAAAGGTGTTTCCACATATAATAAGACCAATTGTTTGCCTTGAACCTTCCCCAGTATAGCATTACAAGACTGAAGCCCATTTTTTAAATATCACTTAGCTTGGTTTCATGGAAAAATATGCTGTAACTAGGTCCTGACATGTTTAAAACAGGTCCTTTATCTTTATGATCGGGGAGCCCACATCCTGGAATGGGTGTATCACTTGTGTGCAGATAAGTTCAGGCCAGGTCTGTATATATAGAAGTTTTATTTTCAGATTCCATTTGAAAATGTGTGGGGAGAATGCACAATCGTGAACCAAATTAATGGATAGAAATGAAATATACTTTTTTGCATTGTCTCCTCAGTATTTCATCATTTTGCAAACCCAGAAGAAAAAACACAGTGCTATTTATTTCCATGAAGGTATGTCTACAGAATAAAGCCCTTTCTTTCCAAGTTAAAGGGAAGGCCAGAGAAGTCTAGAATAAGATTTAGGAGAAATAGTTAACCTCCACTAAGGTCACACCTCACAACATGAGGACATCTATGCCTTTTTTGTTTGTTTCTGTTTTAATAAGCTGATCTAATATTTGAGAGGAAAAGGTACAACTGTAATTAAGAAAGTTATTTGATCATGAAAAGTATTATGAGTTTAAGCTGTAGTTTTTTTGTCTGGGAAACCTGAACACAGTGTTCCCTTACTTGGCATCAAAAAGCATTTTATTTGGTTTCCTAAGAACAGAAGTTTACTCAAAGGCCAAGTTTTTCTCCTTACCTACCTGTCAGTTCTCACATGGAGATCGAACCCATCCCCAGTACAGTGTGACAGAAGAATAAAATACATGAAAATAATAAACTGACCAAACCCAATTAAAACTTAAAATTTCATTAAATTTCAGGGCTTGGTAGCAGACAGAGCATCACATTAGAGAAGTCGGTGAAGAAAAATCTTGGGTGTGAGCCCATGACCTTTCTGTTCTCTTAGATCTGCTGTCTTTTCTGGTCTGGTGGGGTTCAGGTTATAGTAAATATATCAGAAAACTTGCCTTCCTACTAAATAGCTTTAGAGAATAGACTTATTAAGGCAGAATTTAAAGCTTCCCCAAATATTGCAGGAAATCTTTTATTTATTCTTTATGATTTAAAAACAGTAACAAGCCCCATCATTCCCCTGCCATGACAATATAAAAATAGTTGGAAATGAAAAATTATGCACCTACAGTGTCTCTGTTATTCAAAATATGTGAAAACCAAAGACATTCTAAATATAGAACATTCCACATATATTTATATCTTGTATAATTTAGATGACTGACATGTAGATGTGACTATAAAATATTTATTACTAATGCTATATTTTGTATTAGTCCTTAATTATGTATGTTTAATAATTATTTTACTGTAATGATAGAAACACATAGAAGGAAGGAACCAATGATACACCAATTTATTGAACCGGAATGAATATCTATTTAAGTAAGACCTGCTTCTTGCTAAAGTTTGTTGAAAACAATTCAGTTTAGTGGGGCTAGGTTTTCTTTCCAGGAATATGTTTTTTCAATCTTTATTATAAAAGATTTATGCAGTTTATTTATAATCCTTCATTTCTGTGAGATACTTTCACAAGAAATTACATAGATGTCACCAGCCCTGCATAACCCAACATGGAGCATTACAATCTTAGTGTTGTCATAGTTTCTGAGACTTAAATTGTTGAATGAGTATATTAAAAACAAAGGTCTACTGTAGAGAATTTAAAGAGGTCACATGAATATTCATTAAATGAATTTATTATTTTAAATTAAGTATGGTAATTTGTTACAACATATCATTAAGAGTGCCATAAAACATCCCTACAATGGTATGCTAAAATGAGATGGGTTATACATCATTAAAGCTGTGTAGTACTTGCTTTATATTTGGATATAATTACTGCAAGAAGATAATGACTATTTAAGTATAGCAGAAGTATAAGACTTCACATATGGTACTAAAACATTTTGAACTATGTAAATGGATGTATCTCCTTTAAGGCTGAAGTTAAACAGATAATTCAAATGAAGGTGACAAAAGTATTTCTAAAAATGCTGGAGAGAGACCACAAATTTATCCCAGCTTACTGTAAACAAGACACAATAGTGGTCCTCACAATGAAAAACGGTTAATAGCTTTGATTATATTGGTAAAATGGTATGTTTTACACTAATCTTATTAGACCACATGTTTATTAAGAAAGAAGAAAATAAGGTCCTAATTTTGCAATGATTCCAGTATATCTATAAATTGGTATTTTTAACTTCTCAGATTGAGTGTATATGTCTAAACTTAGCACATATGCAGAAACCTGAAAGAGATTTTTCAAACCTTCTTATGGAAGGCTTTTGAAATGAAGCATTATTCAAAAACATTTAAATATTACAGAACTTCACTCTCTGGTTAAAACACAGTATTAGAGTATTCCTGTAAGGACAGAAATCAAAAGTGACCCACCTTTGCCATTGCCTGGCTCACATGACTTAAATGATATGATTTTTTTTTCTTTTAAATTTAGTGTTCAGGGATGGTCAGGGAAGTGAATTAATCCTGCTCACTGGATTAAAAATAATAATATGATTATTTATTATATTAAGTGAGATCTGCACTTTTTGCCTTTGAGCTCCCAGAAACTTCTGTAATGTATCACCACACTCATTTCAGTGAGCAGGAGTGTCTCATAACATGTAAACAGTCCAATTTTTCCATGAGATTTATGTCAAGGCACCAGTTTCCATACAAAATATCAGCTTATTTTAGGAAATGCTGTAAGGATATTAACAGGATAGTTACTGGAAAATGAAACTCATTACAGTGTGATTTCATGTTTGAATGCTTCACGAGAAATAAACTAAAACTTTGAATTAATGGGGTAGATCAAGAAAATACAAATAGACAGATAAGTATTCATATCTCATATACTTTCAAATCAACTTTTTAAAGGAAAAACAGGAAAAGAAGAGGAAGTTAATGCTGGAACTAAACACACAGAGTTTTAAGTAAAAAAACCCCTTGTTTTAGTTCAATTAACAGGGTTATAATGTTCTTAAATCCTGGTTTAAGCAGCTAAAATTGCTGTGATGTGGGAGAAAACTGTCAGAGATCGCAATGCTGGAAAATGTGTCTTCTGAAAAAATTCTTTCAGTACAAATTGAGTGTTTAAAACACTCAGTTTTGTGTTTTAAATATTGCTACAATTTCTATTTCCTTAGACTCTTCATTTTCTAGAGAAATAAAACAACCCCAAAACAGATTCAAGTTTCAGAGACATAGGTAAAGATCAGAATAAGACAGAAATAATTACAGGAAGGGATGTGAAGGTGCCCAGGTTGAAGGAGAAATACATAGTCGTTTGGAAATAACACAAAAACTTATTCTGCTTCACTTCTCTTGGAATTCAACAGAGAGATTCTCTTTATGCTCAGTTTTCAGACCTGATCCTCATAAAAACAAATACATAGGATGAACTTAAGTCTTATGGCAGGAAATCTTTTGAAATGCAAAGACTAAAAAATAAATTGTGTCTTTACTGTGTACAATTTTATAACTGTAATAGAATATTATATAACACTGTAATAGATTACAGTATCACACTACTTTTAAAAAGCTGTAGTTTTGAAATATGTGTGTTAAAAGATACAATTTTATGCCATCTAGCCTTTTAGTATTTGTGGAAATGCTGTATTGTTTGGATTTGTATTTTTTAATAGTCTTTTTTGAGGGGGAAATAAAAGCAAATACTGATGATTCTAATGTTTGAATCCTATTAAAAGTGTTAATTTGTTGCAGTAATAATTTAGGGTTTTAATTATAAACTCAAAAAGTAGATTTAGAAACATAGTTGACACAACTGTAATGTTAATTTGTCCTTTAACGTTTATTGAAAGCAATATGTCCAATATAATTACAGTGTGTGTCAAATAACCCACTGCTTTATTTTTTTTTAATGTGTGATTTGTTAATTTACTTGATTAAGATGTCTTGCCATCTGCTAAGGAATTTTTCTGTGGTTCCATCATTCCTTCTAAATGCTAAGAAAAGATATAAAGCATTTCCTTTGATTTTGTTTAATCTCCATTTACTTTCTGTTACTCCGTTAAGCCTTTACTATGGTGTTCATCATCAATTTCTTCCTGGCTCCCACAAGGGTTATATAGCAACTATTTCACTAAGCAAGACAAGTGAATTGCAGAATCACGAGTGTAGTTGTATTAGACGTGAAATCAATGTCAAATACTCAGTACTGCATTACCTTGTGAGGGTATTCAAATATTTATTTTCCTAAAAGGATGACTATTGTCTTATAATTAAAATTATATTCAATTGAAACTAGAGAGTTTATTAACCTACTTCTTCCATTCCCTTAATTACCAAACCATAGAGTTTTACAAATATTGCCAAAGCAATGTGCAGTCAATTTAAACCTAATGAGATTACATTCTTAGTGTCTTTGGCTGGGTATAATAGAGAAACAGTAAGTATGATTATGCATTTACAGGCTCTCTTTGTAATCCATAAATCTCACAAGTACTTTTTTGCCAGCACTGAAAGTTCCTCTGTCCAGATCTTTTTGGCAGTGTATCTTCATAGTCCACAAAACTCAGAGTGTTAATTCTGAAACCTTCTGGTTGCGCTAAGAATATAATTATTTTTATAAATAGACAGCCATAGAGAAGAAAGTGTCCTCAGTAAAGAAAATGTCATAGTTTTCTCTTTTTTTATGTCTATCTTAGGAAATATTTTTGTCTCGATGTACCTAAATTTTCAGGTTTATGTGTTTATCATCTCTGCTTGCAAGAAGGACTTTTGCAGATCTTAAATTAGGAATCATTCAAAATTTTTTTAAAAAAAAAGTCAAAACTTGAGTTGAAATTTCAAATACATCTCTTTTCCAACTAATATTGATTAGGTATTTCACTTCTGATTTTTACTGACTGATCTGCTGATGTACGTACCAGCAATTCATGGTAACAAAAGGGAGTCACTTCATAAATTACTGACTATGGGCAATCGCATACTCTGGAGACTGATGCCTAAAAAGAACAATGAATTTTATTATGTCTTCTCTGGATGAGACAGACAGTTGCCTCAATGACATATTCTCCTTTTCCCCCAAGACTGCTGATACCACTTGATAAATATGAAAGCCAAGTAAGAGATGGGGTGCCTAGAGGCAGAGCAAAGAAAATTCAGGTCATTCTTCCACCAGGACCATCAAACAGACAAGGAAGCAATAATTCAGCCCAGGGCTGCAGAGGTTCTGCTCTTTGAGGACTTGAAAAATTATGGTAAAACAGCCCAACTCAGTCCAGCCTAGCCCTGCCCAGGGAATCCCTGATAAAGTGCTTACATAGATCTGGGTTGCGGGGCCCATGGAAAAGGAGGTCAGCAGAGCAAAGCAATTATGCATACTTAGTGTTTCCTCACTGAAACTGGATGAATATTTTATCATTGAACATTCACCATTGAGGAATTCTGAATTTTTCTGCTTTGGGCCATTTTCATCAAGAGGATTCACCTGAAATGGAAAAAGAATATGTTTCAATTCTCTGCATCACTTTGTAGAACCATTTTCGTTTCAGACTCTTAGAAGTAAGGCTGAGGAAATAAAGTTAAGACTTATATAACTGACTTTAGTGACTCTCTATTTAGCAGCCCAGCTATGAAAACTTGCCAGTGATATCGAGAACATGATCCCATATCTGAAAACCTTTCTGTCTGGAACAGTTATTCTGCACCAGGATCAACAAAAAACTATCCTTTAGCACAGAAGAGCAAAAGAGGTGGTGTTTTTTGGGTAGAAATTTTGCTTAGAATTCTTTCTGTGCAAATTATTTTAATATCGGAGCAGGTATTGGAATTGCCCTGAAAGTAACTGTCATAAATATTAAAATGTTGAGTAATTGTCTCACTAGTCTGATAAGTACTTCAAAAATTACGTAAAGAAAAGCTCTGTTTGCAAGAGATGCTAAGGAGCTGATACCAAATTTGTAGTATTCTTATGGTTAAAGCTCTCACTTGGGATGGGTAAGAGCTAAGTTTAGATATGTTCTTTGCTAGTTTCAGAGTAAGAAGGCAACTATAGGTCCAAAGTAGCAGTCATTATTTATTACCATGTCATTATTTATGTTTCCTTAATGCACAGTGACATAATATTTACATTTGAGACTGAAAAAATATGGTAACAAAAAATCCTCTAGCACAGTGACTGCATTCTTCTCTTAGAAGATGAGATGGATTACTTATCATGGGAGACAGAGGAAGAAACTGATCCTATATCTCTAGATTTAAGTACTGGGTTAATGAAAAATACTTCAACATTTTGTTTACTACTAGAATTACTATTAATATTTTTCAGGTAGTATGTTCAAATATACATACAATATAATGTTGCTACATATCCTGTTTTTAAAACACCCTGTTTTTCACTGGATATTTTTTGTTTGTAAGTGATAACACCAGTTTCTTAAGCCTTTGCCTTCTATATTAATATGAAATTGGTAACACCTTTGGCATTTGCACTTAACAGACTGTAATTATAAGACTTGTCTTAGCACCTGACTATGCCTTCAATCAGGTTCATAAGAGCAAAATTATTTTATATTTTCCGTGCATTCCAAGGCTACACACTATAGTACAATTTGAAAGACAAAATTCTGGGGAAGAAAGGTGTACAAAATATCATGAGAATTAACAGGTATAATCTGTGGAATTCAGATATTAAAAAAACCCCACAAATAAGTCTCAAAACATTTACTAGGCAAAGATGGTATTTTTGGCTTCTTCCCCTTATATAGCTCTTCAGAGAAAAAATGGTATTTGCCACACTTAATTATATGGGGAAGAAGACCTTAAAAAAAAAAAAAGGCCTTAGAAATTTAAACTGAATGTATCAGTTGATTGCAACTGAAATCCTACCACAGTGCCACTACTACCAGCAACAGCCCTGCTAAGCAAGAATGTGCCCTAGGCTAGGGCAACTTGTGATGGCAACAACCTCAGAGCAGATGACTGGCAGTTGAAAGCAATATCAGAGGTCTCACCTTCATGTTTATTTCAGCTGTAGACCTGGAGGTGCATTTATATTGATAGGCAGGGAGGAAAACAACAGATAAAAGAAAAAATAATGGCAACAATTCATTTGAATAAATTTAAATTAAATATACCTTTATTATATGAAAAAAGAGAGATCAAGAATAATACTATTTTTCAGTTTGAGTTTTTATGAATGTTCTAAATTTTTTTTGAGAAGTGAGAATTCTTTCCTGTCTTTGTGTAATGTAGTAGGAAGAGGAAAGGGGAAACAGAAGGAAATTTCCCATCAAGATAATATATGTCGGGTTTTTTAATGTATTTGTCCTTCATATGTACTTTTTTCATTATATCAAATATAGATTTGGTTTGTGATGGGATGACACTAGCTGGATACCAGGTGCCCACCAGAGCCATTCTATTTCCTCAAGGGACAGGAAATATAATGTAGAGTTCCATTTCAGCAGAGAATTATCAGGGAAGCATAGAGATGGAAGTGAGCTGTTTGCCTACCTCTGTGCAAAGCTGGATACAAAATAATGAAGTAGAAAAATGTATGATTATGAGAGATATGACATAGCAGGCATCTCAGAAACAGGATCAGAGTCAGCAAAATACCGAAATAGCAGTACACAAATGGTACTGAAATGTGAGAAAAGGTGTAATATAGAGCCATGACATTGCACATTAAGGAGGGGAAATAAGGTAAATACTTTAACTGTGAGTTCAAACACCAGAGTATTCCCATAACTGAAGTGAAGGTTTGAATAGGCAGAGTAGTAACAGTACTACTATTTCAACCACTCAATCAAGAAGATTGCAAGTGAAATGTTGATGTAAAATCTAACAGCTCAAAGCAAAAGTACAACTATAAAGAGAGAATCCAATAACCTCCAAGTAAAATGAATAATATCCTGGTTAGGAGCAATGTAGGAAATAAGCAATTAGGTAACATACATACCTCCTTATTGGCATTCCGAATTAAAAAGTTCACAAGAAAAGAAACATCTCTTAATTTAAACCTGAGCTGCACATTCAGTCACATTGAGAAAAACCTGTTTGTAATAGAAAATTACATAAATTTTAATGTTCCTGAAAGATTAAAATATCCCTTCAGAATCTTTCACAGTAATATTTAATGTTAAGAAAGAAAACTGCATCAAAGCTGGAATGGTTATTAAAAGCAGCAGCTAAAATTTCAGTGTCCTGGAGGCAGCAACTGTGGAACAGGGAGATCTATGTTATGTATTTTCCAAAGGCTTTCAACAGTATCCTTCACCAGAAGGATAAGACGGAAAAGCTGTCAAGAGATAAGGGGGAAAGTCTGCCCTTGGATAAATAACTGGATAAACACTGGAAACAAAATGGGACTAAATAGTGCTTTTGCATGGAGGTTAAACCTTGCAGTGCCACAGTGATCCATGCTGCAGCCTTTGACAAGCTTGTAACTGACCTGTAGAGAGGCTCAACAGCAAAGGACACAGCTCCCTGATGAATACTGAGTTATTAACAACAGCAAAGATGAAAGTTGATTGAAGAATGGCAAAGGATGGCACAGTACTGTGTGCCTGGACACTAAAAAAGAAAGAGAAATTCAGTGCTGACAAATGTAATATGGTGAAAATTGTGGAGAAAAAGAATCCTAATTTTAGAGAGAAAGGATGGTCTGAGTTGGCTATTGGCACTCATTACTGGTGACTTTAATGGCAAATAAAATTAGTATTTTATTTGCATGGGGTTTGTGCTGTTAAACATATTCATAAATTATTGGGAAACAGAATGAATAATGAGATGTCAAGCTTTGTTAGTAATAAAAAATTATTCACATAGTTAAAACTAAAATTGACTGCAAAATACTACAGATGACTCTCATGACAATAAAATGGTAAATGAAATTCATTGTTGATAAATACAAAATAATTTTCAAGGGGGAAAAATACCAAATGCATTCTAATTATACATACAAAGTGATTGGCTCTAAATTAGCTTTCAGTATTCCACAAGGAAATTGTGTAAAGTTTTCTAAATGTCAGCCTGGTGCTGAATAGCAATTTAAAGAACAAATAGAATGTCGAAATTATCAGGAAGACAATAAGGAGCAAGATGAAAGACGTGACTCTGCCATTGTATAAACCTCTGGAACAGTCGCAGTGTAAATGCTGCAGCCTCTTTCACTGGTCCAAGGGTAGAGCAGGACCCCAAAGGGCTGTGAAATCAGTCAGAATAGCAGGACAGCTACCAAGGAGAGGATAAATACAGAAGATATGACTGAGATCTATAAAATCACCAATGGAATGAAGAAACTTCTTCCATTTTTTCTTGGTATTGTATGGAAGACATAAACCAAAAGCTGGGCAGTAAGAGAGGGCCTGGAAGAAACCCCTGTTGTGGACTCCCTATAACTGCAGCCTCAGCTTCAGGATATACTTGTAACATTGACTCCCAGAAATCAGGAAGGTACAGATGGAAAGTGTATTTTCTCTGCTTTAAATAACCTTTGCCTTTGAAGCTGCCACTGACTGGTATCAGAGATAAAGCATTGAGCTAAATAGGTTTCTGGTCTAATCTGGGACACTAATCAAAAAGTATTATAGTAAATTTGAGGTTGACGCATCATTACAGAGACATATACATATAAGAAATTTCTTTAGAAAAATCACTCAGAATGACAAAACTTCTCATGTGGAAGGTCTGTCTTTAGAGGAGCTAACCTACATGCTTCTCTTGAAGATTCTTTCTGAAATGTTCTATGTTCTTACAAAATGACAAATTTTCAGTTTTCTGCACTTTAAGCAGATAAATCTGAATCCAGATATCACGTTGAGGTTTTGGTGATACTTGGATTTGTGCTAAATCCAAATGTTTAATTTATTTTTCAATCTCACTTGTCATCTCTGTATTGTTTCCATTAATAGAATTTGTATCATTTTACATCTCAAAGTACCATAAGGTAAGAGTTGTAATAAATTAAATTAAACAAGCAGTTAAAAAGAGCTTGATCACCCAATGATTTTATTATTCCAAGTTCAGTGTAATAGGCTTTGATCCAATTTTTGACATGAATAATACTGAAGGATGATGCATAAATTCAACTATGAGATTTTTATTCTTCTTCTAGTCAATTGCAGATACATCAAGATAGTTGTAAGTGCCAAAATAGAGAACTAGAAATCTAGTGATTGTTCTCATGCAGCTATTTTATCCTCACATTCAAAAATTTAAAAAGTTAACATCTAGGCATTTCAGTGGGGTATTAGCAAGATTTGAATTGAAATTATGCAGTCTCTGGTCACTTGCTGTTTTTACTGACATTTAGGGACAGCAAAGAGTAATATCCATCAAATTTCTCATGGTGTAGAAAGGACATTCCTTCATGTGTAGAACATGTTCACATAATTAAAATTGCATTTTTAAACCTCACTGCATCCAAGAGAAGAAAATATTCCTGCAGCAGGTGAAGGCCCCTTCATTGCTGACCCTTAAGATCAACAGAATTTTCACCCTCTACTCTCAACTATAAAAGCAGAGTGGGCATCTAGTCATGCCTTGAAAAACCACATACTGTCAAGTTGAGGGAGTTAATTGAAAAGGTATTTTGAATAACTCTTTTGGAATAAGATGATAAAGAAAAGAATAAAAGAAAAAAGAAAGCCAAATGAATAAAAAGGCTTAGAGGCATATTTACTCTTGAAGTAACATGTTGTAAAGGACCTGTTCTCTGGTGCTCATCACTGCAGAACTTGTGCCAGCTTGAACGGGATGAAATGTTATTTACAAAGGTGAATTCCAGTTCTAACTCTGCTTTCTTTCCAACAGTTGGATTTTCTGGGCCTAATTACTCATTTACCTAAATCAATATAAATGGAAAATGACTCCAGAAGAGAGGACTGTGTTTAAAAGTCACCTCAAAGCCACCTGCTACATTTTTTGGAAGTAAACTTTTGCAATTGTTTTACAGCTATTAGAAAGTGTTTTATAGTTCATGAGGTATAACAATAGCCAGTAGTAATGAAAATCTATAAAATGGGTGAAAAATTGACTAAATTAGTCTGAAACCAAAAGAATGCCAAGATAATCTCATTAAATTAAATGGTAAGTTGTAAATAAATGGGGAATCCAATCAGAAGTCAACAGATCAAAACTGCTATTTCAACAACAGAGTATTCAACAAACAGAATAAAGAAAGGGATTATGTACTATTATTCCCTCTTTTTCCTTCAGACCACTCACTGAAGATAGTGAGGCATCTGCTCACATTTGCACTGATGCTAAGGAATCTATAGCTGCTCACAATTTTCATATGTTGAGTTTATCTTCTTACCAGGAGACTTTTTAAATTGCCTCAAACTTGGGGCAATAGAACTAGTGCATCAAAAGAAAACTTCTTAGCAGAAAGATAATTCACTGGGTTGCGACCAGTCTTTCACCTGACATTCTGATCTTCTTAGGGAAATTCAACAATTGAAACACCTAAACTAGCATATCTATGCCTGGAAGAATATTAAATTAAGAAATATTGGATGACTTAGAAAAATGGACTCTTGCTCTGCCTTCCCAACCCTTTTGATTTCCATTCTGTCTACATACTCTCCCCATACATGTTTTTCTGTCCGCGTCTTTTCGTCCTGCCTTAGGAGAAATTGTGCTGGCCAACACCAGAAGATAGAGCTAGATGAGACAAAACTCTAAAAGAAAGCCAAAGAACTCCTAATCATACAGAAAATGGTCTGTGTTGACAACAAAAGCAAGGCAGAATACACAGCAGCCACTGATACATATTTGCCAATCCATAACATAAATCTATGAGTGATAACTTATTCTAGTGCTATTGACAAAATCCTATTTTTTCTCATATTGTCTTCATGTTTATTATTGTCTTCCTTCTTTCTACACCTGTTTCAGCAAATGTAGGAAATAACTAATATTTGTATTGATCTACTGAAATCTTACAGAAAGAACATTTTCTTCCCGTCTGAAAAATTTCACTCCTCAAAGGGAGAGGTAGAGCAAATTTGGTGGGCATCTGGCATCCACCTAGGGTCAACCCACCACAAGGCATAAAACATGCTTGTTGCCTCGATACTGATGTTGTTGTTTAAAAGAGATTTTGGAATTTGTAGTTTTCATTTCAGTGATTACATCTCTGATTAGTCCTGCTTCATGTACATTTGTCTTTATTGAAGCTCTGGATTTTAAAAGCATCCAAAACGAATGTAGAATTAGGCTAAGACCTTTATTCTCTCATTCCTTCACCTGCAGAATAGGATTCTCTATTTTTCCATTTGGGAAGAATGTGTTGAGTCTTGTCATAGATGCACTAGAGAATAGACAAGTCCATTTTCAAAATATTTACTAATATAAAACAATATTCTTTTAAAGAAGTGTGCTCTTGTCCATTTATTTAGGCAAACAGTGCCCAGAAATGAATAATGATTTTGTAGAGAACTGCTGGTCTTTCTTCCTTTTGACATTGTTTTCATCAGGTGGACTTTTTTCTCTCTTGTTTATTAAAACTGTTTTCTCCTGACTAGGTGCTGGCAATTTTCCAAAACAATCAAGAAGACTTTTCAGGGGAAAATGTGAGGTGATTCATGCTCAAAATACAGCAAAATAATGAAGATATGTAAGTCAGAAGTATGGTGGGGGGAGTGGGGAGAAAAAGCTGCTTTAGCTGGTTTTCCTCTTTTGCTGTTAGAAATCAAGGATTGTAAGATGGGAAATAAAAACAAATAAAGACATTCTTTTGTTGTAGGCCAGTGGTCTCTTTAAACTTTAGGCTTTATTTTTTTTTTTAAGTGCTCTTATTTGCTGTGTGTGTTCACCTTTTCAATGTCTTTGGATGAACCACAATCCCAAATCAAATATTGTCACGCATTATTAAATTAAGTCAATTATATGTCAAACAGATGATGTTATGCATTAAATTTGTGCTGATAGAGACTGAATTTTTAGAGGACAGTCAACATATTAAATTCTAAAAAGAGGCAATATATTTTTCTGCTTGCAGATCCTTTTGTAATTCACTGGGATACATTATATAGACATTCCCACATGCCAAATGCAACCCTAATAATTTACAGGGAAATGTAGTGATAAAGAATTCAGAGGACTGGAGGAAATACAAATCCATTATCAACTTTAGACATCAGCCTTTGTTGTCAGTTTTTAATTCCTCTAAAGTTTATTCCACTTCTGTTTTTAATTTACCTTCAGCTTACACTACCCCACGTGACAGCCTCCTGGCATCCATATGTTATTGATATTAAAAAAAAAAAGGCTAAGAGAGCCCAGTAGCTCTTCTCTCTAAACTCTAAACTCTCTCTAAACTCTCCAGACCTGTTTAGTATCTTGTACATGCTTACCAGGTGCTTAGTCTTAACTTTGAGAGGGTATCTAAGTGGCAGCTTGTCTGATTCTTACCTTATTCTGCATCTGACCATCCATGTTGAAATTATTTGGAATGTCCCTGATTTCTCAACCCATCAAACTCCACACTCACAAAAGTTAAGTTTACAAAAAAATCTTCAAGTTGCCTGGATTATTGATTAAAAGAAAAAAAAAAAAAAGAAAAGGTCAAACTTGCTGCCATATGGTAAATTCTTGACTAATAGTGTCATGAAAATAGTCTTTTTGAAGGGTAAACTAACCTTTCACTGGTTGCAATCACAGTACTATCCACAGAAAAGTCCCTTGTATACATTATGGAAATGGGCCTGTTCCAGATGAATAATGTAAAAGTTTGCTTGGAAAAGCAGGGATATCCAGAACAATGTTCTCCTGGGCTTGTTGCAGACATGACTTTGTCCACAGCTAAGGCTTTCTTTCTAAATATTTCCTCTGTCCATTACTTATTTGTATTGTTAAATATTTGTTTGTTCTTATTTTCCAAGGGAATATATCTTCATGTAAACTCTTCTCTTCCCCTTCCCCTTTCCCTCCCCAAAAAATTCTGTTTAAAATAAATATATGTTGCAAATTCAATCCCTATTTACACACACTTGAATATGAAACTAAACAAACTGATGATGTGAATTCATGTGAGTAGAATTGATGAGAGAATCTGATCCAAAATAACTGAAAATAGTGGTATCTGCTACTATCACACAGAGGGTTAAGTACATCTAAGGCTTATGAAATCCTGGATACAGGTAAGTGCATCAGCTTTGGTTTTGTCTTTTGGGAGTAGAAACAGATTGACCAGATGACTTTTGCAAATTCTTTCAGTAAGTCATGAACAGTGGTGGAAAATGCAATACAGGGTTGGCCAGCTTTTAAGTTTAAGCCCAGACAACACACACTCCTTATCTTGGCTGATAGTTGATTTTCAAAGACGCACTGGAAACTTTAACCCTTCTCTTAAGACTCATGCACATTGTCTGGATTGAAAATTTTTCGTAAGTAATGAAATTTAAGCACTTTTTTTTTTTTGCATTTTATTTGTCTTTATTTTCAACATACACTATTAGCAAGGTTATTGCCAGCTGCCTCTGAACAGCTAAGTTGGCAGTATGCTCACTTTGGATTTGGATCCCAAGCTGAGAAAAGTCGTGCTGCACCTCAAGTATGCTTCCTGATTTCCTGGGAAGACAGCTGAACTTGTAAACTGAAATTATTCCCTTTTTATTTCTGGTCAGAAATTATGCAGAATGTGCCACTAAAGAATCTGCCTTCGATTTGGTTCCCAAAATCAACAATCCAACAAGCTGATTTTTGGGAGAAAAATCAGTAGTAGAACTACTTCTACTGGAGGTTCATGGAACAACCCAAAATTTCCCACAACAATTTAGAAACCATAAGGGTAAAAAAGAATGAGTGAAATATTTCAAAATTATTTCATGTGGGAATTACAGAGTTAGGATATGAAACCACTCCTGTTTGACTGAAGCCAGTGCATTTGTTTCTTCCTTTATTTTTTTTCAGTCTCTGACTTGAAGCTAGAAATCAAACCCCAAATTTATTACTGAGGCTTTCAGATGTGGTTGACAGACAGTATCTTGCAGAAAATGACTGCTATTGCCTAAGGGAAACTCAAGTGCTGTCCAGACACAGACAGGAAAATTAAGCAATTTACAAACAGTGGTCTAGATAGTGGTTTTGGATCAAATTCATTTTATGTAATGAATTCTAGCCAAAGCCAGCAGAAAAGATTTACTCTTATTAGTACAATTTCTTGATAAATTGCACGGTTTTACATTGCAAATGATGGTGTTAAAATGAGGAGTGACTTCCAGCAATATAGTGAAAAACTGTTAGCAAAATGAAAACTCAGTAAATGGCTCCATTCTCTGCTGTCATAGTTCTATGTGGACATAATGGATTTATAGGACGAGGCTTTTTCTACTTCTTTCCTTGGATAGATTTAGTGATCAGAAAGATTATTTGGGAATGAAATATATTTATTATATTTTCATTTGGTGAGAAAATTTTTTTTTTCTCTGTAGAGAATGATTTCTCATCTTTTCCCACCCTGGGATTTTTAAATTTTTTTTTAGACTTTATTTTGAGGGGTAAACCAAGATAAGTAAAACTCATTTCTGTCAGCAGGCATGCATTGAGACATGTGTTTAAAGCTCTTCATATTCACTACTATTTTTTTCTTTCTAAAAGCCAAAATGTTCAGTTTACTATACAAGACTATCATCTGTTAGTCTTTGCAGGTTTTGATGCTAGAGAATGGGTTTAAAAATAACAAACTCACTAATCTCTGAACACAACAACTGAAGTTCTCTTAGCAGGCCATGACCTGCTAAGTGGTGAACTAATTTAATTGCCCTCTTACACTAACTAGAAAATCTGTGTGCATGTGTGAAAGCAAGTGTGTGTGTGTGTGTGCTGAAGGACTTACCCTACAAAGCAATTAAATAGTTAATGGAACTCCCCATTGCATGTATTTCTATCTTTGACTTATAAGACTATGATATTTCAAAATATTAATTCTTATCTTCCTTGTTCACTTTGCAATTGTCCTCTTTTTACGTTGCACGCACTTTATTTTTATAATGTCCTGTATGCTCTGAAGGAGCAGATAAGTTAGCTTCTTCCCGTGAGCCTCAAGAATGAATAGTGCTTTAAATAAATGATCCAAACTCGATCAGTTGCAGGTGCAAATGGAGATCCTGTATCACTAGCTGGAATTATTTAAATAGCCATATGAAATTTGTATCTCTCTAAAGACCCTTTACAGACCCTTTACAAGTATTTTGTCTAGTCACTTACAGTCTTCTCATTTTTTAGTCATTGTTTCCAGGATATATTTTGTCCAGAACCATGAGTTTTGATCTATTGCATCAAACTTTGAAGGGCAAGTTCACATAAATTGGCAAAATTCAGTTTAAGAGAAAAAGTGAATATCAGAGACATGCCTGTTACACTGACAATGTACTCAGTCCAACTTTTCTGTAATACCTGCAGAATGAATTGTCCTTCTTCCCATTTTCTGCCACCTAAAACGCCTCCCTTAAGTTCCTCAATAAAATGTTCCACTTTAAATTGCAGTATCTCTGCCTTGTAGAACATTATTTAGCACAGCTCAGCAGAGAGACAAGTTTCTGTAACATATGGCACCACTGTGCTTTGGCAAAGGTGTGCTGACATGCTTCTGCTTCCTCAGCAATGATTCAGGTTTGAAGCCATTCAGTCCTGTCTCTACCCACTGATTGGCTTCAGAGCTATCTGGCAGAGTGGAAGATTTGTAGAATCATTCCTTAGTATATACAATTGGGGTGCATATGTCTGTATTGTAATACCAGAATGAGTTTTCAAGCTTTTGTGTGTGTTAGGGGCTTTCTGGATAGGTTTTCCTGGTTGGTTTGTTTGTTTTGTGCTTCAGTTCAATTTTTTTTAATCCTTTAAATTCTTCATTACACAAGCAAATATTATTCAGCAGAAATACAAAAGCATTTTCCAAACAGTCCAAAAATTATAATTTTAAAATAAGTTTGTTAAGGAAAAAGTCTAGTGCCCTCCTTCCCCCACCCCTTCAGTCTAATTCAAACATATGTCTGGACTTTGCTCAGACTTTCCAATATCATTCCTACTTGGGCAGAAATCAAGTAAAAAATGTTCCTTACCAAAAGAAAATGTTTAATAGTTGGTTATAAGTAAAATCAGAGGGTTAAAATGAAACCCAAGCTGAATGAACAGCTACTGCAAAACCTCAAGTGGTGAAAACCAAGCCTCAATTTTTACACCAAAATATCAAAGCAGCTGGGTTTCCCTTGAAGAGTTTTGAATCCTTTTGGCAGAACTTCCTCTGTTCTCTATATTGGCTCCTATAGGTGCTCATATATATTCCATTTCTGAGCAATAAAACATTTTTATCCTCTGGACAGAACAAATTTGAACCCCAAGGTTACAGAATTTGAATACTGACATTTTAAGATTTCATCTCTGTGGCAGACAGGATGGTTGGTGTACTCAGAACCATGGGTTCAAATATGCCCTACCCCATCTTCCGAAGTGTTTGAGAGTTGGATGCATGTCAGTCATCTGTTTTCATCCAAGTCCAGCACACTGTTATATGGTCCTCATTATTACTCTTCCTGTTCTGGGCAGCTAAAACTCAGCCTTCAGATGTAGCCCCATAGAAAAAAAAAAGTTCAGGGTGTATAGAAAGGCCACTGCTGGGGCCTCTCCTGTTCAGGGATGTACCTGAAGTGTTGCCTCCAGGGAACAATGTTCTCTGAAAACTATTCTACCACTTTGCCTTCAGCCACAGAGGCCTGATTTTGGTAAATAGTAGCTTAATCTTCTGTTTAAATAGTATGTTCTGTCAGTGCAGGGTCCCTCTAATTTAGGTTTGATTTGATGGCCCTTTTTGTGATTCACAGAGTAACTCTTAAACATTATTGATTTTCAAAACTATGTGAATGACCATTTAATGTTCAGAGAAAAAATTTATGCTGAATAGACATCTGCACTTATAATTGCAAAAAACCTCTAGGTATTAAGATGTAAAGGTGGATTTATAGCCTGTTAAGTCCTGCCTGAATTTTTATAGCAATAGTTAGCCCTTTGTCCCATTACTTATTCTAAATAATGAAATGTTTTCATTATTTTACTGGTATATTTTCACAATCTTTTAAAATTTATGGTGAGAAAGATTTTCATGATGGTTAAGGTTAATTTTTTTCCTTTTCCTTCTTATTCTTCATCTCTCTTTAGCTCCTCTAGTCCTTTTATCCACTCCTTTATTTTTCAGTTGTTTTTCTCCTACATTTTTCCCTAAAAAATAATTCTTCACAAAAAACTATGTCATTACCAGTAACTAGCTGGAGAAAGTTTTGTTTGGTTGGCTCATTTGGGTATTTTGCAGTTTTAGTGATGGTTACAAGAAAAGATAGATGTTCTCTTTGCAAAACTTTTAACTAAGTTTCAATATTTTCTTGTTGTCTGTGTCCTAAACATATGCTTATAATTTCAAATATCAAAAATCCTAAAATTTTATCTGACCTTAAATGTCTAAGGGAGATTGAACCATCATAAAACCAGAGGTCAAAGAGAACTGCTGATGCTGATTGTGATGACACCATTGTTTATTCTAATTCATTAAATGACATTTCATCTGACAAGAGCCATGCATTAGAATAATATGGAGCAAAACAACTTTAGAAAGAATTAGAAGAAGGAGTTACAATATGATGAGAATAGCCACAAATCCTCATTCACTGCAGGAAATCACGCTGTTCTTTGTTCAAAATTCTACTCTTACCTAACAGTAGGAAGTGCACAGAGGTAGATGCAGTCACAATTTGGGAAATTTATATATGGTTACAGACCATATTTTCACTATCCCACCAACAAATGGAAAGAAGATATGGAAAAGACAGATGTCCCTCTCTCTCCAGAATGGTTTAGGTGTACGTTTTCTGTCCTAGAAAGTCTTGTAAACTCTCAGAGAGGAGGTCAGAATTTGGAAGTTTAGAAATAGATGCAAATTTCAGAGCCATTGGTAGCCTCCATGCATCAATCTGGAAGTGTAGGAACAGAGTGATATAACCAGTTCTCCCTAAAACTAACTACCCTTTTTCTCTACTGGGTGTGAGTGAAAGTGATGCAGAAGTTAAATCAAGATCAGGCTGTGAATAAGGAATGTTGTTGAGCTGTGAACGAGGATGGAATCTTTACTCTTGGCTGCCCATAGACCAAGAAACATTTTTTTGAAGAGTATTACAGTATCAGAGAAGGCTGGAAAAGAACTGTGAGATCATCAAGTCCAAACTATGACTGAACCACCATGTCAGCTAGACCATGGCACTAAGTGCCATGTCCAGTGTATCCTGAAACACCTCCAGGGACAGCGATTCCACAACCTCCCAGGGCAGCCCATTCCAATGTTTAATCACCCTTTCTCTGAAGAAATTCCTTCTTATTTCCAACCTGAACCTACCTTGGTGCTCTCGTCCTGTCCTAGTTGCCTGGGAAAAGAGGTTGACCCTGACCTGGCTACAATCTTCTTTCAGGTATTTTCACATTTACTTCAAAACTGGGGGGAAGAAATCTACAGAATTAGAACGACCCAAACTTACATCCATCAAAAATAATTTAGACTTTTCAAAAACTAATAATCCTAGTTTCCTATTCAGTAAGAAATATTAGCTTATGTTTCTTTGCCAGTGGAAAAGTATTGTATCTAGAGATTTTTCTAAAATGCAACCAGGAGTGCTTTGAAACAAGGATTTTTCCTAACAACGAAGCTGAATAAAAGTTTTCTTATGGAACCTCTGGAAAGACTCCTATAGATAGGACTCCATTCTGAAAATCATGCTCACCTCTGCAAAGTGCAAGTGACAAAAAGTGAAAAGGTAGGACTGTCTCTTTGTTCCTCTAGCTTGACTACACAGCATTCCACAAACCATGATGGCTACAGACAAAAAATAAGTTTTTAATTCATATAGTACTTCCCACTTTCCAGTAAGTTTCACACATTCTTTCCATTTGGACTTTGAGATGAATTTTGCATATACATTTTGGTATAAAGGCTTAAATTTTAAAATCAAACAGGACTTCATAATTTTTGGGCAATGATAGCACACTAGATGAATCTTGCAGCTGGCAGAAAAATATAAGGATAAGGGCAAGTCACTCAAAATGCAATAGAGCTGTAGACTACAGTAACTCACTAAAAATATAACTTCTGCCTTGTGGAATGAGTAAGGCAGGCTAAAACCAAACTAAAAGTGGGTACACATATAATACTAAACTTTAAATAATTAGTGGTGTTAGAACCCATGCCACTAGTTATAGTTTGTTTCTTGCAGCTACCTTAAAAGACTTAAATTATCTTTTGAATAAATAGATGAGATTGATCACACATCAGACTCTGTTTGCTCTCCATAAATCACAAATTAAAAGGTTAAAATCAATTAATTAAAAATGATGATAATTATAGTACATAGCAGCAGAATATCTAACACTGTAGAAAGTTTTGGGCAAGGCAATAAGTCTAATGAAAATTAAATAATTTGTTTTTAATAAACTGAATAATTCAGAGATGATTGAAAAACTCCTGATTTGGATACTGAGAGGATGAGTTGACTTGTGTTCCTATTCCAAAAAAGCAAATGTGTCCCTTAGAAGAGCACTGCCTGCTCTGTAGTTTCCTGTTTACTGCATGAGGGCAGTAAGGAAAGCAAAAAGGATAATTTGTCTTTGCTAAAGCTTAATACCAATGTCTAGCATATATTAACTAGCATGAGAAATAAAGGAACTGATGAAATAGTAAGACATCAACATGGCTTTTCATATCCTATTTTCTTCCTCTTCCATGTGGAGTCTTCAAGATGTGAAAGTAATCTAGGATTTTTTAATCTCTTGCTCAATAGGAAACACCGTATCAGATGGGAACCCTTCTGATATTACATTCTGGACTGTTTAAATACATGTGGAAACAAAACACAGCAGGAGCAAAAGATGCCCCACATTTAAAAGTAACTTTGGAGCCCAAATGTAGTCTCAGAGAGTACCAGATACTAACCAGGATCACTATATTACGTGGATTCAAGCCTTTAAAGCCTGTGAGGAGACCACTTCAGCTTTCCCATGTTTGCTTCCCCCACAACAGTGTGAAGGAAACACATTCTTGCCATTAATCTGTCTGCTGAATTTCCAGTGCTAAATTTTCTTAGTGACCTTCATCCTTTGGTTTCATTGGAACATTAAACTTGTGCTAAGATTAAAAGAAGAAACTACAGGTGCAGTGACTTCTCCACTCTCACCTAATATATCATATATAAATATATATATATTTACACTCAGAAATGTTGAAGCTACATTGAAAACTCAGAAGAATCTGGGCCTTGCACTACTATATCATGGGTCTCCTTGTAATACCAGAAAACTTCAATGACTTCAAAGGAACTCTAAAATATTCTCCCTGGATGGCAATTACTGTGGGATAAAGAGCATTTTTTACCATGAGAATATTATTTATTTTTTTTAAATAGTGGCAGTACTGAGATACTAAACACTGAAATACCAAGGCATAGGAGACTGANATAGATGCAAATTTCAGAGCCATTGGTAGCCTCCATGCATCAATCTGGAAGTGTAGGAACAGAGTGATATAACCAGTTCTCCCTAAAACTAACTACCCTTTTTCTCTACTGGGTGTGAGTGAAAGTGATGCAGAAGTTAAATCAAGATCAGGCTGTGAATAAGGAATGTTGTTGAGCTGTGAACGAGGATGGAATCTTTACTCTTGGCTGCCCATAGACCAAGAAACATTTTTTTGAAGAGTATTACAGTATCAGAGAAGGCTGGAAAAGAACTGTGAGATCATCAAGTCCAAACTATGACTGAACCACCATGTCAGCTAGACCATGGCACTAAGTGCCATGTCCAGTGTATCCTGAAACACCTCCAGGGACAGCGATTCCACAACCTCCCAGGGCAGCCCATTCCAATGTTTAATCACCCTTTCTCTGAAGAAATTCCTTCTTATTTCCAACCTGAACCTACCTTGGTGCTCTCGTCCTGTCCTAGTTGCCTGGGAAAAGAGGTTGACCCTGACCTGGCTACAATCTTCTTTCAGGTATTTTCACATTTACTTCAAAACTGGGGGGAAGAAATCTACAGAATTAGAACGACCCAAACTTACATCCATCAAAAATAATTTAGACTTTTCAAAAACTAATAATCCTAGTTTCCTATTCAGTAAGAAATATTAGCTTATGTTTCTTTGCCAGTGGAAAAGTATTGTATCTAGAGATTTTTCTAAAATGCAACCAGGAGTGCTTTGAAACAAGGATTTTTCCTAACAACGAAGCTGAATAAAAGTTTTCTTATGGAACCTCTGGAAAGACTCCTATAGATAGGACTCCATTCTGAAAATCATGCTCACCTCTGCAAAGTGCAAGTGACAAAAAGTGAAAAGGTAGGACTGTCTCTTTGTTCCTCTAGCTTGACTACACAGCATTCCACAAACCATGATGGCTACAGACAAAAAATAAGTTTTTAATTCATATAGTACTTCCCACTTTCCAGTAAGTTTCACACATTCTTTCCATTTGGACTTTGAGATGAATTTTGCATATACATTTTGGTATAAAGGCTTAAATTTTAAAATCAAACAGGACTTCATAATTTTTGGGCAATGATAGCACACTAGATGAATCTTGCAGCTGGCAGAAAAATATAAGGATAAGGGCAAGTCACTCAAAATGCAATAGAGCTGTAGACTACAGCAACTCACTAAAAATATAACTTCTGCCTTGTGGAATGAGTAAGGCAGGCTAAAACCAAACTAAAAGTGGGTACACATATAATACTAAACTTTAAATAATTAGTGGTGTTAGAACCCATGCCACTAGTTATAGTTTGTTTCTTGCAGCTACCTTAAAAGACTTAAATTATCTTTTGAATAAATAGATGAGATTGATCACACATCAGACTCTGTTTGCTCTCCATAAATCACAAATTAAAAGGTTAAAATCAATTAATTAAAAATGATGATAATTATAGTACATAGCAGCAGAATATCTAACACTGTAGAAAGTTTTGGGCAAGGCAATAAGTCTAATGAAAATTAAATAATTTGTTTTTAATAAACTGAATAATTCAGAGATGATTGAAAAACTCCTGATTTGGATACTGAGAGGATGAGTTGACTTGTGTTCCTATTCCAAAAAAGAAAATGTGTCCCTTAGAAGAGCACTGCCTGCTCTGTAGTTTCCTGTTTACTGCATGAGGGCAGTAAGGAAAGCAAAAAGGATAATTTGTCTTTGCTAAAGCTTAATACCAATGTCTAGCATATATTAACTAGCATGAGAAATAAAGGAACTGATGAAATAGTAAGACATCAACATGGCTTTTCATATCCTATTTTCTTCCTCTTCCATGTGGAGTCTTCAAGATGTGAAAGTAATCTAGGATTTTTTAATCTCTTGCTCAATAGGAAACACCGTATCAGATGGGAACCCTTCTGATATTACATTCTGGACTGTTTAAATACATGTGGAAACAAAACACAGCAGGAGCAAAAGATGCCCCACATTTAAAAGTAACTTTGGAGCCCAAATGTAGTCTCAGAGAGTACCAGATACTAACCAGGATCACTATATTACGTGGATTCAAGCCTTTAAAGCCTGTGAGGAGACCACTTCAGCTTTCCCATGTTTGCTTCCCCCACAACAGTGTGAAGGAAACACATTCTTGCCATTAATCTGTCTGCTGAATTTCCAGTGCTAAATTTTCTTAGTGACCTTCATCCTTTGGTTTCATTGGAACATTAAACTTGTGCTAAGATTAAAAGAAGAAACTACAGGTGCAGTGACTTCTCCACTCTCACCTAATATATCATATATAAATATATATATATTTACACTCAGAAATGTTGAAGCTACATTGAAAACTCAGAAGAATCTGGGCCTTGCACTACTATATCATGGGTCTCCTTGTAATACCAGAAAACTTCAATGACTTCAAAGGAACTCTAAAATATTCTCCCTGGATGGCAATTACTGTGGGATAAAGAGCATTTTTTACCATGAGAATATTATTTATTTTTTTTTAAATAGTGGCAGTACTGAGATACCAAACACTGAAATACCAAGGCATAGGAGACTGAGAAGACTCCCCTGCTCTCAGAAAATAATTGAAAATATTTTTGAAGAAACTTTAAGAGGTATGAATATCATACCTACATAATTATTCAACCCTAAATGTCTCCTTTGTTAATTGAATATATTGCATGAAAAGTTTAAATTTTGTTCTTCAGGCAGTAGAGAGATAGAATAGCATATATTAAACACCTACTCCTTCTTTGAATGAAAACCAGAATCTTTTAAGTAAAAATATTTGTGAAATTTTAAGACTTTAATTCTTTTTACGAGGCTAAATATTGAAATAAATATTGACATATAAAATTATGTGAAGAGGTAAGCCTATGTCAATATTTTCTTCGTAGCTCATATTTCCTGTATCAAATAAAATGTGAATCTTTGGTGATAGCAGTTACTTGTTACAACTGATTGCAGCTTCAGAAAAGGAGCAAAAAAAGGACATAATTTTTAATATCCCACATATTTACTGACTAAATAAATATGTAATTGGAAAGGAGCCTAAGATATCAGCTACTATACACTCCATCACATACATAATCATTATGTCAGTTTAATTTTTGATAGATATTAAGCTATAATTAGCTCCCTAGCTCACGTAATGGTCAGCAGACTTCTTGAAATACTTGCTTGAATATGTTAACAAATATAATGTGGGCTTTTTATAAGATAAATGCAGAAAATTTGAGTTTCAATCACTTACTTAGTGTTCAGATTTTCCAGTTTTGTGGCAGAATTTGAAAAGTATTCCAGAAAATATCTTTGTCTCACATTTTTGGTATTGCCATTACACTCATCTGAGCAATTTGCATAGTAAGATATTTATTATCCGTGGGTAGGAATATCAGTATTAATCATTTAACTGCATTTGAAAAATATAGGCTTCCTTCTTGCTACTATTCTGGTATAATTTCCTTTGGATGATTAAGGAAGTGATTGTGCCTGCAAAGCAGATGCCTAAAGCTCTACCATATATTAATTATGTCATGAAAGAAGTTTGCTATGATATCATTTTCTCTTTCTAAACTCTCACTTAAATACATGATTTGTTCAACATGTTTTGCTCTTCAAAAATAGATTCTTAGAAAACTTGAAACTTCCACTTTGCAATGAGCTCTCCTGGTACGTGTGACATCAGATTATCATTTTGTCTTTGTGACACTGTCACTGTACAGAAGACTGTGATGTCACCAGAATAAGTAGTTCTATTAGAGGTGCTGGAGGGCTGTGGGACTAGTTATGGCTTTCATTGACCTGGATTCAGATCTGTGTGCTGTGCCTCTGGGATGACCTCACTGCAGTCAACAGTTCTGTCATTACGTGCATTCACATCACTAAATACTGTGTTGTTTTATTCCCCAGTGTGGAGGCGCCTTTGAGAAATGCACATCTGTGAAAAATGAGCAAATATAAAATTTTACATGTATTCACATTTTACCATATAAAATTTTTATGACTTAGCACTTACAGCAGATTTCACCTTGTTTGACTTTGATCTTGTGAAAATTCAACATCTATTTTAGTCTGGTGATAGGGTAATGTATTCCAGACTAAAATGAGACTCTTATGTAGGTAAAATGGACAACTACCTGAGTGATTTGTCTCTCTCTCCACTATACACAGCATTAGCCTTGATGGCAAATTAAAAGCTTGGTCTTTAATCTTGCTTAAGTTTAAAGGCTGAAAATCGGATGGCTTAACTTGTCATCACCCTAAGCTCAGTGCACAAGGGCTGAATATGGATAACCCTGTCCTGCAGGAGTTTGAGTTAAAAACATAATGTTTAAACTTTCATCCTGTAATATACAGCAGGTGCAATTGATTATAGGAGCAGCTGAGCCACCAGCACACCTGAGTTTTTTAAGCCTTGTTTTAAGAAAGCTGGAAATCAAAATGCATCTGGAAATTGGAAGCCACTGTTCACATTGAGAAGTATAAAAAATCAGCTACTAAAGTGTCACTGAATTTGTTTTAAGCAGAGGCTTTAGACAGATTAAAAAGTTGTTGCTGAGTCATAAGCAATGAAATAGTTCTTATATTTTTTTAAAGAATAGAGAAAATTTCCTGAACCTGTTTTCATTTTCTAAATTAAATGTGTAATCACATAGATGTCCTGAACAGAGTAAGCCTTCCAGAAACAAGACCTGCTAAAACCATACTTGGAGATCTTTTCTTCCCCTCTCTGCCTTCCTGACTGAAGCTCCCTGGCCTTTGTAGCACTGTAACACTAGGGAGCACACTTTCATCAGGAATTATGCTGTCTGCAGCATCTACCGAGGCTGGGAGACAGTCAGCTCTGCACATCAGCAGTTGGGCAGCGGGCCAAGCCTTGCCCTGCTGCACAGAATGACAAGGCATGCGAAGATGACAGAGCTAATGGTAAACAATGACAGATCTGTCGAGAGTCTGATGGGATGCATCTCTTGTTTGTTCATGTACAGTACAGGAATCAGAGCTATTTTGTTCAGGGTGTGCTTAGATGCCTGTTTGAACTCTTCACCCCGTCTTTTACAAATCAGATGTAGCAGAGCAATGAAGAGGGTTTTTTTTTGTGAGTATGAGAGACTTACAGTAAGCTCAAAACTAGGACAAGCAATTCTTAGAGAAGGGAGAAAATAAACTTGCTCTTCAATTTTATTTATTTTAAAAATTCCCTAGTTCTTATTGACCAGTTAATAAAACCTTACTGTGTAATTATTACTTCTAATAATCAAGATATTTGTCTATAGAATTAAAGGTGCAGAAAGACAGAAAGGAATTCTTTCTTTGGAGTAGCTTTAGACTCAATTTTATGAATATAAGATCAAGTTACAATTTAAAATGCACTAAATTATTCCTTCCTTCAATGATTTCCAAGCAAATTAATTTTCTTATTAAAATATTTTATCTGCTGATTTATATTTTGATATAAGCCAAACGTTTTTATCTTCTATATTGTACAATTGCTTTTAGGGAGTTGAAAGTCCAAATTTAAAGTCTACATTACACATTTCATACTTTTGATACACTACTCTTTATTTCGTTACGGTGATCAAGTTTGTTCTTTCCTAGGCTGAGGAGTTGTGAACAGGTTAATTTTAACCTGTGTAACTTTCATATGATCACACAAAAAGGTCTCTGGCAATCCTCAACATTTATACTGCAGAAAACTTGTCTTACCAGAAAAAGATGTGTTGCATCAGACAGAGCTAGAAATAAATAAATAAATAATAGTAATAATAAAAACCCCAGCAAAACAACAACAATAAAAACAAACACTGAAAAACCTTTCCCAGAACTTCAGCAGAGGAACAGCTACCCTGAATCAGATCCATCGTTCATACAGTCCACATCTATGTCCTTTTTATTGGCTTCATGGAAAGGCTTAAGCTAACATGCAAAGAACAGTTGACAGGCAATCAGCTTAAATTCAAAACAGTATTTCAAATGTTTCAGGTGTTTCAGGCTATTGATTTTCTTTAAAACATTTTTCTCTTCTCCATTTATGCAACTTTGCCTGTCTCCTTGTGTGTGCTGAAGTATGGGGAAAGAGAACCTTACTGATTTTGTTTGTGTTTTAAGAAGGTTAAAATATGTAGAGCAATGTTTCAGTCCTTCAGATCTTTCTGTCTTAAAAGGACATAGGCAAGTATTTTTATTATCTGGTAATGAGCAACCCTCTCCCAAAGCATTAAAGTAAACTATTTGAAAAGATTCTGCATATGAAACAGCAGTCACCTACTGCTAAATAAAGAACTCCAGAGCTACCACATTCAATTAAAAAATTCCAGTTGAGAAATTCTGGTCTTCAGGGGGGTAATAGGGTACATGATCATAGACTAATTAATTTCCATTAGGAGAGCTGTATTAAGTCAGATTATGTAGCTTACTTTGAGTAGAACTTGCCTGAAATGAAACTTATAAAGCGTTATCCTACATAAGATCAAGTTTGGGCTGCAATTCTAGAAACTTGACAGCTAATCCAAAATATAATCAAGTGAAAATCTCAGACTATAGGGTGAATAAATGTAAACCATTGATAACATGGCTGTGCCATCAGTTTTTAAGCAGAAGTTCCCATTGATTTCCGTGCTTAAAAATCAATGCATTCTCTGCAGAAAAATAGATTCAGATTAACAGTGATTATTTATCATAATGACTTTATCTGAGGATATCACCCATTTCATAAATATATGCTTAGTGTTTCTTTTTAATACTCTGCCTGTTGCGATATTCCTATTATTTTGTGAAGAAACCATTATCTGCCTTTAGAAAGTTTCCATTGTTTTTTTGTAAAGCTGCAATGAACTTCTTGGGAGAATTGTAATCTGCATGGAAGATCTTCTGTCTGTGAGGTTATGGCACTTGTTTGCTACCTGTACAATGATACCAGCCAGAGATCACAGCTACTCAGTGGGAATCCACCACACAAGATCTGCTTGCACACTCCATAAAGGCTAGATGCTCCTCTGGAAGGCTTTACAGCCTAAAAAGACTGAAGAGTTAAAAGACAAAAAAAGTTGAGATAGGTCATGTGCCTGCTGAGAGGTCAATGACAGAGATGGATGCATAAAACCCTGGAACCATAAAACCCTTCTTTAAATTCAGTAAACTGTGCAGAATATAGCCGGTGTTACCACTTCCTCTTGAAATTTTCTATTTAACTTCAAAACCCTAAGATCTGATTACTTAAGCTGTTTATGGAAAACATAGAAGACTGAATTCAAAAGAGCAAAATACTCTGTTAGATAGTCTGCTAATTTCAAAACAGTGCCAGATTTTACTGCTTTAAAGATTTCCATGCCTTAAGAGTAAAACTCTTAAATATTTATCATATGAACAATTCTGCTAACTGATAGGACTATATACACAAATCTGGATTTATGTATCTCCAAAATGCTCTAGTCACTGAGTACCTGATCCCATCTGTAATGAAAATTAAGTTCACTGTCAAAATTATTCCTTTTGAAAGTGGGAAATGTAAAATTAATTTAAATACTGTTTCATTTTCCCTCCTTTTTCCAGAAGAAACCATCTTCCATATGCTAACTCAAGTGTGTAACTTTTGGCTTGTAAATGTTGTGTGTTTTGGAAGCTGAAGAGATATGCCTATTTAATAAGGGTTATAAAGAAGATTTAAATGCTTCTCACAAGGGAAAGGTTCTGCTGCCACAAATTTAGCCCTCATACAAACTTTTCATTTACACAAAACAGGGAAAATTCCCAGCATAACTCTGAGTGAAATGAAATAACTGCAGAAAGTAAGTCTAGTGTAACATTATGAGGAAATACTGCATATTTTATAGAAAAAGAAAATAAAAGGTCAGATTCTAACATCCTGTCATTTGTCAGTGGAAAATGGGAGTCAATAATCAGTTCATTCCCAGGCTTTTATTTTATTCCTTGCTTTCAAAAACAAACAAATAAACAGAACAACCCTACTATATTTTCAAAAGCTACTGTAATCTCAAAATCAAATATATCAGGAAAGAAATATGTATTTCACCTGTCATTTTAAAAAATGGTTACTAAATATAGAAGTATTACATCTGATCTATTTTTAACTTTTTCATTGTAGAAAAAAGTCTAATAGAACTCTATTTGGGTCATTCTGTTATGCACAAATATTATCTATCATATAAAAGCCACAGTCACTTTTATTGTTCATGTCTTCTCCAGTAATCACTTAGCATTTTCTTTGCTGTGGAAACTTGTAATAAAATGGTTATAACAGGAAAAGCAAGTCACCTAGCAGTATTACCCACAGAAAAATGAACACCTCAGCACTTATTTTTTATGAGCTAGTTAACCTCATTGGATCTATATAACTGCCAAAGCCTGACCTCCATCACTGTTGATCAGAGCCGAAATTTACTTCCATAACATTATATTGACCACTTTAGAGAAATAAAGGAAAACACAGAAGGCCCAGAACCTACATACTCTTATTATTTTTCCTGATCTCTGAGGATTACCATTAACTGCTACACTGGGTAAATTGGAAAGAAAGTTTGTGTTCATGCACTAAAGCCTGCCAGTAATGATCTATCAATTTCGAAATGTTTAAGCAAGCACCTTAATATAGCAAAATCTAAAATATGTCGTACTCCAAGTGTTAGGAGCTAAATTTCATTGGCTCTGACTTCTGGTTTTGTAATACTACATGCATTTACACAAGGACCTTATTTTGCCAATTTGCCAGCAACCATCTCTCACTATCTGATTATCAGAAATAGGCTTTGTCTGCCCTTGTATTCCCTTCAGGTTGACTTCTTCATAACGTCCTAGTTATTCCACAAACACATTCTACATATTCAAAATATTAGGATCCTATGTATAAAGTACCATTATAATAGTGAAATTAAATTTAAAAAGTCTGGTAGATAGCCATCACAATAATGAAAAATAATTAATAATAATTAATTAATATTATCTCCTTTTCCTTAGGGGGCAGTAACCCTTTTTATTTTATTATCTTGAGCCATGAGCCAGGTAATTGAAATGTTCAAAAACTCTAAATTTTGGTTTACTAATATATCTGTTTGGCCTCAATAGTTATTTTTCAGAAATTCTGAATAAGAATTTCTGAAAAGCTAAGTACCTGTAGGTTTCTACATGTGTTATCTAGGAAACATGATATTAAAATTTATGTTTGTTTTATTGTAGTAATAAAATATAATTTATATACGGTGATACTTTCTGTTAGGACTTACATTTTTGGGATCAGTGTAAGAATATGGAAAACAGAAGAAATTAAATCTATTGTCTGACTTTAAATTACTTAGATTGACTTGTTACTTGTCATTTTGCATCCCCTCTTTTCTTACCTTGTCTTATTTAGCCTTCTGACTTAGAAGTTTTGCTTTTCCTGCTTGCCAAATTTATTTATTTTTCTTTAATTATCGTTGCACTATTTTTATTCCTTTAACACCCTTATATTTTTTTTAACAGAAAGAAAACAGACAAAAGGCAGTATTATTGCACATTTCCTGGAGACACTGTAAACAGAAAAATCAGACTTTGGCAATAAATGCTAACTTTATTTATAAGAAGGAAGGCAGCATTTTACCACAAACCTTCAAGAATCATAAGTCAAGACACGGGAATTGAGATTAGGTTGAAAACGACAGTTTGAGAGAGGAGACTGTCATCCTTTTGTGCTGGTTACTCATTCAGATATGCTCTAAAAGTTTTCTAACGGCAACAGTGATTAGAGGCGTCCTAATTTTGAAATTACTCTAGTGTAATACAAAAACGTCAGTAGTTGGGCTGAAGAACAAACTGATGCCTTGAGATATTTCTTAAACGCTGCAATAGCTGCCAAGTGAGTGGCAAGGAGACAACTGTTCTGGAGTCTTTTGCTATGAGGGTGAAATGTACATTTGGCTACTGACATCATTGACCACAACTAACTAAAATATACAAACGTGAACTTTATGTACATGTGAATTTTTTTCCATTTGATAATTAGCTCAGCTATGCGCTAGGTTTTGAAAAGCAGTCAAACATCAATTTTTTTTTTTTGAGGATGTATGTATCAAATCATATTTCTAATGGTGATCTATGGGCAACATAGATCTTCAGGGTACTTGTGCTGTTAATTACCTGGTGCTAATCCAGGTCTCTGCTTAATTTTTGGAATCAGTACTTTTAAAGAGATTAGAGTAAATATATTAAGATCCATTCGTATAAACTCTTACAGTAAATATTTAATTCAGAAGCACTGGGAGCTTTTCCTCAAAATTTCTTCACTTTTGAATTGAAAACCAGCCTAAGAAGCCAAGTCTCAAAGGAAAGGACTGGAAAAGGTAGATTTACATTAGAGTGATAATATAGGGATGTTAAAATTTATTTTGAAAATTTAATATTTGCCTGCACTACTGGCTGCAATGGTGCCAGTAGATGTTACATGAGTATGCTTGTTACCAAAGATTAGGGCTGGATCCTCTGTACTGGAAGTTTGCAGATTTCAAACAGTCATAGTGCAGTTGAAAAGAAATATTAAGAATGATCCTTCATGTATTTATGTATTTAAATCACCTTTGACTTTGTAGGGTATCTGCAGATTCTCACTTATTTAATGGGTGAAGTCATATAAAATGAGTTTTATAGATAATAATCCCCTTTAAATGACCCCTTTTAGAATTCTCTGGCTTATCTGCATGTAGGATCTTTACAACTAAGCTCTGAGTTCACCAATTTTTCTGTCATCCTACGTGGAGTTAAAAAAGACCTCAGTGCTCAGTATGTATTTATGTTTCTCTCTCTTTTCCCTCCTGAGACTACAGCAGGGCTTGAACCGTATCAAACCAATTAAAACTCACACATCAGCATCTGCATCAACCATTCAAATCTGCTGTATTACTTGGGCAAGGAGTATATGAGAAAAATGGATAAAATGTAAATTTTGCTGGAAAGAAAGTTTACTTTATAAGTTGTTTATATTAAAAAATTGTGTAAGACAGTGCGTTCTTTCCTATCAAATGAAGACCTTAATTTCCTGCATAATTTACAGTGGCATTCTTTGCCAGGATGGTGTTCGTAGCAAATTGTTCTTTCTGAGCTTTTCTTTTTCTTTATAATTCATTAGATGTAAACCACACTTAGATCAATAAAGTGAAATAGGTCACTCAAGCAGACTTTCTTGGGAAGGATTATGCAAAAAAATCCCTATGCTCTAAGTAAATACCTCTTTACATAAAAGTGCAGGGGAAGTTAATTTCTATATTCTTTTTTGCTTTAACTTCCTCCATTTGATAGCATTGAAAAAGGTCTCCAGATTCTCTTTTAGATAACCACTGTATACTCAGAAATGGGTTTCAGAAACGAGATTAGTTCTTCCGGAATGATGATGCTGAACTATTGACCTGTGGGGAGAGAGATGATGATGTTGACTTTCGCTCTGCCAGGTTGTCTATCTCCAGTAATTTTTTCCTCTCAAATTCAGTACTGGTAGGTTACAAAGCAGGGGTCAAGGCAAATTAAGTGGTAGCCAACTCACTGCATTATTCTGTGCCTGAGATCTGTCTTAGTCTCTTGGTCATTCAAATGCAGGTGATGGTTTCAGTGCTGAAATAGTGAGGTGAAATGTAACTTGATTTAACATTTTAACCAGAATTGATTGCTCTTTTCTCTGCAGCCTCTACGTAAGGCCTTTGATGATAACCAATGGTGATGGCAAAGTATATAATGAATGAAGGCACTGGGTACTAGTGCTACTCATCAAAAAGAGCTTGGAGGTAGTTAAATCTGTGGGTTTAAATTTAGACTCGGCAAGCAATTTATAATGAATTATTTATTGGGTTAAATTTCACCAACTTTTTTTTCTGTTCACCAGTTGTCCACAAACATATGGCAACATTTGTGGATTTATTCATTACCTAGAATTTATTCATTTATTTCCTCAGTGAATAAATTCTTGGCCTGCAGATTGCTCATGAGCAGTTGATAGGGAATATTCAGAAGATGCACTGTGTGTGTTAGTTTCCACGTCTGCTTCGATATGCTGTAAATTAGCACTATTATTACGACTAAAAGATCACACGAGCAGATGCTGTGCTGACAGCAATATTTCAGCTAGCCCTTTATTTAATTCTCATCAGAACATAACATAGTACTCTAACATTACACTCCCAGATTTACCTGCAGCATATCATAGCTCCTATTAAATGAAGAATTATTTTCAGCCTGGATTAGTTTACCAGTCCTATTTACACCATGGCCCCAGCATTGTGTTGGCACAGCTGAGAGGACAGAGAATTCAAGTTCAGTCAGGAATGAACGTTTAACAGCAGGATGTTATTACACCAATATTAGCAGCAAAATCTTTCTGATTAAAACCTTGCATAAAATGAAAATGCACATTAATGTATTTTATTTGCATTATGGTGCATGCACTTAGCCTCTGTAGAGAGCAAAGAAAGAGCTCAGTTTTTCACTCAGGCTGAGGGGTTTGCTTTGTTTGGTTGTTTTTTTCTTATGTTAGCAATGCAGAAGCATGCATATTTTAAAAATGATGTTTTGGGGACGGAAAAATATGTTAGTAAAATTAATAGAAATTAATTGGAACTTTCACCGTTTGGAGAGGTGACAACATTTGCATTATGGCAATAGTGTACATTCTCATGTACACTCAGTGTACATGTTAAGGATCACTTGTGCACTTGTGGAGATAGTCAGGTTTGAGGGGGTGATAAAACAGTCATAGCAACTTTAATGGAGTTCTTTGTAGAAGCCATTTTCATGCCCATCCTTTCCTTTTACCTACAAAGAATATCCTTCAACTTCTCCCTCTACATATTGCCTACAGACAGCCAAAGTATTTCTCTGCAAATCTCACTAAGCAGAGGACTTTTTCACTAGTTTTTCCACACCAGAGCATGAAAAATAAGATTTGGAGATAGCACTCTAGAGGTATCTTCTTAGTTTCTCCAGAGAGTAAAGAGAAGTGGATAAAACTTTTTGTTATTTCAAGGGTCTTTGAATTTGTCTAACGATCAGAGGTACAGCACCCAAAATTCCCTCTCTGGGTGTTCACTTAGTGGGTATGACTTGTTATGAATGTTTCTTACACTGCAGTAATGCAACTGGATCTATAAATTGGAGATGTGATGGACCTTTGCAAAAAGCTACACCAGAAAAAACAGAAAAAATCTCATTTTATAATGTTTGGCAACTCAGTTAGCCCATGATAAAGTATCAGTTGGAAAGCATATGATATGAAATATGATAATCTTTAAATAAAATGTTCTTTAATTTAATATAGTGCTTTAGAATAAAACAACATTGAAATATTCACTAAAGGAATACTGAAAAAAATTATTATTTTAACTTTAACAAAATGGTAATGATTACAATTATTATTCCTAGAGAGGAAACACTGGGTTTGGTGTTCTTGGTCAAATGTGAGGACTCCCATTTTCCATGTGAAAGACCTACAGCAAGGTGCAAAATTCAGGAAGAAGGACTCTCCATTGCTCCAACTGGGGCTCCATTTCTGTGCAATCCTTAACACAGGATTTATGAAAGGAGAATAAACAAACAGGGTTTTTTTTTCCTGGTGGTTCATACCTCTACATCAAAAGCATGAAGTCTGAAATTCATGAAAGTATTTATATTCCTGAAATGAAGTTTCCTGCTGCATTCACTGAGCGTAACAGAAGTCATTACAAATGATCAGTGTGGTTTAAGCAAAAAAATGTAGAGGAAATTGTTTTAAGCTCAGAAACTTTGTGAGACACGAGCACTTAAAGCAGAAAAGAGAAATGAAATTTCATTATGTTGGGGTTTGGTGCTCATATTGGCTGGTTTAAGTACTTTTTGTCACACTTCTTGTCCCATTATGAAGCGCCAGTTTTTCTCTTTCATTGCACATGGAATATGGGAATGTAAGAAATCCCTGAATTACACACCTGGGCTCACTGCCTAACACTGAATTGCTGCAATACTTTGTGCCAGGAAGCCTAATCCCATTTGGGATCTGACCCAAATGATTCAATCTTATTACACCCAAAGGCATTGTTATAGCTTTTATAGGAGATTTCTGATATCTGTGAAATAAATACAGGTAACGTGTATACTTCAGGAGAGTAAATGCTGATTAAAAAATCCTTCAAATTACGTGTGTATTTCAGTCCTGAAATTACACCTGCCAGTGTAGCAGTGAGAAAACTGTTTGACCATTAGAAATACCTATTCACATATATCATAAATAGAAAGAACTATTTCAGCTTGATAAAGAGCAGTATATTTATTTGGTCTTATTGGAACTCTTTTCAGATGTAAAAAAATAAGAATGTTTTTATTTCATGATTGAAATACTTGGAAAATGAGGATAGATAATATCCTCAGCATTTATATTTATCCTCCAATAAAGATAATGGAAATATTTTTAGTTAAGTTTTTCACTTTATTTCAGTAATCATATTGCTAAAAATTAAATTTGCAATAGAATTATATTATTTTTTGTATTACTATCAGTTTGTCATTTACTTCCACTGAAAGGCAAGTTCTCAGAAATCTGCATTGTATTTGAAATGATAAGAAAATGTAAAGCTTCAGATATTTTGAAAATAGACACTTTAAAATAGATTTTGGTGCAGCATTTTTACAGATTCTAATGTTTAAAAACCACTGAATTTTTATGAATCTTGATTTAATTATTCATTAGTTGATATCACTAAAATAGATACTGTATCATAAAAACACAATCAAATAATTTAGGAAAAATGGTAGTACAAAAATCTTTTTGATTATAGACCTCTTGGTAGTATATAGAAATAAATATTGGGGCCTTTAATGGCAGGACTATGAGACCTCTGACATCATCTGAGTTGAAGGTGAAATATTTCCCCTACAGCAATAAAAATGAATGTGCAAAAAATTTTTCTAACCCACCCAGTGCCCAGGATCCTCTGTAACCTCTGGTTGACTTGTCACTTAGAAGACAAATTTACCCATAGATCGTGACTGTCAGAGTGTCTTTTCTGCAACTGTATCAGTAATTAGCTATGCCTTGTTAGTGCTCAAGGCAAGTACATCTGTCACGTTGAAACAAAGGGTTAGATTTTTCACAATTTTAGATAATATTTTAGCCTTTGGGCTTTGTAGCACCAACAAAAAATCCAAACTATTGACAAGACTGTGTCAATAGCTTTTTTAAAGTCTGTGTTGTATTAATCCATTACAAAAAACCCCACTTCTAACTAAATTTTTAAAGATTTTATTAAATACAGAGTAAAACAAGAATTTGGGGAAAAAATGGGGTGAGGCTGTGAGCTGATCTTAGTTTCAGCTTAAATCCTAAAGTCTATTGAACTTTTCTGTGACTTTCTGCATGCCATCAGTTTCAATTGCTTTGATGTAGCAAGGATCAATCTTTTGCCACTTAATTGTATTATAGCTGTCTGTGTCTTTGAAAACAATTACAGAGCTATCTATCAATCTAGCTGCACCAATAAAAATGACCTCGTATAATTATAACTAATAAAAAAATTAGTTTATGCACATTGATTATGGCTATCTTACCAAGAGGCTACAGTTTATTAAATAACCTCATGAACAAGATGAATTGCAAGTATAATGAGGTGAATCTGTGTTAGTATATGATATTATCAATCAAAAATACAACAGTCCAGGTATCCTGCACTTAGGCAGGCACTGAACAGAAAAGAATGATGGGCTGCTCCAGATTAAGCTGGCCCCCTGGTTGTCTTTGACATTTACCCTTTCCCAGTCTAAGAGAATCAGGGCTATTCAATTTACAGAAATTTAAAACTGGCTTTAGACACACATAGGGTTGTAACATTCATGCTGATAGTTATTATAGTGCAATCTGTTCACTTACCAAATGAGAAGTCCTTTCATGTCCTATGCCAAAATTAATGGGCATAGATAATGCAGGAAATGCCAGATTACAGATTTGGTCTAATTAGGGAATCCTCAATTAGCTAGTTTTAGCCATTTTTGATACCTTGTGCTGTTTAAGTCTTACCAGTTGGAAGAAAACAGTATTTGGACACAGGTGGCAAATTAATCAAATTATTAAATACATTTTGCATATGTGAGAAATTATTTCTCAGTGGTAAAAGAAGTCCAATAAAACATAGAACCATAAAATATCCTGAGTTAAAAGAGACCCACAAGGATCATTAAGTCCCACTTGTGCCCCTGCACAGGACAGCTCCAAGAGTGACACCATGTGCCTGAGAGCATTGTTCAAATGCTTCTTGAGCTCTGTCAGGCTAGGTGCTTCCCTGGGGAGCCTGTTCCAGTGCCCAGCCACCCTCTGGATGGAGAACCCTTTCCTAATATCCAGCCTAAACCTCCCCTGACACAGCTTCAGGCCATTCCCTCACTTCATATATTAGCATATTATTAAAAGACATATTTTTTCATGAAGGTTAAAGGTGGCCATGTTCTTCAATGCAGCATTGTTTCACTTCAAACTATTGTCTATTACCCCTATACCAACTTATTTGCCTCTCTTTGCTTAGCTTTTCCACTGAAAAGTCTATCTTGGGAAAATCTGTATCTTAAAATTTGTTGGCCACATAAATTGAATTCTGATTGAAAATAGCAGGTGCACAGATGTACTGCCCCAGTGTAAACATTCTGCACAGCAGATACCAAAACTAAGACAAGAAGGTGTAAATTTTCTGAATTTTCACCTTTGTGAACTAGAGTATTTTTTGAGGCACATATTAATCTGTAAAACATTTTTTACCATGTCTATTGCTTCATTTATAAAGAAGTAAATGTGCTTTTCCTTGCTTTTAACTTAAAAGCTGTCTATAAGTCAATTTGTTTTTATTTTCTTGCATTTGTATCTTTTGTTTCCAGGGCTTGATCTTTATAGGAAAAACAGCTGTCTTTTAATGAGGCTGCCATGAGGCAGACTACAGAACTTTAAACTCAATGTTTTAAACATTCTTCTATTAAATAAAAATGCAACTTAGAATGAAACTAACTGTTGGTGGGTACTCACTCAGATGTGAGAAATGAAAAAGGCCAAAATTTCCCAAATGATAAAATAAATCATCATATGAAAGTATATTAAGTGAAACAATGTGCTGGCAGTCTCTTGTTTAAGACTCATGTAGCCATGATGCATGTGTAAGTTATTACAGATAAAATAATTATATAAATTTTGTAAGCTGTATAAATCTTCCTTTACATATTCCATTTGGGGCTTTGTAGAAACATAATTTTAACCATGGAACCTCTACAGTAATATTTTTAACATTTGTATATAAGTATTGAGTATCATAACAGATACTTTACATTCATACTGGAAAATTCAAAATTTTCTTCCCTGACTTAAAATATTCTCAGGATTTTTGAATGTCTGTTTCAGCTAGCATCTCATGGAGGTGTATTCAATTGATACGCTAAGATTCTGTTGCAACACCCAAATTCAATAAGGACATTTGTGTATTTGCAGTTCAGGAAAAAAATCAGAATGTGATGACTCCTATTTTTCTTGTTTTGTTTAAATTTATTTTTTCTTTAAGAAACCAAATGTTACTTTTCACAGAATAGTACGTGATAAAGTTCACACTGTAGTATGACTTCACACTTCATTTTCCCTCACTGTGATGAAGGACTATTTTTGACTGATTAAATAAAAAAAAAAAGGAACTTTAAATTTTTGTCTTTTTCATATGAAAATTATCTTACTCTTAAATAATTCTGCAGTTAAGTATTGGCTTTAATTTCAGTCACACAAACAGCGCCTCATTTTAGTTAGATACACAGACTCAGCCACTTTGGACCCTGTAATAAATATGTAATTTTTTTATTACAGGTGTTCCCAAATACCTCCTCTTGATCCTACATTTTTGGCACATATCCATTTTTGCTGAGCTTCATTCACTTTGTGAAACTTCACACTTTCAAGGCAGGGAAACACTATAAATAGAACCTGTTTTTTTTGGTTTGTTTTTTTTCCCCCAAATTATATATTTTCTGATATCACGAAAAATAAAAAGCTGATCATATTTAAAAAAACAAAACCTAAGATTTTTTATAATGTCAAATATTCACTTCATGGTTGAATTGGAATAATTTTATTCAATTTTTTTTTTTATTAGGCACCAGGTTTTTTGTTTGCCCATACTTGCTATTAACCTGAACCAATGTTCTGAAACATGTACTAGAATAGATGGTTGAATACATGACATGCTCAGCAGGACAAGGGAGTTGATTGTCCCCCTCTACTCTGCTCTCACGAGACCCCACCTGGAGTACTACCTCCAGCTCTGAGATCCTTAGCACAAGGAAGACATGAAACTGGTGAAGCAGGTCCAGAGGAGGGGCAAAAAGATGATCCAAGGGCTTAAGTATCTCTTTTACGAATACAGATTGAGAGAGTTGGGGTTGTTCAACGTGGAGAAGTCTCTGGGGAAACGTTAGAGGAGCCCCCAGTACCTAAGGGGAGCTTGTAAAAAAGATGGAGACTGACATATCATAAGGGCATGTAGTGATAGGACAAGGGATAATGGTTTTGAATTAATAGGGTGTATATTTGATTACATATTAGGAGGAAATTCTTTACACGGAGTGTGGTGAAACACTGGGACAGGCTGCCCATAGAATTGCAGTTGTCCCATCCCTGGCAATGTTCAAGGCCAGATTAGATGGAGGTCTGAGCAACCTGGTCTAGTGGGGGATGTCCCTACCCATGGAAGGGGAGTTGGAATCAGATGCTTTTTAAGGTCCCTTCCAATACAACCCACTCTATGAGTCTATGATTCCATGACATTTGACATATGACAGTGATAGAAAGCACAGTTACATGGGTTTGGGCTCTAAACCCATGAAGAAAGTAGAAGAGGGAATAATGGACTGCTGTGATCTTGGCATGGCATACACCTTGAAAAACACTGCTCTAGTTCTTAATTAAGTTCATAGTCCTGCATTATCTTCTTAGAGTAACTGAAGTATACCTAGCAGAAAAAGCAAATGCTTTTCTGTTGTTGAAAGCTCTTTTCTCTTGATAACTAAGGTAGTTTTTAATTTAAAATGAATGCTTCTCCCTGAGTAGTTATTCCTTGAGATAGAAAAGAGATGGAAAGTGGTGAGTCCCAGAATGTTCAGCTCAAAAGCTAGCACAAACCTTATCTGAACAGTACAAAGGTAAACATGACTGTAAATCTTGTGAGAAAATTTGAAATAGGCAGGCTTTTTAGTTTCGGAAATGCATTGAGAAAGGGGTCCCTTGAAACTTTTTGGATATGCATCCAATTTCTAAAGAACTGTGGAATTTTACAAAAAAATTCTGGACATGTTTTTAAGTTTTAACACTGGGTGCAGTTGAAGAACAAGGATTAAAAATTTTTATTAATCAAAAGTGGTAAACAAAATAGATTACATCATGAACATTTGTAGGTTTAAATTTTAGCTGAATGCAGATATTTGCCTAGGTAGGGTAGCCAACATACTATGGAGCTAGAAGTAAATAAATTTAACTCAGGACTGTCAAGTACACAGCAATGTATTAAATAGGTAAGTGTCATCTTAAAAGCTGTGGTTCATTCACAGATCCATGGCATGAAAAATGTAATACAGGAAAGCTGGCAGCATATGACAATTTAGAGGCGTCTTCAGGTGTTGCGGAGCAATTATTACGTTCTTTATCCAGAGCCTGTTAAATGTTCCCTTGACAAAATGGTACAGGTCTGAACATTTTGTCATTATAGGTGTCATACATATCAAACAAAAGAAAGATTTACAGTGCCCAGGGATAACAAATGAAATGCATTTTCAACCCAAAATTTTGAAACAATCACAGCATTCATAAATCCCAGACATTTTTTCTGCATGTCTGTAAAAAAAGGACTTGAATCACAATGGGGATTACAATGTATTGCTGGCTTTTATACTATCAAACATCATAATTTTACACTAAGTCACCAAGATGTTCATGTTTCAGATGGAAATGGGATGAGATTTGAGGGCTTTCCATGACTAACTTTTTGATGGATTCTTCGAAATCATGAAGTTGATGCCAGGGGAATTAATTTAATTGTGAGACAACAGCAACAACAACAACCACCACTAAGACACTTATTCTAATGGGAGAAAAGAACAGAAGAGAGAGATAAGTGTACCAGTGCTAGGTAGAAGTAGCCTAGATAGTCACCGAAGCATATCAAAATGATGAAATTAAACATCTGGAGAGTCATCCAGTAACTTGAGAGAGATTGCTGTAGTGAACCACATCAGGACCACCTGTCAATTAGTAAAAGAGCTCAGAGGAAATGAAAAAGAGAATTCATAAGTCAAAAGAAAAGTGATAAGAGAAAAGTAACCTCAGATTATGATTTATTCAAATAATGAGAATGTCATTTGCAAGAAATTAACAATCACACTCTCCAAATCCCAGGAAGTAATGGTCAAAATCAAGTCTATTTCCTTAACATCTTCAAAGCAGCAATCACATAAAAAATGAGTGGGATGCCGGAATACATCAACAAACCAGGTGTATAAAAAATAGTTTATGTAGGTTGAGGTGTTACAGCCAATATGCTTTCAGGACTGAAGCTTTCAGGTCACTGTGTTACTTCTCAAAACAGGCAATATCTCACTCCCGATGACTTGTTAAAGCAAGGACCTGCTGTTCGTTGTTGCAAGGCTTTACAATGAAATCCTTTTGAAGTTACTGAGTGCATGTTTTGATGCAAAGGATTAAAGATAACATAAAAAGGAGGAAGTGTATGAAGCACTTACATGCATTCTTTGCACTGAGATAGATAGCCTAAGGTCAGCGTAGCTTCCTTATCTATTTAGGTAGACATATTACTTTGAGCCTGTATAACATGTTCAATACAGTGTTTAAAGAGAGCACAATTTTTTTTCTAACTGCCTTGTATAATTTTGAATATGCTCTCCTTATATGATTTTATCATTTCAAATCAGATGCCATCTCTATTGCCATATGAATGTCAGTTTCATCGGTTTACTAATCTTGCCAGGTAATGTACCAACCAGAACATTTTTCATTTAAAATTTTTAATAACTGGAGGTGCACCTATACAGATAGTTATGTTTGCCATGTAACATTCAGCTCCTTGTCATGATTGGAAGGACTGATCTTTTTTTTTATCTGATTTTCTTTGAGCATTCCTTCAGATAATTTATGGAATATATTGTGCTGGTATCTCTCCTAATTCAACAAGTTAATAGCTGGAGACACAGAGAGGTTAGCATATTCAGCTGAGAAGAGATAAAAAGAGCTTAACTAAGCTATAAAGCACTTAAACATGCTTTGTCCTAGGCTTAGAAAATCAGGCTTCTTTTTTTGGAAAATCAGGCTTCTTAGCCTAAGCCCATATACTTGCCCGAACTCATTAAGTCCAGTCATAACATTGCCTCAACCTCATCTCAGAAAGAAAAAAAACAACATAACCTTTGCCTCTTTGTCATCTCTGCTCCTAGCCAGTCTATTAGAACTTATCCTTTTCACAAGCCCTCTGTCTGCTATGCTTAATAGACATCCAAGCATATAGAAGGTCCTGAGGAGAGCATTGTGTGATTGCTGCATAATGAACCAAGTTAAAACTGATAAAATAATGTGCTAGATTCAGGTCTTCTTAGGTCAAGACCTAACTGCATGGATAGGGGAGGAGTTAAATTGCAATTTGTTAAACCTGAGCTTTCTGTTGTCAATGCTGTAAAGCACAGCATTCACTGCTAAGTGAATTCTCAGTCCTAAATATGGATGTATTTAATCTACTCAGTGTATTTGGTTTTCTATTGTTGCTGTTACTTTGAGTGTATTTCATGTCTTCCTCTTTCCTGTGATCTTATGTATCAGATATAAAGAATGATTTGAGGAGGACTGTTGAAAATCCATCTACCACAACGACAATGTGTTGTCCATGGAAAATGTTGGAGTGATCAGTTTTGCAAAGAAATGTTGAGAGGTGTGTAACAGCTGATAAAACTGACTTTATATTCAGTGTACTTGTTTTAAAGGATATGTTTGATTACAGGAGGAAATCAATACATTTACATTGACTCACTCCTCTATATGTGCTGGTACATTGTACCAATAGATCCAGTTTGTTTGGTTTTTCTGAAGACTTCTAAATTAGTGCTGCCTTGCCAGGTAGAACATATGTTTGTATGCATCTAGAGGAGTTGTTCGTCTAAAGGAGAAATCTTGGTTTCCTCATTAGATGGTGGAACAAGTCTTATATAATTCTACTTCTTATACCAAGTTTTTGCTGCCTCTATCTAATACAAAAACTGGGAATTCATTGTATTAATTTTAAAATATATGTGAACATCTCTGGAATGGATTTCCTTCAACTTTAAATTAATTTTATTTAAGTAAACTTTACTACACTTTTATAAGGTCACCACTGTTTCAAGTTTCAGGATCTAAACCTGCTAGATCAAAATTATTTTGGACATTCCTGAGGCAAGAATGCTTTGAAAGCAGATAAATCCTTTTCTATTACTAGGGGACAGTATATATAGCACAAATAAAAAGACTACAGAAAATTGACAGAATTCAATTTGCTTCTGATTGTGTAATACATTTCTTATTATTTTATTAACCCTGATGTTCTACAAGAAATTTCAGTGATCCAATTTTGTCTCAAGTTTAGCTCCCTTAATGGATTCCTTGACAAGGATGAGCTCATATAACTTACCATCAACTTGTGTTCACTCTTCCCGTGAAGATACTTTCAGTATTATATGAATTTGATATTGCAATGGCTCATTGCTCTTGCTCTCTCAGAAAGCCCTTCAATGGATTTCTATTTCCCACTTAATAAATCTGCTGTAGATTCCTGGTAGGAGTCCTAGAAACAAATCCTTCTGGAGAGGACCAGAGGCATGTCAAACAATGCTCAGCACATTTCTGCCCAATTCCAGGGTAAAGAGGAAAACCAAAGTTTGCATTCTAGTAAAATGGATCTAACAATGTGGTTTTGAGAGTAGGCTACCTGCTCTGACATGTCAAATTCAGCGAATCTAAATGAACAGAACTTAACATCTTTGTGTCTGGCATTGTATTGCTGGGCTGATGTTTCGATCTAATACCAGCTCCATGTGTTTTCTGCAAAGAGTAGAAATGCATTGAATCATGCTGACTCTTCACAATTGAGGGGCTATGCGCATTTTCCTCACTACATTTCCGTCCTTATTTCCACATACCTGGAATGGTTTTGAAAGTTAATATTTCACATAGGTATGTTTTTCTTCTAATTTTGACTGCCAGAAAGGAGCCCAATAAGAATATTTTGTAATTTTATTGAAGAGACCAGAATAACTTGAAGAATCTATAGTCTATTAGCCCACCTTCCTCCCACAAAACATTACATATTACATACATGTTAGAGTCCAATGACTACATCTTTGGTGTCTCTTCCATCAGCCTGGTTTCCTTTCATTAAAGAATTTTTCTCCAATAAAGGGTTATAGATTTTAAGTGAAACAAAACCACAGTGGGGCTGTGATTTGGCTTTGATAAAACATCAAGGAATTTGAATTGCTATTGCTTTGGTATCTTTACATCTGTCACATAAAGGGTATTCTTTGACAAAAACACAGACTTTATTTTCTTCCTTTTTTTTCTCAGCCAGTAATGTACCACCTAATATCACATTCTCCTTTCAATGATTTACTGATAGAAAAGAATAATTTTCTTTTGAGCTAAATTTTCTTTAAACAACAATTATTTCCTGAAATTTGTGAACTCAGACTTTTCCAGTCCTGTCTTCATGTACATTTGGAATCAGAAGTATAAATTTACTAAGCAGGTGTTGAGCTGGGAATAGCTCAAAGTAACTTTGAAGAATTCAAACTTTTTATACTCTTTAAACTTTTATTTCAGAGAGAAAATTAACTGACTTAGGAGCTGAAAATATTATGAAATTTTGGTTAATCACAGCACACAAATAAAAAATTCGGTAGAATGACTGTTCACAGAAGCATTTTAAATAGTTAGTTCCGAGCAATCTTGCCATGTACTGTCAAACATATTCATAGCAACAATTTCTTGAACATTATACCTTCAGGAAGGGACCTGAGCAATGATGTAGTGACTTTTACAACAGAACTTGGATTCTGACTGTGAATTCAACTGATAGATAGGTTTTTGCTTTACATATTTGTGGATAATTTGCAGATAGAAGAAATGGCTGACCTTTTTGACTCAGTCTGAAGCATGCGGACAAAATTTATTGGTATGAAGTACAAGATCATTTATGGAGCAACACAGTTTTTCTCTGTAAGCTGAGAGCCACTGGAAATGACAGATGAGGAGAAAAGTCCTAACTATATTATGTGGTCACAGAGTGACTCCGTGTTATGACAAGGAGAAAGCAATCCCAACTCAAGAAAATTTCAATCGAGGCCCCTGAGAGAGATGTTTTCATACAACACCTGGCTGGAACTTCCTTTATAATTATGAGAAATCAAAAAGGGTTAATAAAGAGATACTTGAATAACAGGAGACCCAGAAAATTTTTATTTCTTTGGAGAAATTAAGGCTGATAAAGAATCTAGTTTTACAAAGTTATACATAACAGATTAATGTAGTGGGAAAATTAAGAATTCCCCTAGAAAAACGATAAAAGGTACAAACTGTGAATAAATTTATAGTGGAATAAAGCTGATTTGAATCTCTGAAAAAATCTTCTGTTGGAATAGTGAGGGGGAAGTGTTTGTTTTCAAGACTGTGCTGACAACATCCTTTACAATTTTGCTTTTACATTGCTGGGTGCATATATGTTAACCCAAAAACTTCAGAAAACAGTGTCTTTGCCGAATTTTATTAAGCTTATTATTGTTGTTGTTGTTGTTTTGCTGTTTGTTGGTTTGCTTTTTTTTCCGTGGCACTTACCTCATGAGAAGAGAAATAGCAGTATTGTCACCAGAAATATCCTCCACCTGCTTTGAGCAAATCTGGCTGCAACCCTTGAAGACAGCTTCTTTTCTCAGATTAAAATTTACTCACAGGAAAAAACTGTCTTCCCTTGCACTCTGATAACTGTTCTTTAGAGTGCTGTCTGAATAGGTAAAACAGAAAGACAAAAATAAAACATGATCTAGCCCTGATCTGGTAAATTGTGAGTTACAGGTCAGCAGAACAGAATGTTAGCTAGGTCAAAATTATTTGCATTCTCAACAGTGTTGTTCATCAATTCCAGTATCCCAAGTGTACCTGATGAGATGGAAACCTTATTTACTTTTAATTCATGAAGCTTTTATAATTCATTGCTATTTTAAAAATTCCCCCATTGACAGGAAGTTATTTCTCAAGTCAATGCAAACTCATTTACAGTGGATCATAAAGATCTGCTGTAATGAACAAGAGCAGCATAAGACCTATGACTGTATCATATCATGGGTTTATTTGTTTAAAGCAGGAAAAATTATTTTAAATTGTTTGAACAAGGTCCAATGCAGAGTATCTTTAAGTCAGCTGTTATAAATTACACTAATGGTAAAACTGACAGTTTCTCAAATAAAAATTTTTTCCATGGTCAAGTGTTTTTTGATAACCTGGAGCTACATGTTTTTTATGCAATTGATGCCGCTGATTTTCTGCAACCAGCTCTTGATAGAAGAATGTCTGAGGATAGAAACTGAATAAACTTGCATCTGCTGTATGGCACTGGACCTAACGGTGAGGCTGAACCTTATGTCATTTACCTATGGAAAACTTAGAATCATGGAGTGACTTGGGTTGGAAGAGTCCTTGAAGATCATGTGTTTTTTCTGGTTGCTTTTTGTTTGGCTGTTTTGTTTTGTGACAGAACTTTTTATTATTGGGTCTAACATGCTCATCTGAAACAAGAAAAACCACTAATAAAAGGCAGTTGATTTTTTTCCATTATTTCAAATTCTCTGTTGTGCACAGAAGTTGTAAGGACTTCTGTGCCCTTAAAGATTTTCAACATACGTATTCCTATGAATGTGCTTGAATCTTCTCAAAATCAGGAATGCAGGCAATTTTCTCAGGTACCAGCATAGCAAGCACCTAATTTAAAACATAAAATTGAGCTGAAGTTCCCATCTTGATCCTGCAATATCTTTGGTTCAGATCCAATCAAAGAACTAGTGAAATTATTAAGAGTCTTTCTTTTTACTTTGATAGATACTGATTTTCAGCAGTACCTATTATTCTGCAATGTTCACTTATTAGCTGAAAGCCACCTATCTCTCAAATCAACCAAGAATCACAATGTCACATCATAAACATGATAAAAATTCTTTGGATACATCACTTCCTTGGCATATTTATCACTTTTTTCTGACCAGATCCATTTCTATTAAAACTGAAAAAAATTAAATAGAAAAGAAAAAAAGCAAAGAGAAAAATATTTGTTAACAAATGATCAGTCAAGGGATCCTGACCTTGCCTAGGTATTGAAGAAGTCCTAGTTTATATACAGCTACAGTCTGATGAGAAGATATTTTGGGTCCTGCAGATACAAGAAAATTGGTGAAGAATTTGGTATTTTCCTTCTGAGAATTTGTTTTTTCTGCCTATGATCCTAGCATGCTAACTTTGTGATGATTATGTCAAGAGTATGGTATCTATATTTTTACTGGCAAATGTATGAGTATTTTATGTTCTTCCATGTTTTCTTCCTCCTTATTTTGTATGACCCTCCTAGGATCCAGGAATCTTTCTGAGGTAAGCAGCAAGCCCAAGTTCAAAGTTGGGTGAAGATGAGGAAGAGATTAGTTACTTAAATTACTGCTTGCATGAAACTTACTGCATGCACAACCACAAGGTTTTAATTTTAGTGTAAAAGTAGACTGTCAAATTCATTCTCCTGTTTTAGAGCATGACATGTGCATTTGAAATCCACATCTCAGTTGGCTGAACTATCAGAAAGCCCGTGTTACAGTGCTAAGGGAACTAGATACCTGATTCAATCATATTCAAGCTCAATTTTTTTTTTCTAGATTCTCTTAAACATTACCTGAACATGGTTTTTGGTGTAAACATTAGACAAATAAGTTATTTGACAAGAGTGACAACACCAGTTGCATACCTTACATTGACTCAACACCTAACAAGGAAACAATGTCTTTTTTAAAAATACTGTATAAATTGTATATACTGTATAAACTGGACGAAAAATCAGGATTTTCCCCTATTCAGTTGTCCAGTGAGCACTGCTTGAAAGTTGTGCCATAGTTGCAAGAGACTCTGTGAAAAGAGCTGTATAACAATGGAGACTCTCTTCTAGTCCATAGTCCTTCTTTGTGACCTAGAAGAGATTTGATCCTTACCAAGTCTAAAATATGCAGCTGCTAAAGGTGGCAGGATACTCAATTGGGGAAGCAGTATAATCTGCATGTTTATCTGTATGTCTTCACAAATGATGTACACATTTCCTGGTATTATTTGAGTAGAAATGACTATTAGTGAATTAAAAGACTGCTATTTTGTAGTACAGACACTGGACAGCCTTGAATACTACATGTACCTTATAGGTAACTGAAATAAATTAGAAAAGGATTGAAATTAAAAAGCACTTTACTCTGTTTCTTTAAAAACAATTCAAAACAACTCACCCTGAAACAAATAAACCAACCAACCAAAACACCAAAAGCAATAACAAAAACCCCCAGACTTGTATTACGGAAATTTTTGAGGAAATTGAGTTTTCAGCTGAGAATGAAAAGTCTGTTGACAGTCAAATGTCAGAAAGCAGAAAATTCTGACTGTCAAATGTCAAAGCTGCTTGCTAATCTAAATAGTTTCAATAGTTTAATATTCCTGGAAACTAAAAGGTAATTACCGAAGTATCATTTGCCCACAGATACATCCAACTGTAAGCAGAACAGAAGATCTGTAAATTCTCAATCCAACAAGTGAGGCTGGTGGTCCAACAACAAATGCAGTTTCTGAAAGAGGATTCTGTACCTTTTAGAATGTATCATGTGACTAATGAATAACTCATGCACACCCTCCATAGCTATATTAAAGGAGAATAAGCAAGTCACAGATTAAACAAATATAATAAAATTCAGGTTTCCAAAATTATATTCCTTCATGTCTTAATTTGCCTCAAATCTTTTTTCATGTTCTATTACCCCTTTGAATGAAAGAAATTACTTGCCTTTGGTTCTGAGACCCAACCATGACATTAGTTGAAAGTCCAGAAGACTGCAGATCAAGTAAATCAAAACTTTAAAATGCTAAAAAATACTATAACTTCATATGAACTGGGAATTCTGACTTTTGTTCAGAGAGAGAGACTCATCAAAAATCACATTAATTAAACAAACTGTTTTATAGTCTTCTTCTTTTTGCAGAAGGCACTTTGTTGGATTTTTTTGGACAGTCTTTTTCCAGTAATGGAAAAATAATTTCAGAAGCTATTTATTTCATCATGTTGTTCTCAATTCTCCAGAAATTCATTTTAGCTCTTGTTCAAAGTATTTTAAAAATCATATCATTAGGCAAGGTTGTACTTTATCTTCTCTTTCATTTGTTCTGCTTCTTGAACACATCTGTTTTCAGAGTCTTAGGGACACCAAAATCAGTCATAATGAGAATTCCTCAGTTTTCTTTTTTGCCTTTTTTTTCTTAATAGGTGAATATCTAGCTTAAATCATTAGCATATAAATCAAATTTCAATATATCTGAGACATAGCAGAAGTCTACAGTGGTCAGCCATGCTACTCAGTATCTGTTGGCTCTGCAAAAGTAGCACAGAGTCCCTAGATATTTTTCACTCAAAAATACTCTTGCACAAGAAGGTTCCCAAATGACAATTGACAAAAGATGAAGTAGGTCCTCTTGTATCCTTTACGAGCAGCAAAAAAAAGGAAACAAAAAGGGAAAGATAATTCTAAGGTGTATCTCCCTGGAAACCACAGCCATCTGACACAGATAAGCACTAACCTAGAATTTACATATAATGATTCTCAAAATTATGGAGCTGCAGATACCTTCTCAGATCTCTCAGGTCTATTTCTGGGTGGATTTTCTCAGGAAGATGAGGAGCACTTTAAGGGACACAATCATCAAAGCTGTTTTATCAATTCCTTCTTGTAACAACCACCGCAGGAATTCATGTATCTGTAGAATGTAAATCTTGGCCAATTTATCCAAAAGACAATATGTGAAGACTTTTTAAGTGCAGGTTTCAAGTCATGCTTACAGTAACTCTGTGTCAAAATTGTTCATGAAAAGGAATTGGACAAGCACATAGAAACCTAGTTTTGAGAAGCTGACCAATAGCTTGTTGCAGCACCAAAGACAGAAAACAAAACTCTGCATTAACCTACCCATCCACAAATCCAGTAGCTGGGGAGCTGCAATTTGAAATGCTTAGAACCAACTGTATTTTACAGAAATTTGAAACAATCCCACATAGTAAGGCACATATTTCCTTTCTTTTGTTCTTAGCAGACTGATTTATGATCAGAATATTTTGTTTCCTCTAGAGATTAGCAAACATCCTTTCCAAGGGCTGGCTGTTCAAAAAAGTGTGGGAGGCAAGAGAAAGCAACCAAGTAGCTTGGCACCCTGCCAGAGTTCTCATTGCCTCCCCACATGTGCAGGCTACCTGGCTTTCTTCCAGGACTGGAAGATGCTATCTTTAGGAGATGCCAAAGGTCTATCGACCATAGAGACATTTTCCAGGGTAGACTTCTTACCTCTGTACAGGTCAGAATTCATTTTAATGTGCCATCCTTAGGTTTTCTGTGTGAATTTATCTACAAGTGAGACATATCCCAGACAGCTGAAAAAAGAGAGTCCTTCCATGGGGATGGAATTAATTGAAAGAAACACTCAGGCAGAAACTTAATTCAAGTAGGTAATCTGTATAAATTCTTTTGTGAGAAAAAAATTGTAAAAGTATATTCCACTTCCAATACTCTGTTCTTGAGATCTTAAAATACATGAGGGTAATCAATACAAAACTGCCCAGAACAATCCTTTGGATGAAATGCTGGACTCTCTATTGCATAGATTTTGCTATTTTTTTCTCATGTTGAACAAAGTGAATTAAGAATGACATAGAGGATGCTCTAGATGTGATTATGGTTCACCTTCACTTAGACATTGTTTATACAACTGCCATTACATGCACTAATTTGGAGAAACTAATTTGCAATTTCTTATTTTCAGGCTGACTTGTAGATTCATTTTTTATTGCTGTACAATACTTTCCATGAATCTATAGGTAGAAAGGATTGTGTAAGAGTGTTCAAGGCCAGACTGGACAGGGCTCTGGGCAAGATGCTTTACTGCAAGTTGTCCTTGCCAACGGCAGGGGGTTTTTTACAAACAAAGCTACACCATGAACAAAAAGCAGGACTAAAAAAAGACCCAAAAACGAAACAACAAAAAAAACATGAACAAACAAACAAGCAAAAAAAAAAAAAATAAACCCCCAAACTAACATTTGAAATTGTCTAATTTAAATTGCTCAAGTTTTCCTTCATGAAATTTTGGTCTCACATATCTTGAGTATGCTTTAATATTCCTGAATAGGTATTTAGAGGGCAACTCAGACACAGAAATCAGATAAAAACCTATTGATTTTCCAGTATTTCTCTGATTTTGAGATTAATAAATTCAATTCATGTAAATAACTATCATTTACTACAGTGATTTCTAAAGGTAAAAAATTTACCAGCATTTTCTGCCAATTCCATATTTAAGAAAATGCCTTGCTTGAGTTTTGGAAGATTTATTTACTGGTATTCTTACAGAAGTTTCTGGATATCGAAATGAGACCAAGAGAAATATTTCAGAAAAGCACCCATAAGATTTTATTCATACATAAAATGGCTTAGCTCTTTTGGTGTGCGCAGCTGGGAAGATTCCTGCTAGGTTTTTTTGGACAGTATACCACATTAACAGCTTTTGCTGTTTTAGTTTTGCACCTCATTTTTTCAGGTTTGAGGTCAAGAATATAAAGACCTGTGTAAGTGAAGAAAACCAAACAAGGTAACTGAATGTATTTCCATATTGAAAGGATTCATAATGACAGAGGAGGTAATGGCTCTCCAAAAGGCAGAGACTTGGAAAAAGTGTCAGGATAAACTAGTGACTCATATTTGTTCTAGTGGGGAGATGTGTTAAATGAACAAATAATTTTTCATTAGTGAGAGAGATATTCTTTTTTTTCATTGAAAAAACTTATGTTCATATTTTAAGAAGGATATTAAAAGTCTGAGAAAAAACAGTTATTTAATATTAATATTCTACAATGTGAGATTCAGTATAATATTAAAATAAATTATTTGTGTGCAGTAGATAAATACTTTCTAAAGATAAAAACAATAATGCAAATGGGTAGTGTAATTATTTTTAGTTTAGGAGAAGACAACAAAATGAGGACTTTGATGCTGAAGCCACATGCTTGACTGCTACAAAAAGTAAGACACTTATTGTAAAACAACAGATATTAATCTCTCAGAAAGGCTACTGAGTAAGGTGGTTGATTTTCCACCTCTTAGCGGCTTTAAATCAAGATGAAATGCTTTTCTGCAAGGGGTGCTCTTGGTAAACACAACTCATGATTCAGTCAAAGACAAGCTATTCTTCTAAGAAGATTTAGTGAGATGAAAAGGAATAGCCTATGACACAATGACACAATATAATAGTTCTCTGGCCTTAAATGCCATAAATTTATGAAAACACAAAACTGTATCCTATTTTCTTTTATTATATACATTTAGTGTGGATATTTCTTTTGCAGTTCCTGTCTTCACCCTTTCTAAAATAATACTTGTGTTCTTAAAGTAAATTTACACACTAGACCAGTGAAATTGAGGGCATGCTATGTAATGCTTATTTAAACCAAATCTTTTATTTCAGTTTAGTAACCTGTTGAAAGCATCTCTTAGACAGCTAGAAGAATGTGCTCTATTTAATTTGCTTTGCTATTTGCATTTAGTTATAGTAGTTAAACTTCTTTTAAGAAGTAAGAGGAAGAATAAATTTTCTAGAGAAATCTTCTGCTGAGGTCAAGCTCAGAGAAGTTACACAAATTTTTGCTCTTCCAGTTGTAACAGTTTTCCTGATTGTTGATTTATGGGGTTTTTTAAAAATTTTTTGCTATGGCATCCACTCTGTGGATGAAGATCTGTTCTGTCAATTGTGATCATACACATTTGAAAATGACCCTTTAGTGGAATTTCTATTCATACTTTTTAAATCCTCTTCTGGTTTTCCATCTATTTCTATTTTATTTTATAGGGATCACTTAAACTTGCACATACTAGGTGATTTGGTTATTACACTGCTTTTAGGACCTGTACAAAATATAAAGTATTAATAAACTACTTGTTAACTGTTTCTTTTGATGTGCTTTTACCTAATACCTCCCTGCGTATGGCTAGAGATGTGTGTTTATATATCACAGCTTGTATTTGAGTCAGAAGTGTGCATCTTAGTTAATAGGCTAGATTTTACAATGCCTGACAAAAGGACTTAAACAGAAAAGTTTAGAAGAAAGGCAATGAAGGAAAGAAATGTAGAACTAAGTCTCCTTAAAAAAAAAACATGTGAAAACCGTGAATTGAAGAATGCCCCTGACAAACTTTAAGTGTTGAAGATTAGATGTGATTTAAAAATCTTTAAGAAGGAAAATGGGAGTCAGTAATTGTGAGTTGTTCTGCTGAGGTTAAAGTCATTAAAGGAGAGGCTGGATAGGCCTGTTAGGATACAGATGATGATGAAATGGTTAGGGGATACCTGTGACTCAGAGACATAGAATAAGAGATTTCAGCTCGTGGAAAATATGTTACGGCAGAATTTGTCCCCAGACAAGTTGACAGCGGAGAGGCTGAGCCTCTTCACCCAAGTCTTTCAAGATTCAGGAGGTATTTCAGATTGATAGAGAGTCTCTCATCATTTTCTGTACTGGAGCAATCTACCACATCTGAAACTGATTCAATTTCATGGTATCACAAGGCATGCTTATCTCAGTGCACTCTGTCTAGGTTTTTGCTTTTTCTCATAACCATATTTCTGTCTGCACAGAAAAGGTCCTGCATTTTACCATGGAACTTTTGCCCTTCATGTGTCTTTTTTCACAAACAAACAAGCGGGGTGAGACTATCCAAGGCGTGAGAAGTGTCTGCCCTATTGTCTAGTTTGAATGCAGATTACTGCCTACAAGTGACTTCTTGTTTTTATTTTGCCAACAATTTCTCTTGGCTTTCACTCCCCCAAATCATAACGAAGGCTGATGTCTTTGGTCCTTTGCTCATACTCTAGCCACCACCAATCAATCATAACAGTAAAAATATTGTCAAGTAAATACAGTTAAACCATGTTACTGGCTACTGCTTAATTAAGCAAACCAGACTGAGAACAATCTTTTGACTTTCCCTTCTCTGCTGTGGCAATGTCACTGCTACATTACTCATCAATAGAATATTTTCCCAAAGAGTAGCAGTGCCAGTTCTGATGACTAACTCATGAAAACCTATTCATACTAAATAATTGTGAATCCAAAGCTCCTTTCTTTCTTTTTTTTTCTGTTTAATTATTGAGTAAAAGATGGAAGCCCTGTTACATCCACAAACATCATGTTTGAGTACACTATTTATTCAACAAACCCAAGCAGGTGAATTGTATAGCCACAAAATATCAAGGGAAACTTCAGAAAAGGTAGTGATGTGAAAAACCCTTTTGCAGAGATCTCACATCTTCTAAGAACTTCAAAACACTATTTTGAAGTGAAGCTGTATGCACCCTGTGTCTTGGCTTTCTATTTCCATTAGCCTGAGAGCAGTGGAAATTACTTTCCCTGAGCTGGAGACTGCATATTTACTTAGAGAGACATGAAAAGCCTTCCCTGCAATCTGTCCAAAGCATTTCACTGAAGTTTGGCTCAATGGAATATGTGTTTTAGAAAATTATCAAGAAGGAAATCTGAAGTTCTCTGCCTGAAGTGGTAGTGGTATCTGCAGAAGGTGTGCAAAACATATAAATAAATATTTTAGAAGTGTTAAAGTACATCCATCTAAGAGATCTCCTAAAAACAATAAATCCATTACTGCAGATTTTTTTCATAAATCTGAAATTTGCATGGTTCTGTAGTGCTTCTACCACGTAAAACAGCACATTGTGGATTACTGATGTCAAGTAGTCAATGTATTTTGTAGAGGGCAAGGTTGAAATCCAACAGGAAAAATAAACAATTTTGGGTTATTTTCATCAGTTAACCCAGCCTAATGTTTCTGTGCACAGACCGCACTGAAGGTGTCTTCAGAAACTGAATCAATGTAATGCTGAGTCACAGCAATGTTAAAATATGCCAAATGGAAGCAAGCAAAGCAGATGAAAAACAGACAATCATCTCTATTAGGAAAAAACTAATAGGAAAAGAAGGAAAGGAAAGAAAAACCCACAGGAAATCCATCTTTAGATTCACTCCAATGAAGTTTGCAAATATAAAACGATATACAAGTCATAATATCTATCACTAATTAGCCAATAATTAGACAGAGAGTAATAAAGGAATCAGCAGTAATTCAGGTTTCACTGTAACTCTGCTTGGGTTTTACTGAGCACCATTTAAGGTGTGAGTGTCTTCACAAATATCATCAAAGGACTTTGGAGGCAGAAACACTGAATTGTCCTTGACGGTGGAACTATTTCTATGATTTAGGTGAGGAAGGCCAATAAGGGCAAAAGAATAAAGTGGACAGAAGGATGAACATAAATGCAACAATGAAATACAGGTGCAATAAAGTAGGATGATTTTGCATTATACACTGATAATTTTTTTATTTCCAGTTTCAGGTGAAACTGGGAAATATTAGAATTAACACAAATGTTAGTTGTACAACCTTTTCTAACTATGAGAATAAAGACAATAACACCACTTTAGAGAATCTTTTTATCTATTTATTGTTAGATAAAAAAAACCCAACTTATATTTTACTTATTTGCTCCCATAACAATTATGGATTCCAGAGAAATTTTTCCCAAGTTACTGGAGTTGACCAAAGTTATTATCTTCTGGAAATCTTTTTTCTACTACTGTATATAGCTTACTTGTATAATTAGAGGGCATTTACATTTTACCTTCTTCCTGACCTTCTTCCCAGCTAAGTTCTATTTTTACGTACACATATATGGAAATTTATTATTTATAAATTTAATTTTATGAATTATTAAATACAGAAACTAGAAATATAATTTATACCTGGGTACCTAAGAGTGGGATTTGCTTCATTGCCTTCATATTAATTCAGACACGAAGAAGGGAAAAAAGAAACATTTTCTTCTATCTCAAATGCATAAGTAATAGAATTTTATCTATAAACTCATTATAAAAAAGAGACTTAGGTTTTTAATTTCTCAATTATTTGCAATTTTCTCATAAAATTTGCATTATTGGGCATAAGAATTTGTTCCTTAAATCCTACATATTAATTTAAATTGAAGTATGAATATATCATAATTCACTAATTCACTAAAAGCAAGTAGGAAAGCTCCAGTTCAGAGGACTCTTATTTTATTCATAAATTAACAGAGTATAAGATACCTTTAAAAATACAACAAAATAAGTATCAGGCTTATGGATATCACAGCATGGTCACAACTGTTCCATTAGAATATTGAAGGATAGAGGTAAGTGAATCACAGAATGAACGAAATTGGAAATCACCTCATCTAGTTCAATCCTGCTCAGAGCAAGGTAACCCAGAGAAAGTTGATTGGGGTTGTGCCTCTTTGTTTTTTGATATCTCAAAGGACACAGACTCCACAACCTTCATGAGCAGGCTCCAATGTGTGACAACAATCACAAAAAAAAAAGAAATTAAAAACCAAATCCTTTTTTCTTATGTTTGAGTGGAATTGCGTGTGTTTCCTTTGTGTCCACTGAGTCTTGCTCTGTCACTAGATGCCATTAAGAAGAATCTGGCTTCTCCCATCAGGTAATGATACATACTGATAAGATTCTTGTGAGCCAGCTCCAGCCAGGAGTCTCCCAGCTTTCCCATCCTCAGCTCATGCCACAGATATTCCAACAACTTCATCATCTCCACAACCTTGCACCAGATTTTCTCCAGTAAGTGTATTTCTCTCTTGTACTGAAGAGCCCTGGCCTTGACCTAGAATATGAGATGTCTCACCAGGACTGAGTAGAGGAGATGAATCATTTCCCTTGGCCTGCTGGTGAAGCTTTTCCCAATTCAGCCCAGGATACTGCTGGCCTTTGCTGTGCTACTTGGTGGGAAATCAACAGGACCATCAGACCCTTCTTTGCCAAACTGCATTCCAACCAGTATGCTCAAATGTTTACTAGCAGATGGCATTATTCCCCTCTAAGTGTAGACCTTGGCATTTACCTTTGTTGAACTTTGTGATGGTCCTGTCAGCTCATTTCTCCATTCATCTGGTGTATCAGAGACTTGTCCCAGTTGTGCATTCTCTGCAAACCTCCTGAAAGTGCATTCTGCCCCATTGTCCAGATCATCAAAGAGGATGTTAAATGTTATTGGAGCCAATATCAGTCCCTGGGGTGCATTATTTGTGGCTGGCTTCCAGCTGGACTCTATACAAGTGAGGCTAACCTTTTGAGTTCAGCAATTCAGCAAATTTCATAATCACTTTACTGTCCATTTGTCTAGCCCATGGTTCATCAACTTACCTATGAGGAAATTATGGGAGATACCGTCAAAAGTCTTGCTAAAGTAGAAAATATTCACTGCTCTCCCCTCATCTACTGAGCCATCATGGAAGGCTGTATGGTCAGTCAGGCATACGTAATTTCCTCTTCAGGGATCCCCACTGACTATTCCCTATTACTTTCTTGCCCTCCATATATTCAGAAACTGTTTCTAGATTGGTTGTTTCATAAGGTGAGACTGACCAGTCTGTAGTTTCCTGGATATTTTCTCTTGCCCTTCCTGAAAAGAGGGCATTTTCTTTCTTCCAGTCATCAGGGACCTCCCTTGATCCCATGAGCTTCCAAAGATGATCAAGTGTGGGCTTGCAATGGTATCAGTCAGATCCCTCAGCATTTGTGTGTGTGCTCATCCCAGTCTTCTGTGTGTTCAGCTCTTTAAGGTCATTCCTCATCTGCACTGAGGATAAGCTTTCCTTACCCCAGACTTTCCTTACCCACTGGTTTCAGGGTCCTGAAATTGCTGTAGCAACATACACCTGCAAAAACTGAGATGAAGAAAGTATTTATTGTCTCTGCCTGTTGCTTCACTGAGGATAATTTTAAATTATCCTTTTTTAGTTATGAGTTGTGTTTTGCTGCACACAGTGCAACACAAATCTATACAGATCACACAAAATCTATAAAATAATCTTTTTCCACTTCAGATGCAAAACATGGTAGACATAAGTATAGTTGCTTTGGGAGCTGTTCTATAGAACATACTTATTTTAATGAAACATACAATTTTTATGAAACATGAAAACATAGGATGTAGAATTCCATATGAAGACATTTTTCCCTTCATGCAGTAAAATAAAAATACTGACCTGTTTAATCTGTAAAATGTGTTCAAATGTGTTGCTAACCTGTTCAATTTCTCCAATGACAGTCATTCATTTTATGCAGTTAGTACATATATTGCTGAGATGATAACAAGGTATGATATTGTGATTTATTCTGTTTGGGATATGTTTCTACTTAGGGCTCAAACACTTTTAAGTGTAATTCTTCCATGATCATAAGGTTTGATTTTATGAAACCTTATAATTTATGTCTGCTAGGTAAACAGCTTTATTTGAATAGTCATTTAGATTCCTTCCAGAATTTCTAGAATGAAAGTATACTTACAAAACACAGTTTACCTTAGATGTATTAGATTTTTCCATTAGAATGAAAAACTCAATGAAAAATATTGATTAAGAATAAAACTGCTATAAATCTTCATTTTGGCATATAAATACAACACTTTTCTAACAAAAAGACCATGTGGTGATAAGGGAGTGTGTATTTTGCAAACAAGGGAATATAATATGAGCAAGCAATTCAATTCTGAGATAAAAAAATCAGCAGCAATATTGTTTCACCTTTTTCTCTCTTTTACCTTTTTGACTATGCTAACAAGACAAACATCATTTCAATTTGGCTAGTTTCTGGGTTATTGCTCAAATTCTAGCCCTTCTTTGGCTTTTGTCTACAATGAATAAAGTTAACCTACTGCAAAAACAATGATAATAAGGCACATTACATATAATAAGGCATATTTCAGGTTTCATGCCATTGTTGGAGATCTTTCTGTAAAGAAATTTGGGATTTTTTTTCTGTGTGAATTGCCCAAGTTTTTGTGCAGTTTTTACATGCTTTTCCTCCGACAAAGGAATTTGAAAATGCATGAAGATGAATAGTTTTGGATAATGGAAAATGAAAGTAGGATGGAAACTTTTGGATGGAACAATAGAAATGTCTAAGACATTATTTTAAGATGTCTGCTCTCTGAAGTTTTAAAAGGAAAAGAGAGAGAATGAAAGAACATTCTTCATTTGGGCCCCAATATGAGAAAATGGACATCAAGAACCAAACTATTTCCTGTGAAAATACAATGGTTCCTTATAATTATTCTTATAATATATGTATTTCTGTGTATGTAAATATTTGACTGAGAAATGTGTCATCTGCTATAGAATACAGTTTTTAAAATATGTCTAGTATCAGACAAGTGGCTGTGTGTGGATGTTCATTATATTTGCATGTTACAGTAATAATGGGAAATTTAGAGAAGTTGTTTTTCCTTTTCATTATTCTCATGTCATGCTTAAGTTTGGAGGAATATCTTTTCTATTTGCAAAAGGTTAAGAAATTCACAGATAAGGAAACGAAATCACAGGAAATCACAAGCAAGTTTCCCGGTTATAACACTGATACCTTGATAAGAGTTGGAAGTTTTTTCTTCATGATCTTTTCATTATAACAATGGAAATAATATTTAAGGGCTTTTCAAATAGCTGTAGACTGAGATCATTGTCTAGTGGCTAAGTGTATAAAAAAAGTAGTCCATATCTTTGATTTTGCAACCATTTTGAAAAAAATATTATTTTGTCATTTCAAAGAGATATTTTTTATATATATATATCTCATGATTTCAGTAATAGCATGCTAATAAAAAAATGAGGCATCAAAAGCCATGAAAATGCCATTTTTCCTTAAAGAAGTCAAGTAGAGAATATACTACAAACCTTGCTCTTCTTTACTGTACAATATTACTTTGCATTTATTTAATTTTATTTGATATATTTAGTATATTAAATAAAATCATCGAATTAAATCAGAATATACATATTAGCATATTTAAAATAACTAATAAGTGCTCAAAACCTTTAATGATATCTAATGATATCTGTTATTTTTATTCAATCAGTTCTGGCATTGGTGAAATTGTCACTATAACTGAATTAGTCTGCAAATGAGGGCCACAGACAAGATAATTTGAAATCACACATTCCCTGTCAGCTTTCTTAATAGTTCTAAAATGTAAATAAACCTACTGGCAGTGTCATATTTGCTCCTTTCTTGTTAGATTTACTCATGTACTGGACACTCAAGAAAGCTACAAGACACAATATTATTTCTCTGAAGCACCAACTTTTTATGGAGAGAAAATGTTTCTTTGGGAATTTTTCTTAGTCATCAGGGAGCTGGATGCTGGAGAGGCCATCATTTGTCTTTAAATTGTCGAAAGCCCATTCTGCAAAGACAAATGGGACATAAATTAGAATTCAGGTGAGGTGCTTTCAATACACTTTTAACTTTCATAGTTATATTTAACAATGAGCACTACAATAGTGTATATTTCCAGTTGCCAGGTGTCTATGAACTAAAACCAGGTAAAATTCTAATGCAATCATTATATATAACAAGGTATAAAAATTGCCCAAAACTTTTCATTTTCCTTTCAATTTAGTACATTTCAGGGTTTTATCCAATCTGTTTTTAAATTCCTTATCGTTATGGTCTGTTTGAGGCTGATCCCCAAATCTGAAGCAGTCTCTGTTATTCAGAACTCTGTGGCTCAGCTTTCTAATAACGTTTTTTTCCCATGTATGTCTGTGCATTTCAGGGACTGATTTATTGATTTATTACTGTCTGTACAGGTGGCAGCCTTTTTGTTTTCAAAATTGTTGCACCACAGATGAGCAAGACAGAAACTGTGTCTTTATAGGAAGTTATTTATTCAATTTTTTTAAAAAAAATTTTTCCGATGTAGCAACTGTATGTGTTGTGCTTGCATGAGTGTGGGATTCCTCTTGGTTTCTCCTTTCCCTAGTTTAAAGCTCAGATTTTCTTCCCTATCTTTTGTAATAGAAAGTTACAGGATATTGTGTCATTTATTTACACCCGAGATTCATGGAGTCATCTTCATTCCAAACTAAAATATTGTATTCATTTTATAAGTTGTTTTTAACTTGATTGCAGAAATTTTCCATTTGATTGATATATCAGCTATATATCTGGCATGACTGCAAGTTGACACTAAGCACAGTAAATGTTTCCTGATTTTTTACTTTACATAGATCATTCTCTTGTAAAGCCATAACTGACATAGGTGATATAAAAACGTAGTGACAAGACTACTCTTACAAGACTGCCTTACGAGTTTGGGAGAAGGCTGAAAACCCAAATTCCCTTAAATTGTTAATGCTGTAGCAAAGGGCATGCATTCCAATAGTTATAAGATATGACAACAAATAAACATGAACTAACAGTCAACAGCTATCAGCCATTAACCAATTTTTTTTTAGTTTATTAGCTAGTTGATAGCATACCTAAAATATTACCATTGTTATTGTATTGTACTAGGTACTAGAATTCTTGTGTTCTGAAGAAACAGAAGTTCCTTTTAATAACAAAATTAGTAATCATGCAGAAATTTTTCTTTCCATTATTAGTAGTGCACAAGCTCAGCTGACTTGGTACCATAGCTCAGTAAAGAATCTAAATAAACCATCCTTTTTCTATGTGTTATTAGGTATATTAATATATATGTCAAAGAGTTCAATCAGTGTTAAATTTTTTTTCACAGACCAAATCTGTCTGAATAATAAAATAAAATATTTTATGTTGTTTGACTGGATTCCAAATAGCTGTTCTGTTTGATAGCACCCATTATCTTTATAATTGCAAAGTTTTCATTCATACAGAAGAATGAAGAAGGTTACTTCTTTACCTTTTTTCACTGTTTGTATCTGAATAAGATTACTGCCTGATGTTTGTTTGTTTTCTTTTGTGGATTATTATTCCATGATGGCTTTTTTTCCCCAGCTCAGTGCAGAAGAAATTCTAAACAATAAGACTTACATTAGGAACTGTAACTTGCAACAACAAAACATATTGACAAAATAATATGTTGAACTTCCCCTTTCACAGGTTTTCCAGACAGAGACACCTTTCAACTTTCTCAGCAGTGAAATCTTTTAGTCATTTTCTGGAAAATCTGGCTTTTCTTAAAATTTACTTCTAGAAGAATTATTTGTCAAGATGAGAGAGGATTTGATTTACTCAGGAGTAACTCAGCTCTAAGGATAAGCTGAGTTATCTAGTCAACAGGAAAAATGAATTCTTAATCATGAAGAGCCGTGTGGGAGCTAACATGATGGTATTTGTGGGAGACAGATCTAAGGAGGAGGAATTCTAATTGCCAGATGGTAAGGTATTAGCATATTCCATTGGCTTTTTATGTCATAATGTGGCTTAACACTGCTCCTAATTCAACTTCCTACAGTTTACTTCATTAGAATCCAATCCCATTTTAAGTGCTGCTCAGTATTACAGCTGGGACATTGTCTAATGGTGAGCCAGTAGTAACAGTGTAGCTAGTTCTTTCTTAAAAACAGTCTTTTCTGAAGAATATGAACGAATTGAGGTGTTTGAATAAGCATAAAAAATGTAAAAGTGAATTTCTTAAATTTTGAAACTTATATACAGGTTAGATATTGCCTATGGTATTTTTTATTTGTTTTTGTTTTTGGTTTTTGCTTTTTTCTGAAGTTAATATGCTCTACATATCTATTTTTTACAAATTTTCTTGTTTTTCAAAGTGGTGAGGATCCAAGAATTTTTCCTTAATTCTGCTGTCAAGTCTGGAGAGTTTATGCATGTATGGGAACATATATTGTGATATATATATTCTGTACCACAGACAAATTGCTAGTTTTCTTAATGAACACGTTGCACTCTGAAAGAGTAATTATGTGTTTGTCACTATCTCCTTCCATTGTCAGTCCCTGTTAAGTATTCCCTATAGGCCCATCGAACATGGGCTCTCAGTGAAATGAAGCATTGCAGTCAGGCAGTCTGAAAACGAGTATTACCACCCCGGCAGATGGAACATCAGTAATTTAGTACTAATCTCCTCAACTGGTTTTACATAGTTTCTACCTTTAATGTTCTGTTCCTTCATTTTATGTTATTTACATCTGACTTGAGTGCAGTTTCAAAGCCTGGCAGCTATCAGTAGCTGACTGGAAATATTTCGCTATGATTAGATCCACCTTGTAAAGCAATCCCACAACTGGGTGGCCAGGAGGATGCAGATTTTGCTACATACCTGTAAAATTACTTTCCTCATGCCACACTGAGCTGTGATTAGGTAGATAAAGGGCAGTTTGCAGTTGCAGACCACCAAGCAACCATGCTGTTATCCTGTCAACCTGCAGTGCTGGGAAGACAGATGAAGACAAATGGTGTATTGCTGAGCCACCTTTGCCCAGGCAGAGGGGAATGAAATGTCAAAATTGGGGTCTTTTCTGGACTATGCCAGCTGCTGTCTTTTCCACACAGCACCAGTTACTACTGCTGTTTGAATTATGATTAATATCACCATCCTCTTGTCAAAGCTGTTAAAATTTGTCTTTCATAAAGGGAAGTAAAGACTTTGTATTAGTTTCTTCAGTTTTTTTTTTTTACCTCAGTTATGCAAAATATATTGTACCAACTGAAGTGTTTGCCTTTAACAGATGGGTACCTATTACACTACACTCACCTGTACATACTGCTGGCATTGTATTAACTGAGAAAATATTGTCCTCTTGAAAGAACAGCAGCATTTAAAAATTATTCATTCATACTTGCAAACTGTGGAATGAATAAGTATATCTGTTTATATGGGTATCCACCATAAAATACACATAACACCATATGTAAATCTTCTCTAAAATGCTTTTCCTTTTAAATTTCATACAGGAAATTAACATCAGTTTTGCTCAGTCGGACAAGAAACAATCAGGCAACTCTAGGAGGTCAGCCACCAAGGCCGGGCAGAGAGTAAAAATAGCCCCAGCCTCTCTTCATTCTTATATCTATACCTTTTTACAGACAGTTATGGATTGGACAAAGAGGTTACCACCTCTTAAATTTCATAGGTGAGAAACGCAGTCCATCACATTCTCCACCCCAGAAAGAAGAATGAAAAACAACATCCAAAGTACAAAACAATCCTTGGCTGGTTATAGAAACATGGATTGTTTACACAAAATCTATGAGAACCTTTGCTACCAACTATAAACACAGCACTCTAAAAAAATCAGGACAACACAACAGAACCTGAAGAACTTTCAGCTTTTAGGTTTTGTACAGATATAGGCACAATGCCTCTACATGCTGAAATATTCTTCCCAGTTGTATTTTTCTGTTTTTATCATATTAATAAGTTTATTTGCCTTTGTAGATTTAGAAGAATTAGAAGTGTTTATAGGCATATAGAAGATAAGACTTAAGATTTTTAAAAATGTGAGAAAGACCAGATATACCTAATTTAGGCACTTGGATCTATGCTTTTAAAAGACAGGTGAATTGCTAAGTCCCAGTACAGTAAATGAAAAGAAAAAGGAGTGTTTGAAGGTCTCCAGAGAGAATTTCTGAGCCTTAACTTAGATGTCTTCAAAGGTTGAATGTGGGCTTTGTGATGCTTTGATTTTATGTATGTGTGTGTGTGTGTTTTAACTCTAGTAGAGGTAAGGTCGATTTACTTCCATTCATACTGACTGTGGTCAAGCAGTTCTCTTGATAAAAGTGAAACTTAACTGTAGACCACTAATTAGTATGAGAAAGGATATCAACAGGGGGCCACTTGTGCTGGAGTTTCCCTTCATGACAGTGGGACTGGGTTTTGGCATTTAGTATGTGATTTGGACTTTCACATATTTTCAGAAAAAAAGCCCCAAGAATGTTAAGTTAAATGTGATGCTCTTAACAATCATAGCATCCTTTGATTGCTACCAGGCTATTAGGATTTGCAAAGACTCCAGTTCTTTTTGACACAACCAGAAAAAAATTTCTAGAATGAAATATATGAGAAAAAAATGCTAATATGTGTTTATATAATTCTTTTGGAAAGAATTCCAGGAAAAGGAAAGAATAATACTTGCTTATGGACAAATAACAAAACTTTTCTTCCAAGGATGTGAAAAGCAAGGGTTGAAGCCAAATCAAATACTAAAAATGTATGAGTTGAATATCATCCTTGAAATCCATCTGTCTGATATCCCTTCACTTACTGTACTAGATACAAGACTGTATTACTGGGAAAGAAACAAAACAACAATAAAAAAAAAAAAAAAATCACATAAAACTTCCCCTGCCCTTTAGGGAGCAATCTGAGTTTTGACTTATTCAAGAAGCAATTAGTATTCTGAGAAACTGAGAAATTAAACAAACATCTATTCAATGGAATGTAAATTTGTCAATATGGCACCCATGCCTCATGGAGGGGTAATATGACTTTGGAAAGTAAATTTCCTGCTGTTTAGATGCCTTCTGAATTGGGAAGAACTGTTTTCCACAAGGCTGGTTTTAACAGGCAGGGTGCATGTTACAACCATGTGTCCGATGAAATTCAGAATTTAATTAAATCAGTTTTCAAGTGTGCATGGTAAGAGTGGTAAGGATCCTATAATAAAAGTAAGGTATAGGACGAGCCTTTGAAAAGTGGCCTTCTCCATCATTACAGCAATTCCTTAGTGGGTAGAAGTTATTTCATCTTTTTTTTTTTTTTTCTTTCTCAGTAGAATTGCTCTTATTAAATTAGCTACAAAATCAGATGCTCTAATAAAGCCAGGTACAAAGACTATAGAAGACACTAACCCTGGATACTACTGTACCCTTCATTATATTCTACTCTTTTATTTCCCTTGCAAAGGCTAAAAACTATTTCAGATCATTAGATAACTGCAATAATTTAGAATTAAATAGAAAGATAGATAGTCATGGAAAATCTTTGCAAGTGAGCTGCTCAGTCAAAGAACTTGTAATTGTTAAAGACAAGAAACACAACAGAAACTGTGACAGATGGACCTGTTTCAATTTTGTGTTTTAAAAACTTTTATCTGTGAAGATTTTTATATTAGTGGCTCTAAAACAGAAAAAAGCACTTGCTGTTCACACAAGATATGACACTGGGAAATTTTTTACCTTGTTATTTTGGTATGCATGAGCTGTTAGGAATTTTGGTGGGAGTACTGAAAAATAGCAATGCTACTTTCTCAGTCAAGCAATTTTGTGTATATTGTGTCTATATTGTATACTTCAGGGTCTTTTGAGGTGGGTAATTGTCTAGGGAAGCCCTGGAAGGAAAATATTTCTAGATTGTAGCGGGTTGATCACAAGAAGAATGTAATTAATTTTCTGTATCACAAAGGCATAATGAACCCTTATTGATAATTTTAGCTTAATGTTAAAAAATTTCAAACAGCATAAGTGCTCTCTATCCTATTATCTAACCTTCTCTTGTTCCTCCTGTCATTTTCTGCATCTATATTTGTGCTTACATGTGAACAGAACTTGGAAAAATGAAAAGCAATCCAATAGTTTATTATGTAAAAAATGTGATTGGAAATATCTCAAATAAAACAAAAATTGCACCCAAGGAAAAAATCTACCATTATTATTGAATACTTTAAAATTACTTCCACTATTTTATTATTGACTGTATTTAATCTGACTTAAAATCTTACAGTACATTCTGCAGGTTTCAGAGACAAATACCTATGGAAAAAGGATATTTTGCAGATGTTTCAAGATAGTTAATAATGTGACAATGCGAAGAAAATGAAAAATGTAAAAGCTGTGAAGTCAAGAGATGGATTCAGAAATTTTAATAACACTGTATATAGAAAATAGAGAAAAGTTGGGGAGGTACATGATAGCAGAAGAAAACCTCTGCATAGTACTTAACATGTCATTCAACTTTCCTTCAAGGAGTGAGAAATAAAATGAAAATGTAGCTATGAGAATTTGGTTTTCAAATTTTCTTATTTAATTACATAAGGATGTTGATTTTTTGAAATTTAAGGTATCTCAATTACCCTAACTCAGAGTTTTTAAGACCACTCAATGACACCTTAATTGATTTCTGTTTAAAGTAAAGGCTAAAACTATCAAATCTGAAAGAAGCTGAGTTAGGTCAAATAATTTGCTCTTTTCTATAGTATGTTGTAAGACCTATAAAAATGCTCAAAAAGCACTTAAGTTTGATTAGAATCCAAATTTTTTTCATTTTTGAAGAGGGACCATGAAGTGGTCGCATTGCACAGTTGCACTCGCTTAAAATAAGTGTCTCAATGTATATTTGTTCTAGACTATTGATATAAATCTGAGTTTTTATCAAATAGATTTTTTTATGTAATGGCATAACTCTTAAGTTCTTAAGCCCAGAATATAAATTTTTTTGAGTTTAAAATTGATCCTCTGCCATTACTAAGGCATTTTTTGTCTGACAGTCTTGCAGCCTTGCTGTCCTGCGACTAATGGCATACAGTGACCACCATGGTCAGCTTCAATGTCAATGTCTCCTGGTGGTTAAGGTGAGTTAAGAAAACCTACAAAAAGTAATTAGAAAATGTCAAGGGTAAGTATCCCTGACACACACATAGTCTGATTCTCCTGCTGTGAAAGATATTGTTGTGGAATCCAATGAGTAACCTCATTAATGCTACTAATTATCTCCTGCTGTTTTGAAATGTGTATTAATTTTTTTAAAAGTTTGTTTAGCTAGGAATGTGTCAAAAGTCACCAGTAGCATAACAAGGTCTCTAAGTAGATAAAGAAGTCTATGGTAACATGAAGTCACATTCAGACACCATTATGTTCTTCCATTCCCATTTATATCCGAGTAAAATTCCACTTAAAGCCAGCAGTAGGGTGTTTATACTGTTATTTATTCAGGTGTACCAACGATGTGGAATCTAAGTAAAACAAAATTTTCAATTATTTTAGACCTGTCTTTATTTCGGTAAGACATTGATGGCTCAGATGAAGAAAAGGCAAACAAACCTAGGAAAAGGAAAGAAAAGGTACAGACATTATGAATCTGATTATTTAGCAATTGATCTCAGTTAAGGTGAAAAATATTTAAAAATATTCAAAATGTGCTCAAGGATCTTTGTTCCCAGAAAATCAATAAAAACAAGAACAAGAAAGTTTTGTGATCCTCAAATGTTCAATGACTGTTGATGGCTTTGATACCTTTATTCATTATTCAAGTTATTTTTAGAATGAGCGTTTATATATTTACATAAAAAGTATATTTATGTCATTTGGAATTATCAAAGACATATGGAGAGTATAGTCACCAGAGTAATATATTTAGATACAGCAATTATAGGGAGATCAAAAGCATAAATGCAACAAAACAAAGTGAAAAGTATTTTTGCTTTCATTTGAATGCACAGAGACTCCTTGTGAAAGGAACCACTTTGGTTTGACAAAGACATGGCTTGCAGGATGCTCTGCAGAGGTTGATGGGTTTTGATATTTTTTTTTTTTTTGGCAGGGAAATGCATTGGTTCTGCTCACAGGAGTATTTCTTTGGTGTATTTTAACTAATGTATGTGTGGGGCATGGTGCTTCTGAGATTTCCTAAAGATGGAGTTTTGCCTATGTCTTAGGCTGTGGCATTAAGGAAAGGTACAAGTTGAAACTCTGGCAGATCATGTTATTTTATCTAACACAGTACAGCAACTGTCTAACAGAGTATATGCAACTTTAGTTTTGAGAAATAAGGGGCCTTGCCCAAAATCATTGTAGTCTATGTTTGAGATATAAATTACATATGCACATAGGCCAGAGATTAATTACATCTTTTTACCAATCAGTATTTTTCTAGTTGCCATATTTCAATTTATGTACAAAATTTCAAATAGAAACTCTGTTTTTTCATATTCTAAATATTTTCTAAATTGTGGAGGCAAAGAAACACATTTCAAAAAGCTTTGTCTATGTGCAACAAGAATGATCACTAAACTTTCTCTCTTCCTGGTGAATGTCCCTCTTCAGGTGAACTCCAAAGGGCACTGTTTTGACAACAAAGCTCTACCAGGAAGATTAGGGCCTCGAGCAGAAGATCAAAATTTTACATTCACCCATCTTCCGTTCAATATATAGACCAATATGTGTATATTTATCCAAGGTATTTTATGGGTTTCAAGCTTTCTGCCAGATCTACTCTTCATGATGCATGAGAGAGCTTCAAAGAAAACAGAAAATGATGTAACTTTTACAAAATATTCTCACAGCCTTCAACAGTTTACAATTAAGGAACATCTTGCACCAGAGAAAAATATAAGAAAAAATTCTGCTGGAACCACAAAGAGAGAGAAGGGGTTGAACTGGCAATTATGTCTGAAGTAGCCTTGATGTTCGTTTGAGAGTGAACAAAGTCTGCCAGTTACAGTCTGTATATGAAAAAGAAAGTCTAAATCACCCAAAGAACTTGAGTGGTGCACATATTTGTAGTAGCAGCTGTTTTTCTGTACTGAAATAATGTAGCTGTAAAGGTTATTAGACATTGATATCCCCACATCATAACCTTTCCTATATGTTTTTTCATGATTAAAATTAAGAACACCTATTTCATAATTCCTTATATTGACATAGCAATTATTGTTTTTTAAAAATTGGAAATGGAAAATACCATTACATTCTGTAACAGTTTGAAAGGATCAAAATAAAATTATCCTCTCTTTACTCTGTACAGTGTATTTTAAAGCTTTATAAATCAGTGGAATTTTAATATAGATGTGTATTTTAAACATGATGCAAATTCACTTTCAAGTTTCTTTAGGCTATATTGGAATGTCAGATACAGTAGAATTGAGGTTTTCTTAGATGTGGGCCTACTTCAAAGAGAAATATCTCTACTGCAGTTTTAAACAAAAATCAAATCTGACAATTGCCTGAAACATTCAGAGACATTCTGGCAAGAGATACAGAATTTCAAAAAATACCTGACTCTCTGCCAAAGCCCAAAGAGAGATGAGTGAGTCTATTCTGAATGACAAAATGACATGAAAAATTGAGTCAACTGATTAGGACAAGATACTCTTTAACTTCACCCTCTTTGGTGCATTTTGTGTTGATAGCATCTATATGAAATATGCATGACCAAGGGAAAAATAATGTTACTTTTCAAATTGTTATTCCCACTTACTAAATTAGAAAATGTGATATCTTATTATCAATATGATGATGAACCATATGTAGGTCTGTAGTGTTCTTTGGTGTCTTTTAGTGTGATGTCCTATAGACCTATAAGGTATTGCCTTTGGCCAAAGTTATAATAAAATAGTTTGAAAAAATATTTTCTTTAAACCACAAGCTGTTAATAAGACTAGTGAAATTAACTATGAACTGTGTTCAGTGAACTTTCTAGCACTACACCTGACAGTTTATTCACATGTCAAATACTCAAATTCTACATAGTACAGATGAATAGTCTTTTAAAATTGTGACATCCTTTTTCCTTTCTATTTTTATTCCTCAGTCTTTTGGAATGAAAGATTGAAAAGTACTTATCTGACATAACTTTTCTTCTTTCCTAATTAACTTATGAAGAAGTGTACTTAAAATAGAGATTTAGGTGCTATGAGGCACTATGTTTTCCACTGACAAAAACTTCACCTGTTGAGGGGTCCTATTATTTAAGTCTTAGTTCTATTTGATTGAAATAATAGAAGTGGCTAAGAGTTTCTGATGTGATCCCTTATTAATAATTTACATTTGTATTATTCTTCATGATCATCATATTTAAAACTGTTTTTAATCCTTCTTTGTTTTGTCCTACCCTTTCCTTCCTGATTCCTACCAGTTTTCTTGTCCAATTTTTCACTGGTATGCTACTTGTACATTTTTATGTGCAATTTAAATATACTGTGTGTTCTCAAATATAGCAATATGTTTAATTCAAACAATCTTGGTATGTATTTTGAATGTATTAAAGTGTATCTATGCAACAATCTGTGTATGGAATTGAGTCAGTCATTTGAATTCTGTTCCTAATTTCAGCTAAGTTTGACTCAGCCAGGTTTCTAGATCTGATCTTTTCTTGCATTTATGATCCAGATTAACCAGTCTACTCAGGATTTTCCTTTGAGAGCTTATCTGCAAAACAAAACCAAATTTCCCTTTAACTCAGATGTTATGATTCATTTGTTTGTTAAGATAAGGTAAATGAGAAATAAACAATATGAAGAATATTTGGAAGAGGTGAAAACCTGCCAATAGCCACTGACGAAGCTCTAAGCAATCAGGAAAGCCTGGGTTAGTAATTATTTCTACAACACTGCCCACTATGTCCGTTCTTCCTAGTGACTTTCATAAATTGTCCAAAAACCCTTTTGTTTTCTGAAGATACATGTATTCTGTTATAACAATTTTCTCTTTTCTCTCAACATTTAGAACCAGAGTAGGGGAAAAAAATATCATCCTGAAGCAAAACTATGACCAGAAACATAATTTCTATACCTCTTTTGAGCATTCCACTGTGACTCTATGAGTTTTCTAGTCACTATGTCAGCCTGTCTTTCAGTTCCTTAAATATTTCTGTGTAAATTATCTCTTGAAAGCACAATGTTAAGACAATTCTAAAAGGTTTGAGCTGTTTCAATAAAAATAGAGCATGCAGCTCTGGAGCACATAGCAGTTTTTTCAGTTGTGTTAAACCATTCAAGGTGTGGCTGAGTAGATTAAAATCACCATGTGTTCCACAATGGTTCCTAGTTGTGATTGAGGAGAGGTCCTTTCTAGGAACTGTGTGCTAAAGAAATGCTGCAAATACCGATTATGTAGATGGAACAGTAACAAGTAGCCTAGTAATTGCATAACATCATGAATCAAAATGCATCTGTCACAGATTTTCTAGGTAAAATTTCTGGGCAGATCCAAAGTTGGCACTAATCACAGGCTATTAATTATTTTTAAGGCATTAAAAAGCAATGAGAGGAATTCAGGAACCCAAATTTGAGGACGGCAGTAGAATGAAATAAATTATTTTATATCTGTCTTATCAGTCAACCTGTCCTATAAGTCTCAAGGACAGAAAGATATCAAAAGGTATAATAAAATTCAATTGCAACTGAAATTGAAGATGCAATGAAAAATTAAGTTGGAGAACTTTAAATGGACTCTGTACTTTGGAACATCATGTGCTGCCTGTAGATTAATAATTAATATTTTACATGTTCACATCATAAAGTTTCTCTAAAAATCAAAAGTCTCATGACTGAGTAGTGATTAGACTTTGCTGCTGTTGTATGTGCAGAGAAAACAGCAAAGGACTCTTGATGCATGAACTTTTATACAAGGGAATGTACACTGATATCTTGTAAGGACCTTCAAGGCATAATGTAATTCCTATATAAAAGAGTGTTTTGGATAGATCTTTCAAAAATTATTTTTTGCTAATAGATTCCTGTCACCCTGCTTTTTGCAGTGTTCCATGTTTGTAATTTTGTAGTAGAAGTTCCCATGCATTTTCTATAAACATGGTCCTTGTTTTCTTAACTCGCCACGATTGTTTTGAACTTTTAGATTGTTTTTCATTCCTTTCCCCGAAGGCGGAGAAAGATGATTGACCATATCTTTATCCTGTAAACTTATAGAGGTGTTAACCTCTTTCACCAATCCATGATTGTCTTAAGAAAGGTATATAAATGAGAGAATAAAGAAGGGCAGGGCCCCTTTTGGTGGTCCTGGCTAGTGGTCCAAACTGCTGCTCTGAAGTCTGCATGTTTCTTTCGTATCCGGCAGTGCAACAGATTCCTTTATGGGTAAAGACAAAAGATTGTAGGATGAGAGAAAGCATGCCAGGGGAACAGAACTTAAAAAATGGGAAAATGAAGAGCAAGAGAATCTGGCAGTCAAAACTTTCAGGGATTAGTTGAATTAGTTATGCATATCTCAGAGTGGTGACACTTTCTGTTCATAATTAGTGATGGTTTTATAGTGGTGGTGCAGCAAACATCCAGAGTGTATTCATCATCTCTGTAGAACTATGTAAAGTCACGAAAAAATGGGACAATAATAAAAAATTTCCATGAGAATCCAAAGTATTTCTATGTGACATGATATTTGACTGATAACTTTGATCAAGTCCTTTCTAAATGTAGAAGGCAGACTCTTTTCAACAATCTTTTTCTCTAACTGACAGTGAGACTGTTGAAATATTTTTGATAAAAAAACTAATCAAAAGCTCCTGAAAATGTGTTATTATTCTAAAAAAATGTTAGTGCAAAGATTAGGTGTACAAAATTGCTAAACATTTCAGTCTCACTGTCCATGGTTTTACTAGTAGGCAATATGGTTCCACTGTGCTTATTAGGAAAAATAAAGTTTAAATGTCTAAATAGTCTGAAGGAAAGTTGCTCAAGTATTAAGAGCATTAAATATTAAGTAATGCTTACATTACTTTGGAAAAAGCATCTTGTTAAATAAACACCATGATTTTTAAAATATAGCCAGGTGTTAGAGAATTCGCAGCTGTTGATTGCTCAGCAAATCGAAAAATTGTCTGTCTTAGAAGCTTCTCTGCATGGGTAGTTTGGATAAAATTGAAAACTTAAAACAAATTTTCTTTGGTTAATTCTGTAAGAAAGTGCATCCTTATACCTGATACTTACTATGACAGTAAAATTTTAGCTTTACATCTAGCTGTAAACAAAATCTTCATGAAGATTTTAGGAAGTTTAATAAATCATAAGCTACTCCATATTTTTCTGCTGTTTCTGGTCTGTTCCAGTAAAGTCCATACATTTCTTAGTAGGGTACTGGACTTCTGCAGTTTTAGGTGAAAAAGTGAGAACCTAATTCACTTTAAAATTTCTTGAAACAAATTCACAGTTGATAGGAAAGCCTCTTTCTGAGTCCTAATATAGAAACTATGCTTGAACCTGAAGCTATGATTCATATTTTTTTCTGTTGATCACCTTTAACCACTAAATATTGCTTGCAAAGCTAATGCTTTAATTAAAAAGCTCTCTTACTGTATTAATCATGATGGAAATTGGCAGTCTATAATCCTTCAAGGAAATACTGAATGAAAATATAAAATAATACTGGAATATAGTTTGCAGACTACTAATGCACTGGGACCTCTACAAGTGCAGATTTCAATCACTTGGATAATTAAACATCAGACACCAACCTCTCTCATAAAGAATTTATTTTTCAAGTACTGTAAATAAATACTTGAGCAAGTATTTATTCCCAATTTCTAATTAGTCAGGCCTTTTGGCAGAGGTAGTCCAGACAGTGTGGCTATTTAGACGTCATTTCTCCTTAGTGCGTTTTGCAGCTCAGGGGCACTTTTGCTGTGGTCGGCATGTTGGCTCACATGCAATCTTGATAATCTGAACCTTGAAGCCAGCTAAACTCAAATGATGTCAGGGCATCGTATTCATTAATTAGGTCTTATAGCCATGGTTTACAGCCATGATCCATTATTAAAGGCCTGTTCACAGAAACTACAGTTTGCTACAAACCAGAGGGTAGTTAAAAATGTATGGTCCAAAGTTATCACCAATGCATTGGTTCATCCAAATATTTGTTGGATCCAATGTTTGCAACAGGTTAACCCTTTTGAGTTAATTAGGTTCGTCAGATGTTCAGGAAGCTTCCAGACAAAAGTAATGACACTAATATCTCACTGTTTAGTCTAGGGATATTTAAGTACTGTTCTTTCAAATATATATGGCTACATTCATCATTTCCACTTCAAACAGAGTTGCTTGCTATACATAGTAAGATGGAATCTAATTTTGGCTTACATTCTGAATTGCTTTATTGCATTTAGTGCTGAACAATGTCTCAGTTCTAAGGTCATCAGACTAGATCTGAGTTGGTATGTGTAAAAAAGGTCCTATATGTGTCTGAGAGGATCTTTGTTTTTAAATACTCTGATATGCAACTAAGAAGAATAAACAGGAAAAGGAGGGAAATTAAATCTGAAAAAATGGAAAATCAAAAAGACGGAGCATGTGTTAAACAAAAGGTATGTGCAGGAACATTAGGATTGTTTCATCACCCAAAGTATCAAAATCAAACTTAGAGCTTTCAGTTTCTTCCAGACTGTATACCCAGGGTGGAATTTTTATCTTTTCCCTGTAGACACGTTTTTGTTTTTCTTTGAAATTAGCACTTCCTACTAATGTGTTAACTGCCACTAACCTCTCCTCCATCCAGAGGAGATCCTTGTCCTACATCCTTGCTGTTTGATGTGTGTACTTTCTTCTGTGTCTGGAAATCATGGTGAAATTACAGGTTTCATATAGTCTGGATTTTTTTTTTGTTGTTGCAGAAGTCCATCAAAATTACTGTTGGTTTATTTCTAAACTGTTGGAAATTATGGAAGTGATTAGAAGTTCTAATTTTAATTTAATGTGAAAAGTGTTACTTTCATTTTGACATAGACATGTCCAATGTCAAGCATGCTCTACTTACTTCCAATATGATATGTGACTATGCGTGGTTTTGTGTCAGTGTCTATTTAGCCATTTATGAATAATTCGGTTGGTTAACTTTTTAAAATAATTTTATAATTTTTATTTAAGTTGAACAAATAATCACCTGATTATTTTAAGGTGAACTTTTAACAAAATTTCAAATTTTTTCTCTGTAGAAATAAAATTTTGCCTAAAAAGAAAGGGTCTAAAATTAATCAGACATGAAAATTTGGGTGTCTTCTTTTTCCACTCTTCTGTACAGTTAAGTTCTGGCACCAAAGTACAAATGCTAGACAAAATTTGAAATCAGGAAATTCATCTACTCGGGAGCTATTGCATAGTCTGTGTGCTTGACAAATAGAGATAATATATTTTAAAATACTGAGATATCTTGAGAGATATTTTGACCCACTGCACCTATTCTTCATCATGTGTATAGTTGACTCAAGATGTCTGTTGATTTTGTTGTTTTTTGGTTTCACTTTTTTTTTTTTCGACAGATCAAATCCCTATTCTTCGATCATTCCTTTATATGGCAAGCTTCTCCTCTTTAGATTAAATGTAATCTTATTGTGTTTTGTCTTTTTTATCTGGTGTATGAATGCATGCATTTGTTTTTTCACTGTGCACTTCTTTGTCATATTTACAGAGCTTATATTTTCACTTGATCTGACCCCAGCTCAGAACAAGTGATATTGATGGTTGTCAGTTCCTGTTGGTCTCACAGTACCAACATCCTTAGACAAAAGAAATAGCTACATAGAGTAGGATTTGTGTTTGGGTTTTTTTACTAAGAAAAGAATACAGGTACCAGAATATGCACTTCTTTTTAGGAATAAATAAAATAGAATGGTGAAGATGATAAATATTTCTGTGTTTGGGGCAGACCTGCAAGAGGCAGAGCTGCATTGGCTATGATACATGCGACTTTTAGAAAAGAACATAGTACATGTACTGCTACCCCTAACTCATTGTGAAGGTAAGATATCCCACATCCCTGTCCTTCCTTACCTGGGTGCTCAAAGCTACAGCTCTCAGGAGATCATCAATGCACCACGACAGACGAAGGTAAAGGTGAAAATAAATTTGAACTGGAACTGGAAACCACTGGACAGTGTTATTTTCCCTCAGAAAAGCCACAGGTTTTCATTCAAACCATGATTATCACCTTTCTGGTATCAGGCACCCAGCTGGCACCCTGATCAGAGCCAAAATATGTCTTTCATTCATCAGGGGACATACTGATTTCTGGGCTCCCAGGCACATTGCACACACTTGTGGAATCCATCTGGAACAAGTGACTGAAAGTTAGGTTTTGCAGAACCTAAATTGTAGCTGCCAGGTTCCTCTTTCCTTATTTTTTTTTTTTTTTTTTTTTTAATTTAACTA